>JAAGEH010000018.1:51038575-51188383 GCA_011751065.1 Lasiurus cinereus
TCAGTTAGACAACAACTTGCTATTGTAGTAAATTTCCTTATCTATAAACATAGTGTTATTTTTTTAAATAATCACTTGTTTTTATCACGATTTTAAGTATTGTAATATTTTCCACAAAGGTCTCAAATTGGCCTACAGTTTTCTGTTCTTGAATTGGTCTATAGTTTTCTGTTCTGGAATTATCTTTGTCTAGTTTTGAAGTTGTAATAACTTTATAAAATGAGGTGGGCCAGGTTCTCAATTCTGTTTTACATAATCATTTGTATATAAAATATTTAACTCCAGAAAAAGTTGCCTATAAAATAAATTGGGTCCAATGCTTTTTTTAAGAGAAAATAGTTACTAGTTTAATTTCTTTCATATGAAACCATATTTAGTTTGGTTCTATTTTTTACTTGTTCCCCTTTAAATTATTATTCCAACTTAAAGAAGATGTTAATCAAATTGCATGAAACAATACACTAAGTAAAGTTTGGTTGTGCCTATCATAACTAAAATTGAGCATTAGATTTTTATAATTGTCAATCAGAAATAAAATTATAAATCTATAATGTATGTGTCTGTTATGCTGTAGTGACAGCATTTCCTTGAAATTCTTGAGGAGAAGTAGGTTAGAGTAAATAGACCTTCACCTAAGAAACTTGTGCATTAAAAATTTTACACAGCACTAAAAAAGCAATCCTATTTACCATTGCACCAAAAAATAAAAATAAAAATAAAATTAAGATACCTAGTAATAAACTTAAATAAGGAGGTAAAAGATCTATATGCAGAAAACTGCAGGACACTGAAAAAAGAGATAGAAGAAGACATAAATAGATGGAAGAATATATTGTGCTCATGGATTGGTAGAATCAACATCATCAAAATATCCATGTTACCCAAAGCAATCTATAGATTCAATGCACTCCCCATTAAAATACCATGGCATATGTCACAGACCTAGAAAGAACTTTCCAAAAATTCATCTGGAATAAAAAAAAAAAAAGACCCCGAATAGCTGCAACAATCCTGAGAAAGAAGAACAAAGTAGATGGGAATCTCAGCAGATATCAAGCTGTATTATAAAACCACTGTTCTCAAAACAGCCTGGTACTGGCACAAAAACAGATATATAGACCAATGGAATAGAATAAAGAATCCAGATATCTACCCAAACCACTATGTCCAATTAATATTTGACAAAGGAGGCATGAACATACAATGGAGTGAAGAGAGTCTCATCAATAAGAACTGATACGGGTCCCGGAAAGGCAGAGGTGTGGGGGAAATTGGACAGATACATGCAAAAAAAAAGAAAGAAGGAAAGAAAGAAAGAAAGAAAGAAAGAAAGAAAGAAAGAAAGAAAGAAAGAAAGAAAGAAAGAAAGAAGGAAGGAAGGAAGGAAGGAAGGAAGGAAGGAAGGAAAGAAAGAAAGAAAGAAACTAGATCACCAACTTAGACCATACACAAAAATTAACTCAAAATGGATACAAAACTTAAATATAAGATGGGAAACCATAAAAATACTAGAGGAATCCAGAGGCAGCAAAATCTCAGACATATCCCAAAGCAATTTTTTCATCGATACCACCCCTAGGGCAATGGAAATTAAAGAGAAAATAAATGGGACTATATGAAAATAAAAAGCTTTGCACAGCAAAAGAAACCATCAAGAAAACCTACTGCATGGGAGAACATATTTGCCAATGATATAACCAATAAGACTTTAATGTCCAACATTTACAGCGAACTCATACAACTTAAGGAAGATAAACAATCCGATCAAAAAATAAGCAATGGGGCGAAACCGGTTTTGCTCAGTGGATAGAGTGTCGGCCTACAAACCAAAAGGTCCCAGGTTCGATTCTGATCAAGGGCATGTATCTTGGTTGTGGGCACACCCTCAGTAGGAGGCATGCAGGAGGCGGCTGATCCATGTCTCCCTCATAGATGTTCCTAACTCTCTATCCCTCTCCCTTCCTCTCTGTAAAAAATCAATAAAATATATAAAAAAATAAAATAAAATAAAAAAATAAGCAATGTACCTAAATAAATACTTTCTTAAAGAAGACAAAAGGAAGGCCAAGAGACATGAACACATGCTCAAAGTCACTAATTATCTGAGAAATGCAAATCAAAATGACAATATGGTACTATCTCACACCTGTCAAAATGGCTATCTTCAACAAATCAACAAACGAAAAGTGCTAGTGAGGATACAGAGAAAAAGGAAGCCCCATGCACTGTTCGTGGGAAGGCAAACTGGTGCAGCCACTGTGGAGAACAGTATGGAGTTTCACCAAAAAACTAAAAATGGAGGAGAAACCAAGATGGCGGCATAGGTGAACACCTAAACTGCTGCCTCGCACAACAATTTCAAAACCACAACTAAAAGACAGAACGAACATCATCCAGAACCACAGGAAAGTTGGCTGAGTGGAAATTCTACAACTACAAGGCAAGAGAGGGGCTCATGGAGACTCAGAGGAGCTACAAAAAGCTGAGGTACAAAGATCCGCGTGTGGAGAGAGCAGATGGTGGAGTGCCTGACTGGCTTACTCTGGCAGGAGGGAGATGGAGACTCCCATCTGCACTGAACCTCTAACCTAAGGTACCGAACCCCAGTTCCAAGCAAGACTCATACAGGGGGAGTCTGGGCTGTGAAAAGGGAGTAATAATGCACGGAAATTTAGGGGAGTCACGAAAGGGCAGAGGTCTGGGAGTGCACACACCACAGCGTGCAGAAGACGGACTGCTGATTATGCCACTGGCTTTCTCTAGTGGGCAGGAGACAAAGCCTCCAACTGCACCACTTCTAACTGCACTGAACCCCAGTTTTGGGCAAGACCCTGGGAACCCAGACTGATACGGATCCCAGGAAGGCAGAGGTCTAGACGCACGCAGGCATGCATGTGCGCACAGAGACCCGGCAGCAATTACCAAGAGACACTTGAGACCCAGGGGCTGTGTAGGGGCGAGGCTGACTGGAAGCCAAGGCTGTCTGCTCAGCCCTGAGACTCCACCCCAACCAAGCTCAACAGAGAGGCTTTTGCAGTTTTGCAAGTCTTATATCATGAGGCTGATACAGAAGTTTCCCCGGTATAGTGAAAATGCGGAGACAAAGGAACACATCACAAACAAAATAAATGAAGAAAAACAAATGATTGGATATAGAGTTCAAAACCACGGTATAAGGTTTTTCAAGAATTTCCTAGAAAAGATAAATTTAGCAAGACCCAAGAGGAGATGAAAAAGGACCAACAAGAAATTAAACATACACTGACTGAAATAAAAAAAAATATTATACAGAGACCTAACAGTAGACTAGAGAAATACAAGAATCAAGTCAAAGATTTGAAATACAAAGAAGCAGAAAACACTCACTGGAAAAGCAAGATGAAAAAAGAGTCCAAAAATGTGAAGATAGTGTAAGGAGCCTTTGGGAGAACTTCAAACATACCACCATCAGAATTATGGGGGTGCCAGAAGAAAAGAGAGAGCAAGATACTGAAAACCTATTTGAAGAAATAATGACTAAAAACTTCCCACATCTGGTGAAAGAAATAGACTTACAAGTCCAGGAAGCACACAGAACCCCAAACAAAAGGAATCCAAAGAGGACCACAACAAGACATGTCATAATTAAAATACCAAGAGCAAAAGACAAAGAGAGAATATTAAAAGCAGCAAGAGAAAAGCAGTTAATTACCTAAAAGGGAGCACCCATACGATTGTCAGCTGATTTCTCAACAGAAACTATGCAGGCTAGATGGGAGTGGCAAGAAATATGCAACGTGATGAATAGCAAGAATCTATAACCAAGAATACTCTATCCAGCAAAGCTATCATTCAGAATTGAAAGGTACATAAAGAGCTTCACATATAAGAAAAAGCTAAAGGAGTTCATCAACACCAAACCAGTATATAATGAAATGCTGAAAGGTACTCTCTAAGAAGAGGAAGAAGAAAAAGGTAAAGATAAAAATTATGAACAACAAATACATATCTATCAACAAGTGAATCTAAAAATTAAGTGAATTAAAAATCTGATGAACAGAATAAATTGGTGAACATAATAGCATCAGGAGCAAAGAAAGGGAGTGGACTGACAGTTCTCAGGGGGAAAGGGGTGAGGAGGTGCAGAGAGAGACTGGACAAAAATCATACATCTATGGATGAGGACAATGTGGGGGGAGATAAGGGTAGAGGGAGGGGTGGGAGCCGGATAAAGGGGAGGTATGGGGCAGGGGGGGAGAGAAACAAATGTAATAATCTGAACAATAAAGATTTATTAAATAAATAAATTAATTAAAAATTAAAAAATACATAGTTAAGTTCTGTTATGTTTATGCTACCACAATAAAACAAAATATTTTAAAAAATGGACTATAAGACCCCTGAGAACTGTGCTCTAAGAATATCTATAAGATCAAGATAAGTGGAAACTTCCAATAAAACATGAAAATAAATTCATATATAAGTTTAAATGAAAAAAAAAACACAAAAAAATAAAAATGGAACTCCCATTTGACCTAGTGATCCCACTTCTAGGAATATATCCCAAGAAACCAGAAACACCAATCAGAAAGGATATATGCACCGCTATGTTCATTGCAGCACAATTCACCATAGCTAATATTTGGAAACAGCCTAAGTGCCCATCAGAATTTGAGTGGATTAAAGAACTGTGATATATCTAAACAACGGAATACTATGCTGTGGTAAAAAAAAAAGGAGGGGGGGGAATTATTACCATTTGCAACAGAATGGATAGAACTGGAAAGCATTAAGCTAAGTGAAATAAGTCAGTTAGAGAAAGATAAATATCACATGACCTCACTCATTTATGAAATATAATGAACAATATAAACTAATAAACAAAAACAGATCCAGAGACAGAGAAGCATCAATCAGACTATCAAACCTCAGAAGGAAGGGGAGTGTGGGGGTTAATGGGGAAAGATCAACCAAAGGACTTGTATGCATGCATATAAGCCTAATCAATGGACACAGACAATAAGGGAGGTGAGGGCATGAGTGGGGTATAGGGAAATAAGGAGAGGAATAAGTACACATATGTAATATCTTAATCAATAGAGAAATTTTTAAAAAATTTACAAAGCATCACTCATGACACTTCCAATTAATTCCCTCCCTGCTCCAACTCTCACACTAGAGAACTGATCTGTTACCTTAACCATTTTTATACCATAAGCATCTATAGACACAAGCAGCAGAACTTTTTTAATTAAATTCAAAATATCGTGGCAGTTAAGTGGTTAAAGACTCATTTAGAATCTTGGAAGACAAACATTACTGCTTACTATGTTTTCACAACAGCTTTAAGTGACATCTGCTCATCTTGAAAACTAATATCAATTAAGTTAGTGGTCACATTGTGCTCCCTAACTTCTAAAGCAACTAAGAAGCCCCAGAATGATACTTAACAATGGCCTATAAAATAATTACATTTTAAAGGCATATGGGAGAAAAGTCAATGTCTAGAAGGCTGTTGGTAAGGAAAGCCTTGTTGAGAGAGAGAGATCATGAATAGGGAGGAAAGAGGAAGAATAGTAAAAAGAAAGAATATATGACTGAATCTCAAAAGCATTCACAGATAGTGTTAAATTTCATGCAATTTTTCTTGAGCTGGAGGTCATGTCCAGTTTTCTCACTCTGACATTAGATGTTCCTGCAACCTCCATCATCCTGGTGTAGGTTGAAAAGGTTAGCTGATAACCCTAAAACATTACCCGAGGCAAATAGCCTATCTAAGAGCCACTATTTCCACACTTTCTTCTCTCCACTTGCACAATTAATAGAAAATATAAATATGGCACAATAACAAGAGAATTAGGACAATGGGAAGCTAAAAATAAAGCTGAGAATAAAAAAAAATACCTGAATCAAGTAGCCAACTAGCTTCTTCCATGCCTAGAGGGAAATTTATCACTTCAGGCTGTAACAAGATCCTTTCTTTGGGAATAAAGTTATAAACTCTCCCACAAATCACCAACCCCAATGAATACAATGCCCCAAATGAAGTGAGATGCAATTTTACTAAAGGTTTTATGAATATTTCAAGTCAATTCAACAACTAATTCAAATAAAATGATCACTACTAAAACTAAATCCAGACACATAATAGAAATCAGTTAGTGCCTAGAAACTACTGGGCACAGAATAGGCAGTTTGCTTTTTAAATGTTTTTGTTAACTGGGTACTTTTAGCTGACTTAACAAAAGTGGAAAAAAAATTCTATATCTCTTTTCAAAATATTTATATCATCACAATGAATCTTATCTGTCTGGTAGCTTTTGTTCATGATTGTTGATAATGTAAAAACAACTTTTAAAAAAGTAGCACTCAATTAACTTGCTATGTATTTCATTTTTATAGTTAACTAGAGGCCTGGTGCACGAATTTTGTGCACGGGGTTGGGGGTGTCCCTCAGCCCAGCCTGCACCGTCTCCAACCTGTGACCCCCTGAAGGAGGTCCACACGGATCGGGCCTAAATAGAGAGTCAGACATCCCTCTCACAATCCAGGACTGCAAGCTCCAAACCGCTCACCTGCCTGCCTGCCTCATTGCCCCTAACTGCTTCTGCCTGCCAGCCTGATCAACACCTAACTGTTCCTCTGCCAGCCTTGTAACCCCTAACTGCCCTCCCCTGCTGTCCTGGTTGCCCCTAACTGCCCTCCCCTGCCAGCCTGGTCACCCGCAACACCTCTCCTGCAGGCCTTGTCCCTCCCAACTGCCCTCCCCTGCAGTCTGGTACCCCCCCCCAATTGCCTTCCCCTGCAGACCTGTTACCCACACCCCCCCAAGCCCTCCCATGCAGGCCTGGTCCCTCCCAACTGTCCTCCCCTGCTGGCCTGATCACACACAACTGCCTTCCCTTGCTGGCCATTTGTGGCAGCCATCTTATGTCCACATGGGGGTGGCTATCTTTAACCACATGGGGTGGCCAGCTATCTTGTGTGTTGGAGAGATGGTCAATTTGCATATTACCTCTTTATTATATAGGCTGTTATTTTTAAATTCTTGCTTTATCATTCTTCTAGAGCAAAGTAAAATAAAATTTTAAAGGATATTAAAATATAGAAAAGATTCCTCAGTTATGTTTCAATTTTTTAAATGAAGATCTGATTATCTTATAAAATAAAGTTATTATCTAATGCTGGGAAATGGCATTACAAGTTGAACATCAAACTAAAGATCAAAACTTTCACTTCCAAAGCTTACAACATATAGACATGTCATGTAATAATTAGTTATCTACATTCTTTGAAAAACTGTAAACTAAGAACTTACTTGCCAAATATTTTTTATGAGTAATATAGAAGTTTACTGGTATTTGAAAACTTACATTATAGACCTTTTAAAATTATTCTAGTTCTTAGAGAATAAAACAACGATATCACAAATATGATGTTACAAATAATGCCTACTTATGTTTTAAAAACTGGCTAAAATTTATGATAAATAAAATAAAGCACAAAAATTATCTCCTGCTTAAAAATAAAAATAAAAACAAAAAGAAATCATTATTCAACTAGGGTTATTTAAATATTTGTTTTTCTATCAGTAAAACTTGTATTAGTCATGTATTAAAACAAACTAAAAATAAACTATAAGACCAATTCCAATGGTTCCTAAGCATTTCACAAACATTTTTAAATGGTTTTACTGACTTTTTTTAGGAGAGGGAAAGAGAGAAACATCAATTAGAGAAAAACATCTATTGGCTGCCTCCTACATGCCCCTTACTGGGGATTGAACCTGAAACCCAGGCATGTACCCTGATCAGGAATTGAACCACTTGATCACGAGGTAACTTGGGACAATGCTCAACCAACGGAGCTACAGACCAGAATTCTCACAAATATTTAATAGAAGTGTCTTAAACTTACTAGAGATACTTTTTCTGTTTTTCTATCACAGACAAATGTTAGGAGAACTTAGTCTGGAAACAGATGGCTGAGATTCAATTCTGCTACCTACTAACTGTGATATTAATCAAGTTGCTAAATTTTCTGTGCCTGTTTCTCCATCTGTAAAATGAAGACAACAGTGGTTCCTATTTTATAGTACCTCTAGAGGCCCGGTGCATGAAATTTGTCCCTCAGCCCAGCCTGCACCCTTTCCAATCTGGGATCCCTCTCACAATTCAGGACTGCTGGCTCCAAACTGCTTGCCTACCTACTTGCCTGCCTGATTGTCCCTAACTGCTTCTGCCTGGAAGCCTGATCACCCCCTAATCACTCCCCTGCCAGCCTGATCGATGTCTAACTGCTTCCCTGCTGGCCTGATTGCCCCTAACTTCCCTCCCCTGATGGCCTGGTCACCCCTAACTGGCCACTCCTGCCAGCTCAGCTGGTTGCCCCTAACTGTCCTCCCCTAAAGGCCTGGTTATCCCCAACTGCCCTCTCCTGATGGCACAGTAACCCTTAACTGCACTCCTTTGCCAGCTTTGTTGCCTCCAACTGCCCTCCCCTGCAGGGCTTGTTCCCCCAACTGCCCTCCCCTGCTGGCCTGGTCACCCTCAACTGTCCTCCCCTGCAAGCCTGGGTGTCCCCTAATTTCCCTCCCCTGCAGGCCTGATTGTCCCCAACTGCCCTCCCTTGCAGGTCTGGTCTTTCCCAATTGCCCTCCCCAGCTGGCCTAATTGCCGGCCATCTTGTGGTGGTTATCTTGAGTACGTGGAGGCAGCCATCTTTGACCACATAGGGGCAGCCATCTTGCGTTTTGGAGTAATGGTCAATTTGCATATTATTCTTTCATTAGATAGGATTATGTTAAGTTTTGTGTTAATAGTAAATATTTATGTTAATATGTAAATGAAATAACCCAGATAAAGATATTAGATTGCTGCCTGGCATAATAAATCTTTGCTCTATGACCTTTACTATATTTTCACTTTTTATATTCCCTATTTTCCCTAAACAAAACCAGTAACAAATAGTTAAAAAAAAAAAACACTTTAGAAAAAAATTACGTAAATTAGACTTCAATGGCCCAATATTATCTGTAATTTAATTCCTTGATTACTTATCTACATTTTTAAAATCTTGAAATGTATATAATTTTTTAAAATTATTGAAAATCTTGAACATTCTTAGAACACTCCTTTTAGGATAGGCTACTCCTATTAGTAATTTCTTGGAGATCCACCTAAAAGGACCTATTATTTGTGTAATAAAAATCAGAGACACAGCCCTAAGAAGCTAAAACATCTTTGTGATAATGAAAAAATTGACCCATGCCACCATCTTATAAATTGGTTCAATTTTCTAAATAAAGGCAAAGGAAGGGGTGATGGACATCAGGTTGACTTATTAACAAAAACATTAAAACAAAAGCCAATTAACATTATCAATTGGTAAGAATAAAAGAAGATGAACAAAATTACAGAATGAAATATGTGGATGTTTGAAGAGTTTCTATTTTCATTAAATAAAAGAAAGGGAAGAGGAAAGTAGCAGGAGGGAGAGGGGAGAGATACAGCACTCTTACAGTTCTCATTTTATTGTGTACTAGTTCTTTGAAAAAAGAGATCTTGGTACAGGCAGTTTTGACTCTCTGTAGAGTCTTTCTAACTTGCTCTAGGCCAGTGGTTCTCAACCTTCCTAATGCCGAGACCCTTTAAGACAGCTCCTCATGTGGTGGTGACCCCCAACCATAAAATTATTTCCGTTGCTACTTCATAACTATAACTTTGCTACTGTTATGAGCTGTAATATAAATATCTGATAAGTAGGATGTATTTTCATTGCTACAAATTGAACATAATTAAAGCATAGTGATTAATCACAAAAATAATATATAATTATATATTGTGAAATATTTCTAATTACAAATAAATGAAATTTTGTCTTGAATCGTGGTGTAGCATGGGTAACAATCTTAATATCACAACAGTAAACTACATTGCTACATTTTGCTACACCAAGGAGCGGTGTGTTGGTTCCTAAGACCATGGGAAATAGGTGTTTTCCAATAGTCTTAGGCGAACCCTGTGAAAGGGTCGTTCAACCCCCAAAGGGGTCGTGACCCACAGGTTGAGAACCACTGCTCTAGGCCTTGCTGATCCTTATGTAGAAGCCGGTGTCTGTTCCATAGTAGGTTTGTGTGGCACACTCATGGATATGCGAGACATCAGAACAGAGGAAGTAGGAAGTTGGTTTGGATAGTCTCTAAGATTTTTTTTTTATTTCATATGTTTTGCCCTAATTCTTAGTTTCTTTTGTCTATCATCTATTTTTACCAGACTTATTCAGTGATAACTCATAAGTGGACTTCGCTAGTTTTGAAAATGCTTTCTTTTTTCCATCTGTCTGCTAGATTTATTACAGTAGTATTACCTCAACACTACAGGATCTTGACATAGGATTATGTAAATCCTACTAACTGAAGCCATAAGATACAGCAGAGCTCTCCTCTGAGTTTAGGTAATATCATCTGAAGACTTTTTCCCTGAATGACTTGTACTTCCTAGTTTTAATAAAACAAAGAGCTATCTACATTTCTTGCGAGTACCCTCAGCCCATTTATCCTAACACTATGAATCTCAAACATAAATAGTGCTGCCACCCAATAGATGTTTTTTTCTAAAAAAGACTGCTTCATTCCATATGTTACCATTATGTTTGTTTTAACAGCATAGTTCAAATTTCACTTTATTCCAGAATTTTGTTCTAGCACAACTTCATGTATTTTCCTTTACACTGTAACTGAAAACAGTAAATCTACACTATAGTTAAAGCTAAGCAAATGTAAAAGCACAATTAATGATAGAACTAGTTATTTTTTCAAGGTCTGACTAGCTAGAAAATCTAAATACGCTTATACTAACGTATAACAGACAGGCCTAGTGTTAGCTAGCTGTGCACACTGTAGGAGAAAATGCTTCTATTACCTGCTTGACAGTATATGGCTTTGCCAGAAAAGTCAGCATGTCAAACATTTAGTCCTCAACATGCTTTATGATTATTACATCATGATTATAGAACTAAACATTTTACAAAATAAAAAGGTGTGTCATACGTCTTTGGTATTTACAAGAGATCATTTACATAATCCTTAGAAAAATTTTAGTATTTGTTCTTAAAAATAAGTCCACTCTGTCTTTATGACAAGCTTCCTATTTAGGCACTAGGCAATGGGATTATTCAAAATGGAAGTAACTTTTCTTAACAGTTGGACAAACTAACTGGGTCTAACTTCCTACTTTCTGTAGATCATTTCTCCTTAGCCTAACATGGAGGTTAAAATTCTGTGGTCACTTACTATACATATCTGCACATTTCTTCTTTAGATATATGTATTATAAG
This sequence comes from Lasiurus cinereus, assembly GCA_011751065.1. Taxonomy (NCBI): domain Eukaryota; kingdom Metazoa; phylum Chordata; class Mammalia; order Chiroptera; family Vespertilionidae; genus Lasiurus; species Lasiurus cinereus. The sequence goes on from JAAGEH010000018.1 coordinate 51,049,892, forward strand.
ATGTCAGCTCTATTTGCATACAGATGACCAAAAGCTTCATGAAAACCAATGCAAATAAGAAATCAAACTTAAAATATGATCATTCTATTTCTCTATGACAGCAAAAGAAACCTTCACTAATAAATAAGAACTTTAGATTTTATCTATGAAATCGTTATTAGTTTTAAAATATTATAGACAGTAGAGTGATGTGGTTTCAGAGTTTTAAAGAAAAAGGCATTCATCTGATAGGCCCATTACCTACTCTTTTCAATATCTCAAGAGAAGTGCCTCTATTTTTACATGAAATTCTATTCCCTTGGAAAACATTAGTTTGACTCTCGATTCCAATAAGTATAGGCTGCTGTTGTTCCTTGTGATTAAACCCCTATCCCAGTGGTCAGCAAACTCGTTAGTCAACAGAACAGCAAACTGCGGCTCACTGCAGTTTGCCAACCATTGCTTTAGAGGTTGTGTCCCCAAAGAAAATGAATTATTAGCTGGTAGCAAGTGAGCCTAGCTTTGGTACTTAAATAACCTATTTTAATAGAGGTAATACAGTTAGAAACAACTGATATTAGAAACAACTCTTTCAGACTATTAATCAAATGCTTCTTCATGGATGAGCAAATAATACTAGGTTCCAATTTTAAGTAACAAAGAAAATAGTAAGAAAAGTCATACAAAGTAAACTTTTCAAGTACCTAGCAAGTTTCTTCAAATAGCGTAACATTTCAAAGTGGGATTTCTTTTTTCTTTTTCTTTTTTTGGGACATTTGTTCTGATGGAAAAAAATGAAAATTGAACTTATTCTTAGGGGAAATCATTTAAAGCTCTTTTATGGAGAGAAAAAAATGGCGGCGGAATAGACGGACACGTCTGGAGCCTTATCGCTGGGCAGATGGAGAGAGCAGCTGAGAGTCGCACTGGGAATGTTTGTTGACAAGTTAAGAGTCAGTTATCCTCCAAGAAAAGGTGGAGGACCGCTGGATGGAGCTCCCCTGAACAGGCAGCCCACTGCCACAGGGTTTTTGTCTCCCAGAATCACCAGCGCGAACGCGGAGGCCACACCATCTTGCAGGGGGAACTGGATGTCTAAGGTGGTCTGAAACCTACAGCTTCAGCATCCACCGAACAGCCGGGGGACCCAGAACACAGCTCTCCAATGGATGCAGACACAGGGACTCAGAGGAGCTCCACACGGCACACGAAAAGGTCAGATTTCACCTGGGATAAGGTGAGGCCTCCTGTCCCGCAGAACAGAGACGCACACACTGTGGGAACCGGGCTGCGGGAAAGCTGCTTCTGGAGAGGTCCTCATATGTGGGGCAGGGCGTGATCCCTAAGTGTGGAAGGGGACTCTCGGAGCTGTTAACAAGAGGGAAGCCCTAGAAAACAACTCATTTTGATCTGAGGCAGAAGGACAGTCTGGGAGTTATTACAGTGTCCCGGCTGCTCGAATCCCCACAAACCAGGATTGAGAACCACAGAGTAGCAGGATCTAAGCACAGCCTACAGAGGTCCTGTGCTTAGTCTCAAAGGTCAATTCTGAAACACTGCCAACCAGTGGATGACGCACAAATTGACTCTCGCATAACCACAAAAGAAGAGATGAAGACACACCTCAGCAGTGGAACACAGGGAACTACAATATCCTCCCGACTGGGAAACAGGAGTGCCAAGGAGAACAATAGTGGAAGTGAATGACCTCCACTACTGCTCATTCTATTTTTCTTTATCTTTTTCTTTTTTTTTTAATTTTTATTTTACTTATTTTTTATTTTTGCATATTTTAATTAAAAACTATATTTTTCTTTTCTCCTCAATTGATTTTACCTTTTTAATTATTACATTTTTGTTTTCAACTAGCATTATTACTACTACTATTTTACCGTTTAGGAAAAAAAAAAGTGTCATTTTGTTTTCTCTTATTTTACTTTGGGATTAGAGTTCCACATTCTATTGTCATCTTTCCTGTAGCATAATTTTACTCTGTCTCAACTCTATCTTTATGCCAACACTTTCCTCCTAACTTTCTCCATTTTCTTCTCTTGTTTCTCTTTCCCTTTTCCAACTTTAGATTCTCCCTTTTCTTTCCCTTTACCTGGTTACAATTTCACCCCACTTATATATCTAATTTCAAATCCCCTACTCCAAGTCCATACAAACTTCTCTTCTTGTCTTCACTATCTAAAAAGTTTTTTTTCTCTATGTCCTTTTGTTGCTGTTTGCCTGGATGGTGATGATATCGATTTTATGTACTTTTTTGTGAGATTGTTTTAGCTTATTCTACTTGTTTTGTTTGGCTTTTTGTTTGCTTTGTTTTGGTTTGTTTGTTACCTTTCTTTTCCCTCGCCTCCCTTTATATTAGTTGTTATTTGTAGTTTGTATTAATCTACAAATACTTGTTACCAGCATTTGTTGGGATTAGTGGCTGTTCTATTAGAGTTTTCTCCTCACATCTATATTTTGTTCCCCTTTTCTCTCTTATCCTCTTTCTTTTCTTTTTGACTTTTTTTCTCTTTCTCTTTTCTTCTTCTTCTTCTTCTTCTTCTTCTTCTTCTTCTTCTCCTTTTTATTTTTTTTATTTTATTATTTATTTATTTATTTTTAATTTTTTTTTTCTCCCTTCTCCCAATTTGATTTTGGCACTTCTTTCTTTTCTTTTTTCCTTATTTTTCTCCTCTTCTTTCTCTACTTACTCCTAATTTGTCTTTCATCAGTGGTCACCTTAATTTTGATTATCAGCATTGTGAATATGTCCTAAGAACCTAGACACACCAATCAGAAAGGATTTATGCACCCCTATGTTCATAGCAGCACAATTTACAATAGCTACAATTTGGAAACAGCCTAGGTGCCCATCAGCAGATGAGTGGATCAGAAAACTATGGTACATCTACACAATGAAATTCTATACTGCCATCAAAAAGAAGGAATTCTTACCTGGATGGAACTGGAGAGCCTTATGCTCAGTGAAATAAGCCAGTCAATGAAGGAGAAACACCACATGATCTCACTCATTTGTGGATAATAAAGAACATTATAAACTGGTGAACAAAAGGATAGACACAGAAGCAGTGAAGAATCAAACAGACTGTCAAATGACAGCAGGAAGTTTAAGGAGAGGTGGGGTAGATAAGAGATCAACCAAAGGACTTGTATACATGCATATAAGCATAACCAATGAACACGGACACTGGGGGTTTGGAGTATGCCTGGGAGTGTGGGGCGGGGGGCGGGCAATGGGGAGATATGTATACATGTAACACAATAAAAAAAAATGGTGCCTTCAAAAAATAAAAAAATAAAAAAATAAAGCTCTTTTATGGACCCCACTTGCTTTGCATCTTCAGTTCAGATTTGGAGAATATATTTTCATTATGTGTCATAATAATCTCTCTCCTTTCAATTTTAGCAAATTATCCTCTAACAGCACCATTAAAACCACTGTTAGCTATGCTATTCCTGAAAGCAATTAACAACATAGCAAAAGTTCCATGTGTAACACCGTATAGCAGTGGTTGGCAAACTTATTAGTCCACAGAGCCAAATATCAACAATACAATGATTGAAATTTCTTTTGAGAGCCAAATTATTTAAACTTCTTCTAACACTACTTCTTCAAAATAGACTCGCCCAGGCCATGGTATTTTATGGAAAAGCCATACTCAAGGGGCCAAAGAGCCACATGTGGCTCAAGAGCCGCAGTTTGCTGACCACTGCCTTATACCATTACACCATCTCAAAAAAAAAAATCAGTAAAAAAGTTAATTATTTGGAGGGAAACACAAACACACACACTTCATACTGACAAATAATTCACTTGAAAAATGCTTTTCAAATGGTATTAAGTAATTCTATAACATTTTTTATCAACCATATGAAAAGAAAATATTTACCTATATACAACCTCATTCCTTTACCTTCTTCCAGTATTACAGGGCACTTCTAATTCTTGCCTACTAGAATTGTGAAGGCTTTCATAAACACAGACTACCTAGAATAATGCTTAGTTTGTCCACGGTTGGAAGAATTATAGTTTTGTTGCCAAGATTCACATGTTTGCAGATGCTAGCATAGACAAAACTGTTAAGAAGGGTAAAGGAAAAGAGATGGAAGAAAGTGAAGAAGGAAAGGAGGAAAAAGATATCATGGTTCTCTGAAGCTAAAAAGGTATCCTAGCTATATGCTCACAAATCAGGACTTAGCTTCATCTATTGCTACTGTGGCTCCCATGACACTGTAAAACCACAGGTTAGTCAAGGTTCCAGTTTTGTAAAATGTATGGGTTTTATTAAATAGTGAATTTAAGTTAGCTGCATACATAATAAAACATTCCATCATATCAAAAGACTATTTTATCAACAATTGTATAGCGTACTTCATTATTTTATTGTACCTGAACTATGTTTTTAGAACTGCCACAGGAAAGCTGGTTTTAATAAACTATAGGATTGTTGGAATATTATTCACAAAATACATTCAATTTGTTCTGCTATGCATACTTAGATAGAACTATATGCCAGAAAAGTTCCTGGTTAAAAAAAAATAACGCATAAATTTATTATCAGGGTGCAGAGGCAGGATATTCTTCAGTGAGGAACTATAAAGGTAAGAGTAAGTCTTGATTTTACCTGCTCTATATTATAGAGCTAAATATTTGTATTTTAAAAAATTTTAGGAGTAAAAGGAAAAAATGGTGCTAGAACTTACAAAAATATAAGCCATCTCAGGGAAAACTGAGATTCTGTCTGACTGGTTCAGAAAGCCCCAAAGGATACAAGCACGATGAGTATTTTATACTATTCGTATTTTAAGATGCAAATGTAAAATCAATCCAAGAAAGAAATGCAGAAATGTAGCAATGAAAAGGCAAGCTAATCCTTTCGATAGATAGGAAATAATCAGGACTTATTTTAAACAATAACACAACTATAACCGTGGATGATATAAATGTGGATTTTGAAATGTTAGTCATTTCAAAGCATTTCTTGAAACATATATATAGGGTGTCCCAAAAAAATGCATACATACTTTAATAGCTGACAACTCAATTTTCAATCCTTTTCAGGTTTAACTGATTTGAAACAATGGGTAAAGCCAGATTAAGCTTTGAATAAAGAATATTTTTCCTCAAGATTTTCTTTTTAAGGTGATACATAAGAGAGAAAGTTTACAATACAAAACTGGCAACAGTTGAAATGAAGGCACACAAATACCAAATGAAATGATTCTTAATGTTTGCGATTCCATCACTTTGTATTATCAGCAGTGTCTGGACCAGAACTGTGGTCAGTTGAAAACAGGCACTGACATAAAAAATTATTCATTTCTGCAGATTCATTTAAATTTTGAAAATAAATTGTATGGTAATAAACACTGATTTATAATCACTCAAAATGTGTATACATTTTTTGGGGACACCCTGTAGTTAGATGCTCTTAAAAGAATAGTCATGAATTATACTTTTCACCTAATAGTTTTGATAAAGATGAATAGATGCTTGGTGCCATCAGCAATAGAACTATCTTAATAATAAATATTATATGATATTCTTAAGGACTGAAACAGAAAAGTCTCTTCAAATGGATCAAGAATTAAAAATAAAGTGCCTTCTTTAGTATTAATTTGAAAGGAAGTCAAATATTCAACACTTTTCCAATCAAATGCAAATTTTCAAATATTTCTACAAACTGAAACATATTGAACACTTTTGTTAATATTGATAGATCTTAAAAACCAAAACAATTATAAACTAGATGTTTCCTGCTTACAGCTTTCATTTTCAATTGTTCGTTTTGGCATTAAGTGCTGATTGTAACTTGTCTTAATTTTTACAAATGTTTAGATTCAAATGGAGCAGAAAATTCATTAGCAGTAGTTAATGTCTCTTTTAATGTCTGTTTTCAACTCAACAATGTTTTGATGATCTGTGAACTCATTCATGAAAACAGATGGACGGCCCTTTAACAAAACCTAAACTAAGTTGGGATATAAATCTAATTATACTAAATTATCAAAATAAAATGTCCTTTCAACAGCAGCAACTTTAATGCCCACCAAGATGCATGACAAACTAACTAGTAAAATTTAACTCTTAACTCCAGGAGGCCAACCCAGTCCCTCACTGACTGTGAATACAACACTGACAATACATGCCTATCATTTCTTTACGAATTTAATGTGCTTCTCCATATTTGCCTAAGATGTTGCACTGAGATGGTGTCTAAGGGGTTGTACTTTGCCTAAAGTGGTCAAGAGGATTTGAAGGAGAATATAGGGGGCAACCTGAGGGGGGCAAGGGGTGGGAGAAGAGAGGAAAAGGATAGCAATCTGAATCTGTGCCAGTAACCAGTATCCTAATGCACATTCTTGTTATCCTGTAATTAAGTCACTGCCCCTTCCCTGGGCAGTAATCTGTTTTCTTAAATACTCCCAGTTTACAAGGGCCACAAACCAAGAATTTAACAGCTTAGCCAGAGGGGAGGTCACTAGAACCACCTAGACCAGGCCTTTAGCTGTAATCTCACTTCTCCATTTTAACTAACTTAGGTAGGGCTGCAAATGCCTACCACAAAACCCAGAAGTTAGGAAGAAAAGAATTTTAGGAATATATATATATATATATAAGGAGTAATCTCATTGTATAAGGGATTCAGGCTTTGGGGCTTTGAATACCCTGAGCCAGCAGTGCTGCTTTGAATACAGGTTTCTTTTTTGTTTTTTGTTTTTTTGTTTTTGTTTTTTCCTGAATCTTCTAAGTATCCCATTGTGTGTTCTCCGGTCACCTGGTAAATTCTGCCACAGATTGGCCACTCATTGGACATAGGTCCTCTCATTTATAATATTTTAAATAAACTTATTATAGTTTGAAAAACTTAAAAACAAGGTTATACATTTTTAAAAATATATTTTGAAATACTTCACACCAAATAAGAGAATGAAATATTTTAAACCAATTATACTAATTTTCTTTGAGGATACAACCAGATGTTCAAGAACTATTACTCTAAGAGGAAACTATAACTCTTTAGGTACTAGAATACAATTTAAAGGTATCAAATTATAGAAACCACTAACTTTTTAAAGAAAGTGAAATTTTCCTTCACTTTACTCATTCATTCTATGAAACTTCATTGGCAACTATCTAAGTGCTCAAGTCTGATTTAGCCTCACTAGAGAATTATGAGAGAAAAAGCAATAAACACTTCGAAAGAAATAACACTTTGTCAAAATGTAAAGGATAATAGCATATAATATCAGTAACTTCACAAAGAAAATAAATATTTTTACTTTTGGTAAACAAATTGAAGTGGTGGTGTATAAAGGGCAGCAATGCAACCTATCTCTCTTTATGACTAGAAACATCTACATACAACATAAACCAGCAAGAATATCACACTCCTAGAAAAGGCTAATAACAGTGATGTTTTGGGGGAGGGCAAACAATTCATTTAAATTACTCAATGCCTGCTTAGTGCAAGGCATGATTCAGGGCCCCAGGATTGTAGGGGTGAACAAGCCAGATATGGTGTTCAAATTCAGGAAGCTTGCCTTCTATTGAGGGAAGAAGGACATTTCAAGGGCTTAAGTGCAGTTGGACAGAGTCATATTAGGGAGGAAGACTCTGGGCAGAGGAGCTGCTGTAGACGGGGCATCAAGGAGAGCCTTTCTGAGGAGGTGCTATTTCAAAACAGGTCACTGGAGAATTCACATTCTCCTGTTTCCCTTGTGATAAAGGACTATATTTTCTTAACATAAGCTTTTAGTTGAGCACATTTCCTTTCAAACATTCCAGCAGAGTTCATCTTATCCATCCAAATGAAAGACCAGTCAGTTGTAAGTGAGATGGACAGGAGTGGTCTTGGGACATCACCAAAGGGACATAACAAAATGCTAACCAGAGGTTACAAGGAAAGGGAGAAAAAAGGGGAGGGTGTGGTGAGTTAGTATGAAAGCACCTCTGAATTCAAAGGGGACTATATCTGATTAGAAAAATACCAAGGATTGTGTGAGAGAAACTGGAACACTATCATTACCCAGACACATGAAATGTGGATGATTTTTTTTTTCTGACTGGCTTATGTCCAGGAGATTTCAGAAAAAAATAAGGACCACCCATCATAAAGCTAATACCATAAGGAGGGAAGGAAAATAAGAAGGGATCCAATGTTCATATCATTACATGCTAGTATTATTAGTCTCAGTATCACTGACCAATTAACAGAGGAAACTTAAATAATCTGACTATCCCAATATAATGCTGCTTTCACTTTTACAATGAGGGCAATAAATCAAATATACCATGGGTGTAGGAGGCAACACTAACCTACAGAATAACAAGATCTGTGCATAGGGTTCCTCTGGTTTTAAAACTATACCATATCACAAATCTGAGTAACTAATAACACTATGAATGACAATTCACAAAGCTCAAATGTACATGATTTAAAAAAATATGTCAAAACAAAACAAAATTTCTAAAATAAACTTTATGAACAAAATGGGCTTTCACTTTTTAAATAATTTAGGAAAAATTGTAAGATTTATTGTGCCATGTGGAAAGACATCTAACTATAATAAAACTTTTAATTATTATGCTGTATGTTCATAGAAAATACAGAAATAATTAGAAAGAAAATATAAATCAACAAAAGTCTTATTTTCCTAGACATAGGAAAAAAAGCCAAAAAAATATAAATATATATATATATATATATATATATATATAGTTTTTCTCTTTTCAAAACACTGGGCAAGTAAAATACCTGTAGACTTGCATAGTGAGTTTTTCATTTAATAACATGTGTATCCAAATGCGTCGACTATTCTTTTAATGTTTTTAGTGAATCTACAACATTTATAATTTCTCAACTATATTCCTATTGCCATTAATACTACTTCAAATATTTTCTTATCAAATGAACAACAGTGAGAAAATGTCCTTATACGTTCTTGCGTGCAATGCCAAAATGACAATTGCTAGAATTCCTGAATCAGAGGAAGTCTTAATATACATTTCCAAACTAGTTTCCTGACAAAAAGAAATCAATTTCTATATTCACTCTGCACCACTTAAACACTACATATAATTAACTTTTAAGTAGTACCATTCTTATGGGTAACAAATGATTACTAATACCTCAATTTTGTGCACTTTCAGTCTTAAGAAATGGCAGTTAGTTTCATATTTACTGGCCACCAATAGCTCTAAAATTAATCTGACTGACAACTTAAATAAAGAAGCTATTAATTTCCTTATCAGTATTTAAGGATGTTTAATATAGTACACATATTAATCTTTTGTCATCTGTTCCAACAATTTCCTGGTTGCCATTCTCCTATTAATTGTGCTTGTTTTAATAACTCTAAATGATTCATTTTGTGAAAATATATTAATCTTTAACAATATGACTGATCTTGTTGCTTTATTTTTTTTGCTCAAAAATTTCTTACCTATCTCAATATCAGTTATTTTCTACATTTTCTTTTAGAATGGGGAGTTGGGTTTTCTTTTCTTTCTTCTCCCCTCTCCCCAGTTCATTAGAGTTTATTAGGGGGATGGAAGACAAAGGACAGATATGAGACATATTTATTTATTTATTTTGTTTTCTTTTTTTTATTAATGTGTTGCATGTATACATATCTCCCCATTGCCCCCCCTCCCTCCCAGGCATACCCCAACCCTCTCAGTGTCTATGTTCATTGGTTATGCTTATCTGCATGCATACAAGTCCTTTGATTGATCTCTTGTCTACCCCACCTCTCTTTAATCTTCCTGCTATAATTTGACAGTCTGTTTGATGCTTTACTGCCTTTGTATCTAACTTTTTGTTCATCAGTTTATAAAGTTCTTTATTATCCACAAATGAGTAAGATCATGTGGTGTTTCTCCTTCATTGACTGGCTTACTTCACTTAGCATAAGACTCTCCACTTCCATCCAGGTTGCTGCAAATGGTAAGAATTCCATTTTTATGGCAGCATAGAATTCCACTCTGTAGATGTACCATAGTTTTCTGATCCACTCATCTGCTGACCAGCACCTAGGCTGTTTCCAAATTGTAGCTATTGTAAATTGTGCTCCTATGAACATAGGGGTGGATAAATCCTTTCTGATTGGTGTTTCTAGGTTCTTAGGATATATTCCTAAGAGTGGGATGGCTGGGTTAAATGGGAGTTCCATTTTTAGTTTTTTGAGAAAACTCCATACTGTTTTCCACAATGGCTGCACCACTCTGCATTCCCACCAGCAGTGCATGAGGGTTCCTTTTTCTTCGCATCCCTGCCAACACTTGTCGTTTGTTAATTTGTTGATGATTGACATTCTGACAGGTGTGAGGTGTTACCCCACTGTCGTTTTGATTTGCATCTCTCAGATAATTAGTGACTTCGAACATGTTTTCATATGTCTCTTGGCCTTCCTTCTGTAATCTTTCGAAAAGGTTCTATTTAGGTCCATTGCCCATTTTTTTATTGGATCATTTATCTTCCTTTTATTAAGTTGTATAAGTTGGCTGTAATTGTTGGAGATTAAACCTTTATCAGTGATAACATTTGCAAATATGTTCTCCCATACAGTGGGCTTTCTTGTTGTTTTGTTGGTTTCTTTTGCTGTGCAAAAGCTTTTTATTTTGATGTAGTCCCATTTGTTTATTCTTTCTTTAGCTTCCATTGCCCTTGGAGTAGTATCAGTGAAGTTCTTTCAGCATATGTCTGAGATTGTGCTGCCTGTGGATTCCTCTAGTATTTTTATGGTTTCCCATCTAATGTTTAAGTCCTGTATCCATTTGGAGTTTATTTCTGTGTATGGTGTAAGTTGGTGGTCTAGTTTCATTTTTTTGCATATATCTGTCCAATTTTCCCAACACCATTTATTGAAGAGGCTGTCTTGACTCCATTGTATGTTCATGCCTCCTTTGTCAAATATTAATTGAGCATAGTGGTTTGGGTAGATATCTGGATTCTCTATTCTATTCTATTGGTCTATATGTCTGTTCTTGTACCAGTACCAGGCTGTTTTTAGGACAGTTGCTTTGTTATATAGCTTGAAATCTGGTATTGAGATCCCACTTACTTTTTTCTTCTTTCTCAGGATTGCTGTGGCTATTCAGGGTCTTTTTTTGTTCCATATGAATCTTTGGAGAGTTCTTTCTAGGTCTGTGAAATATGTCATTGGTATTTTAATGAGTAGTGCATTGAATCTATAGATTGCTTTGGGTAGTAGAGACATTTTAATGAGGTTGATTCTCCCAATCTATGAGCATGGTATGCTCTTCCATCTGTTTACATCTTCCTCTATCTCTTTTTTCAGTGTCCTGTAGTTTTCTACGTATAGGTCTTTTACCTCCTTAGTTAGGTTTATTCCTCGGTATCTTAATTTTTTTGGTGCAATGGTAAATGGGATTGCTTTTTTAGTCTCTCTTTCTGTAATTTCACTATTAGTGTATAGAAATGCCATAGATTTCTTGGCATTAATTTTGCAGGTATGAGAGATATTTAAAACTCAACTGCTAGATGGGTTGGAAGTAGAACGGCAAGGGATAGAATAGGGAGAAATTAAGGAGGTTACCAGGAAGGGCTTCATACTGAGAGAATGGCATTCGATGCTGAGTAAATAGTGTTAAGAGATTGAACCTATTTCCAACTACTTTATTTCTCTCCTTTTCTTAAAACCTGTGTTGCCTGAAAGAGTAGTCTATATTCTTTACAAATTTTCACTATTCATTCATTAACCAGCCCAAATAAAATGTAGCTCCCAACCTGGTTACTCCTCTGTTTTTGTCAAAGCCACCAATGTCTTTCAGTTGCCATGTACAAGGTACAACCAACAGTATTTTGTCAATAAACTCCAGAAGCACATAATATTGTTGCCTGTATACTATACTCCATAGTAAAACTCTCCCTACTTGTCTTCCTGCCTACTCTGCCACTCCATCTCACTCACCTTCACAGTTCTCCTTTCTCTCTTTCTCTGAAATGTTGGTATGCCTAGGAACTTCTTCAGAAACAAACTTCTAAAGATTACCTTTTCTGTGTGACCACCCCCCTCCCCATGGTCTCAGCCATCACCACAAGATGATGATTCATTCCATAATCTTTCCCTATACCTTAGGTTCTCCTGAACTGCAAACACATTTTTCATCTCATTTCAAATCCTACAAGTCTAAAATGAATTCATCATCTTCCATAAAAGATGTGCTTAAACCTGTTTTCCAATGATATGCTCAGTGAAACTGCACCTCCACTCAAAAATCATCCAACCTAAAACCAAGCTAAGCCTTATCCTGCATTCCTGCCTGCCTCTCTGTCACCCATTTCAGACCCTGCCCTACTCTACCTAATCAGTCAGCAAGCCTTCCAGATCCTCCCTTCTAGTTTAAAACTCACTTTTCTCTCCACCCCCTCTCCCATGTCCTCAGTTTAGAAAACATTTAAGTCTCTCACCCAAATTACTCAAATAATTTCTTAACTAATTTCTAGAACTTTCTGCCTCCCAATACATACTCAACTTAGTGCCAGAATTGTTCTAAATTGTAAATCTTTCAGTGTTATTATCCAGCTTACATATAAGATTCTTAGGATTTAATTCTTACCTACTTGTTGATCCTTACTTTGTACTACATGCTTCACATGCTACTCTTCAATTGTACCAAAACCTCTTTAAAGCCTAGAATAGCAAATATTTTTCTTGTATTTTTATTTGTATTGTTCCTTCTGCCTGGAATCCCCGCCCACCTTCACTCACAGAATCATATTTATCCTCCAAGTGTTAATTCGGCTGTTGCACCTGGGTTAGATGAATAAGTAATTTATAATTACACAGACTTCTGAATATTTCTCCATCCTGGAATAGAATTACTATCTGTTTACTGTAGCATCTATTTCTTTTACTAAACTCTTAGGTTTCACTGATGGTTTCTTTTGCTATGCAGAGCTTTTTATTTTAATATAGTCCCATTTGTTTATTTTCTCTTTATTTCCATTGCCTTGGGAACTATATCAGTAAAGATATTGCTATGATATGTGTCTGATATTTTGCTGGCTATGTATTCTTCTAAGATTTTTATGGTTTCCGTCTTACGTTTACATCCTTTATCCATTTTGAGTTTATTTTTATGTATGGTCTAAGTTGGTGGTCTAGTTTCATTTTTTTCATGTTTCTGTCCAATTTTCCCAACACCATTTATTAAGAGATTATCTTGACTCCATTGTATGCCCTTGCCTCTTCTGTCAAATATTAATTGAACATAATGGCTTGGGTTGACATTTGGGTTCTCTGTTCGTTCCATTTGTCAATATATCTGTTCTTGTGCTAGGACCAGGCAGTTTTGAGAACAGTGGCTTTGTAATATAGCTTGATATGTTATGGTGATCCCTCCAAATTTTTTCTTCTTTTTCATGATTGTTGCAGGTGTTTTGGTTCATTTTTTATTCCATCTGAATTGTTTGAGAGTTTTTTCTAGGTCTGTGAAACATTCTGTTGGTATCTTAATGAAGATTGCATTAAATCTATAGATTCTTTGGGTAGTATGGACATTTTAATGAAATTGATTCTACCAATCAATGTACATGGTATATTCTTTCATTTTTTTATGTCTTCCTCTATCTCTTTTTGCAATGTCCTGTAGTTTTCCAAGTACTGGTCTTTTACTTCCTTAATTAAGTGTATTCCTAGGTACCTTAATTTTTTTGTTGCAATGGTAAAAGGGATTGTTTTTTTAGTTTCTCTTTATGTGAGTTTCATTACATAAAAAAGCCATATATTCCTAGGTATTAATTTTATATCTTGCTACATTGCCAAAATCACTTATTAAGTCTAGTAATTTTATAATGGAGTCTTTGGGTTTTTTTATTTATAATATCATGTCATCTGGATATAATGTCAATGTTACTTCTATTCCAGTTTGGATGTCTTTTATTTCCTCTTCTTGTCTGATCGCTACACTTCCAGTACCATGTCAAACAGGAGTGGTGAAGGTGTACATCACTGTCTTGTTCCCGTTCTTAGGGGAAATGGTTTCAGTTTTTGCCCACTGAATATGATGTTGGCTGTAGATTTGACATATGTGACTTTTATCTTGTTGAGATATCCATACTTTATTCACACTTTGCTGAGAATTTTTATGAAAAATGGATGTTGGATATTGTCATATGCTCTTTTTGCATCTATCAATATGATCATGTGATTTTTGTCTTTCAATTTGTTTATGTGATGTATCATGGTGATTGATTTGTGGATATTGTACCAACCTTGCATCCCTGGAATAAATTCCACTTGATCATGGTATAGGATCTCTTTAATATATTGCTGGATGTGATTTGCTAATATTTTGTTAAGGATTTTAGCATCTATGTTCATCAGGGATACTGGTCTGTAATTCTCTTTCTTTATAGTGTCTTTATCTAGTTTTCGAATTAGAATAATGCTGGTTTCATAAAAAGAGTTTGAAATTGTTCCTTCCTCTTGGAATTCCTAAAATAGTTTGAAAAGTATAGGTGTTAGTTCTTCTTTGAATGTTTGGTAAAACTCCCCTGAGAAGCCATCCGGACCCGGGCTTTTGTTTGGTGGGAGTTTTATTTTTATTACTGCTTCTATTTCTTCAATTGTTTTTGGCCTATTCAAGTTTTTTTATTCGTCTTGATTCAGTTTTGGGAGTTGTATTTTTCTAGGAATTTGTCTATTTGATCCATATTGTCCAACTTGTTGGTAAATAGTTGTTCATAGTATTTCCTTACAATTCTTTATATTTCTGTGGTGTCAGTGGTTACTCCTCCATTTTCATTTCTAATTTTATTTATTTGGGTCCTCTCTGTTTGTTTCTTATGAGTTTGGCTAATGATTTATCAATTTAGTTAATCATTCCAAAGAATCAGCTCTTGGTTTCACTAGGGGTTTTTTTGTGATTTATTTTTTAGTCTCTATATTATTTATTTCTGCTCTGATCTTCATTATTTTCTTTCTGCTACTTTGGGCTATTCTTGTTGTTCTTTCTAGTTCTTTAAGTAGTAATGTTAAATAATATATTGCTGATTTTTCTTGTTTTTTGAGGTATACCTGTAGTGCTACGAACTTCCCTATTAGGACTGCATTTGCTGTATCCCAAAGATTTTGGGATGTTGTGTGTTTATTTTCATTTGTTTCCAGAAAGTTTTGATTTCTTTCTTGTTCTTGTTGGTAACCAATTAATTGTTTAATAACATGCTATTTAGCACCCATGCATTTGAATGCTTTAGGGTGTATTTACTATAGCTGATTTCTAATTTCATTCCACTGTGATCTGAGAAGATGCTTGATATGATTTCAATCTTCTTGAACTCGTAAAGACTTGTTTTGTGTCCTAACATATGTTCTATCTTTGGGAATGATCCATGTGTACTTGAGAAAAATGTAAGTTCTGTTGTGTTGGAGTGAAATTTTCTATAAATGTCCATTAAATACATCTGATCCAGGGTGTCCTTTAGAGTCTCAGTTTCCCTCTTAAGTTTTTGTATGGAAGATCTATCCAGGGAAGTCAGAGGGGTGTTAAAGTCCTCTAATATGACTGCATTATTGTTGATCTCTCCATTCAAGTCCTCTAGGATTTTTTTTTATTATTATTATATAAAGGTGCTCCAATGTTGGGTGCATATATGTTTCCTAGGGTTATATCCTCTTGTTGGATCAATTCCTTTAGTAATATGTAGTGACTAGAGGCCCAGTGCACAAAATTTGTGCACTGGGGGTGGGGGGAGAGAAGGGGTTCCCCTCAGCCCAGCCTGCACCCTCTCCAATTTGGGATCCCTCTAACAATCTAGGACTGCTGGCTCCCAACTGCTCACCTGCCTGCTTTCCTAATTGCCCCTAATCACTTCTGCTTGCCAGCCTGATCACCCCCTAACCATTCCCCTGCCAGCCTGATAGATACCTAACTGCTTCCCTGCCAGCCTGTTTGACCCTACCTGCCCTCCCCTGCAGGCCTGGTCACCCCTAACTGCTTTCCCCTGCAGGCCTGGTCCCCCTCAACTGCTGTCCCCTGCAGTTGAGCCCCTCTAACTGCCCTTCCCTGCAGGCCTGGTCCTCCCAACTGCCTTGCCCTGCTGGCCTGATCACCCACAACTGCCCTCCCTGCAGCCCTGGTCCCTCCCAAATGCTATCCCCTACCAGCCATCTTGTGGTGGTCATCTTTGACCACATGGAGACAGCCATCTTGTGTGTTGGAGTGATGATCAATTTGCATATTACTCTTTTATTAAATAGGATAGAGGCTTGGTGCATGGGTGAGGGCCAGCTGGTTTGCCCAGAAGGTATTCCGGATCCAAGTGGGGGTTCCCTTGGGGTGTGGGCAGTCTGGGTAAGGGGCCTGTGGTGGTTTGCAGGTCAGCTACCCCCCCCACCAGCCCGGGTGACCCACGGGGAGGCCCTGGTATCTGGGATTTATTTATCTTCTACAATTGAAATTTTGTAGCCCTGGAATGGAGCCATGCCTCCTGCTTGCTCCAGGATGGCAACCATTTCTGTTGGGATTTATCTGTCTTCTATAATTGAGACTTTGTAGCCTTAAGCAAAGGCCAAGACAGTCCAGGGCTGCAGAAACTTGGCTTCCTCCATCACCTGGGGAAACCCTAGCTTCCTGCTCTCTCCAACTCTGTGGCTGCCGCCATTTTTGTTGGATTTATTTAACTTTTAAAATTGAAACTTTATAGTCTTGAGTGGAGGCCTGGGCCTGCCAGGTTGTGTGGGAAGCTTGGCTTCCTCTATCACTGGGGAAACCCAAGCCTCCCTCCTGCTTGCCCTGTGGCCACACACATCTTGGTTGGGGTTAATTTGCATACTCGCTCCTGACTGGCTTGTGGGTATAGTGGAGTGATGGTTAATTTGCATATTACTCTATTAGAGAGGCCCTTTGCTGTCTCTTCTGATGGCCTTCATTTTAAGTCTATTTTGTCATATATGAGTATTGCTCCTCCAGCTATTTTTTTCTTTTTCATTTGCATGGAAAATATTTTCCATTCTTTCACTCTCATCCTGTGTGTGTCTTTTGTTTTGAAGTGGGTCTCTTATAGACAGCATATAGTTCAGACATGTTTTTCTATCCATTCTGCTACCCTATACCTTTTGATTGGAGCATTTAGTTTGTTTACATTTGGAGTTATTATTGAGATACGTATTTATTATCATTATATTTCTGCATGGCTAGGTTTCTCTGTTTCATCTTCTCATTATAGCAATCCCTTTAGCATTTCTTTTAATGCTGTCTTGATGGTGGTACACTCATTCAGTTTAATTTTTTTTTGTCTGTATCTTTATTTGACTATCTGTTTTGAATAATAGCCTTGCCTGATATGATTATAGTAATCTTGCTATATATAGTAATATTGTTCTCAGATCCTTGCTTTCCATTACCTTGAGTACTTCATGCTATTCCCTTCAGGCCTGTAGAGTTTCTAATGAGAAATCAGGTGTCAGCCTTATGGGAACTCCTTTGTAGGTAACAGTTTTCTTTTCTCTTGCTGCCTTTAAGATCCTCTCTTTGTCTTTAATTTTTGGCATTTTTATTATCATGTGCCTGGGCATGGGCCTGTTTGGGTTCTTCCTGTTTAGGGTTCTCTGTACCTCCTGAACTTTTGTGACTTTTTCCTTTACCAGGTTAGGGAAGTTTTCCGTCAATATTTCTTCAAATACCTTCTCTATGCCTTCCTCCCTTTCTGCCTCTTTTGGCACAGATGCTATTTCAATATTGTTATGATTCACATTGTCCCACAGCTTCCTTAAGCTGTCATCCTGTTTTTTGTTTTTAATTTCTGTTTTCTGATTGATATTTTCAACACTGTCTTATAATTCACTGATTTGATCCTCAGCTTCCCCTAGTCTGCTGTGTATTCCAATGTGTTCTTTATTTATATCATTTTTTATTCTCAGACTATTCTTTTTTCGTAGTTACTATATCTTTCTTCATACTGTTAAGCATCTTTACCTGAAACTCTGTTTTATATAAATTTCTTATCTCTCCTTCATTTACTTCTTCTGAAGAATTTTCTAATTCTTTCATTTGGGAGTTGTTTCTTTGTCTCCTCATTTTGGCTTTCTGTTTGGGTTTGTGACTATGTATTAGGTACTTCCTCTACAACTCTTAATCTCTAGTGTAGGACAGTGTTAAAGGCTGTTTCTGACTAATTAGATCAGGCATAGACTCAAAGCCTCCAGAGACTGCTTCTACCTACAGACTGATAGGATTCAAACTTAAATTGCACCCCAGGCAACTGTACTCAGGTGTAGTGAGTTTGTTTTTTTCAGTAGGGTGGGGCAATTACTACAGCCTGGAGGCTAATTGTTATTTTTAATCTCCTAAGTGGCTTCAGGGCAAGGTATTTTCTAAT
The DNA here is from genome assembly GCA_011751065.1 of Lasiurus cinereus. Taxonomy (NCBI): domain Eukaryota; kingdom Metazoa; phylum Chordata; class Mammalia; order Chiroptera; family Vespertilionidae; genus Lasiurus; species Lasiurus cinereus. The sequence goes on from JAAGEH010000018.1 coordinate 51,068,233, forward strand.
AGAGTATGTCAACAGTTTTCTCCCCAGACAAGGAAGGCAGAGGCCTATGTGGAAAATATGTTCTCAGCTGCATGAGGGAATGACTCAGTCTAGGAAACTTAGAATGTCTGCCTTCTGAGGTCTATCTCCCAAGTCCCCAGTCCTGTCTTCTGCTCTCATAGCTCCAGTCCACTTCATCCTCTCTCTGGCAGAGGACAAGGTGGGTGACTCCACAGGGAATGTTGTGCATTGGCACTTTAAGATCGTGCCTCAATTTCCAGCTGTTACTCCCGGGCAGAAAGCATCCCACTGCTTTTCACAGTTAGATGTTATGTGGGTACCCTCCTCAGTTTGGTGCTCTCTGTTGGGGAGCCCAGCTTGGGGATTACATCTCAGAGTTCTCAACAGCAACCTCCCACAGTTGAGATATCTCTCTGGGACTTCAATTGCTGTTGTGGGCACCGGGCCAGCCTTTTCCTGCCTCTGCTCCTCCTACCAGTTTTTATATGTTCTCCACTTTCAGTCCTCGGGTGTTAGGGTTCTCTCCTGTGAGTTTTCTGTTGATTGTTAAGCAAGTTGTTCTATATTTTAATTGTAATACCAGTTTGTTTCTGGGAGCATGTCTGTGCAGTATCCACTTACTCTGCCACCATTTTTAATCCTCTTTTAATGTGTAAATTTTGAAAACAATACACAGTAATATGATAAGATGTGAGAGACTAAAGAAGACAATTTAAAAGGTCCAGAAAAAAATTTGAGAAATAGGGCTGGTCTTGATATAAGCTGATTTCTACAAACTGGCAGAGAGCCAAACCATGTGCTAATATCTACCTTTTTCGCCTTTTATGTTAAAATCCTTCCTTCCATATAAATTATTTTTTCATACCAAATTTCTTTCACTGCCAAACTTAACATGAATTTGGCTTTTGAGTGAAACACTCAAGAGCAAATTTTGAAAGTTTTGAATTTAAAAGTTTCAAGAATAGCCATGCGGATAGTTGAGCTTTCCCAAGAAAAAAATGGGGAGAATTAAAGGACTGGTGGTAGAACCTTAGAATTTATACTAATGAACAAAGGAGAAAGAGACATGGTATGATCAGGGCAAGTAGGAAGACCAAAATAGTACAATATGGGTTGAACTACAATGATATCAGCAGCCCCATCCATGCTGCAGCCCTGAAAGATTTGTCTATAGTTCCGATCTATGGCTGCAAACCCCATTTTTTTAATGAACATTCAACAGGCTTTAGGGCAAAATGCCATTTTAAAGGCCAATCTGTATCTGAACACTCAGTGTTTAACTGCTTTTCTAATGCTCTGGCTCCATCTAAATAGATTTTAGTACAGAAGCACACTTTTCCTGATTATCATAGCTGTTGTTGTCGGCAAATGCTTTGCCATCACTAGTTAAAAAAAATTCAGATTACAAAATTGCAGTAAATTATTTATCAAATTACTACTCTGACAGTTTTCTCTGATGACTTACTTTACCAACAAAGTAATTTTAATTAAACGTATTTCCACAATGGTAAAAACTCAAGACTACTTACTTAGGACCTTTTCCCTCTTCTTCAAATTGATGCTTTTAAGAGTGCTTGTAAATTTGGTAGTAATATTAAATTCACTAGATCAAAACCTTCTGTATAATTCTATTTAACGTGAAAGAGTAAGAAAAACAAAATTTCTTTACTTGAAATTATGAAAATTTTCTTTTCACAATGATTTGTATAAACCCTAAAAAATCTTTTCAAACTAGTAGAATATTATTTCCTTTAAAAATATATGTTGGTGTAATTTCCTCATTCTTATTCTATGAAAAGAGACCGCACAGAAAGGATGAAACAATGGTATGGAAACAGACTTATTGCTTCCATGTGTTAAAAAAGAAAAAAAGAAAAAAAAAAAGGAAACCTTTAAGCCAATCCCAATCCCTAAAATTTTTGGCATTCTTATTAAGTATTGAATCCAGAAAAAACAGTTTTTTATTATCATAGCCTATCAGAGTCAAAATTTATTTCATTATGATAATGTGTTAGAAATTAAAAATAAAAGTTGGTTTCTATATGGCTTAAAGAAAGTATTCTGTTCAAAACTTAAAGCTGTTAAAATATCACAAATTACTTGGTCTCAACATTTAAACACATAATGCCTAGTTTGAATAATGCGTTCTAGAACATATAAATTCATTTGGAGAAATACTAAAATTAATGACATTAACACTTCTTTAGCACAATAAAGATTTTTTTTATTTCCAGCCGTGGTTACATAAACCTGAGGAATACAAGAACCACATAAAATTAATTCAGATACTTTTCTAAACAACAAAATATTTGCTCAAACTATATACCGCAGTCAGTGAATTGCCTAAACTCTTCTCTGCACTTTTCCACAGATCAGGGTGCACAATGGGAATGCTTAACTCCCTAAAAGAAGCACATCTCCAAGTTTTGTGTGTCAAATGAAAGAAGGAAAAAGTTCCCTCACCCCAAAATGAGAACAGATGGGAATGTAAAATTAGGTGGGAAGAGACAGTGAAGCTTTGGATGACCGACCAAAAAAATCTCCCCTTGAGGGGAGCCAAATATACCAGACCTCAGCTTATTCTGCTTCCAGTTGACTTTCAAATTAAATCTAGTAGGAATGTAAAGCAATTCGAAGATTCAATGTATTAGCTTTGAGTTTTGTAAGCATATATTTTATAAAAGAAACTATTGATAAACATAAGTAAAATTTTTTTATATTCAATACAAAGTAATCTAATCACTTGTGAGTTTAACATACCTTCAAACTTAAAATGTTGATAATAATTTTTTAATAATAAATGGCTTTATGAAAAACAGGCAACAGGCATGAACAAATTTAAGATGTTGATACTGAGTTCCTTGTATTATGGAAATGACATCTGCCATAAGCTGAAAACTATGTAAATAAAATATAAATATATTTTCATATTTTATCTGTATAATGAAAAGTAATCTTAATGATAATGCCAGCAATATTTCCATACCTACCAAAATCCCCTTTACTTGATATCCAATTTTATATAGCATGATAATTTTTCTATCTAAAAATATCAACTACATTAAAAGAATATCCTCTATATTGCTGCATTCTCCTCCAATTTCTAAATTTTTAATGAGTAATAATTTAGAATTTTAGAAAAATTAAAAAAATCATGCTATCAGATTTTAATGCATTTAAAATAGTTTTATTAACAATAATCATTATATTATTAAACTGTGATAAATAGAATATTTTTATAAAAAATATTTTGATAATAAATAACTATTAAAGTATAATTTTAAAAACACCTTTCTAAGATTAGTCTTGAGCTTTTAAAGAGGTACCAAGTATCTTCCACAAAATAGTGTTTATTGATTTTATTTTGTATATGCTCACTTTCATGTGGAATTTACATGTGCTGATACAAGGAGAATAATTCAGTCTTTTAATCAACAGTGCTCAAATACACAGATCATTCTCATCCATAATTTCAAAGATCTTTTCCAAGACAAACAGTTAAATATTCTCTGTGTACCTTTTCCCTGCCATCCCAGAAAAGCGGCTTTTAATTTCTTAACCTTGTTTTTATCTGTTTTAACCTTGCTAAGTATACACAAAAAAAGCAATATAGAAATGACTTGTTCCAAGACATCAAAGCAACTGCAGCTCACACTTAAGTGATTTCAGTTTAAATACAAGGCACTAGTAATTTGACACAGGCTTCACTTTTTATAAGGCTTGAAGCCTTTATGAAAAAGATGCTCAAAATAGTACATTGCATTTAGTTGAATATGTTCATGAAATAATTATTGAAAATTAGATTTTTCTTATTCAGAATACTCTAAATTATATGAAATCATTATTACCAAAAAAGAAGAAGAAAATCCTCAAGGTATTTAGCTTTCCTTCTTTTGTTTTCTCCCTTATCAATACATTATAGCCAATAGGCAAACTTTTGGGGTACTATGTTGATTACATTTTATTAAAATTCATTTTCCATATTTTCTATTTGTGCAAGTAAAATCTGAATTAAGAAACAACTGTAAAATCATTTTCAAAATCTTTTGCATATTAATAAATCAAATTCTAATTCCCCAAAATATCAAATGTAGATCTCCCTATCAATTTTACATTATTGTCTTAATTCATTTTCTTATTATTTGGTTTAATGATTTTAAAAAGGAAAACAGAATATTTTGTAATGAATCTAAAATTGCTATCTTAACCTACAAGGTGGGGACTTTGAATAAAGAATGCATATGCATACACACAATATTTACTCAATATTCCTGTCCAAGTCCCAGAGTTTTCACTGTCCTTTTAAACCAGGTAAGTCACAAGCACTCCAGATGACAAACACTTAACTATAAAAGGAACATGGTTGACTTAGGTTATCAGGATTTCTCTAACAACAAACACCTGAGGACTTCAGAGCATATCGTTTGAGTATAAGAATATTACAAAGTGTCTTGTTTTGTTTTATCTTTGTATTATAATATAAATATAATTATATTCTGGTAATCTTTTTCATAACCTTTAGCACTTATTAATATCACATAATTTCAGGATCTGATTTTGATAGTGTTATATGATCTAGTCGGTGTTAGCTTTTTATACTGACTGTGTCTAATTCACAATACAGTGTTCCTCAAACTGGAATTCATACATGTATTCTTGGGGCCTCAGAAACATTTTTCTGTCAACACAAGTCCACACATTATTCAAGACAAAGAAACTCTAGATGAGATAATCATCCTAATTCCTTCCCAGTTTAAAAAAATACATTTCATCCTATTGCAGCTTACTAATAATTTATGGGGATCAAATTTAAGAAGTGTACAGAGAAAGGTAACTTCACAAGAGCAGTTGTACATGTTCTACTTGTTTTCCTTTTATATTCAAATGCAAATAAAATTTTTGAGCTAAGAATAGGATGGCATTCAGATAACAAAAAAAAAGGAGGTTGTCAGATAAAGGTCCTATGAGCAACAGTCACTATCATTTCAAATGGATTAGTGGACTATACATTAACTAGGAATCAGAAAATCCTGGTTTCTTTTTTCAGTTTTGTCTCTAACTAGAAATAACATCTTGGTGTTTAAATAATTCATCCCTGCAACCTTCATTTTTCACAAAGTTAGAAGTATACTATTCAATTAATAATATGCACAATAAATACCAGGTACTCGTGTTATATGATAAGCAGTATATTTCAAATTTTAAGTTATATAATAAATAGGAAAACAACAAATCTATAAAACTCAATTTGCTTTTCTTAGGTTTGTTAGTGACTATATCTAACATGTAAAAATAACAGCATATTTTGTTTCTGAATGTGCTTATAAATTATTTTGATCTAGCTTTAAAATTTATGTTTAAATTGGCTTCATCTAATTTAAAAATATTTAGAGTGTTGTCAATTAGAACTTAAAGATATTTCATTGGTAAAAATCATTATTTATTAGATAAGTGACTAAAAATAAAAACTTATCATTTCTTATATCATAATCTTAACAATCAAGTTATTAAACCATATACTCTTAAAGAAATTCTCAATTTGTATGTATTAAAAACAAATTATCTTAATACCCATAAAGTAAATGTTTACAAAAATATTCTGAATTTAAAATACATATATTTTACATTTAAAATAGTTATACTATATAATTAATTTTAAAAATGAGGAAAAACGAAACTCATTTAAATCATCTTATTCATATCTGTGATACAAATGGAAATAAAAATTTTAAATAAAAATTTTCCATAAGAAGGTAGCTAGGAAGTTTTCCTGATATGCAGAATTTTAACTGAATATTTTAAAAACAGAAATACATTTTTAAACTATTTCTAAAGTATTACCAATAACATAACAAAGATTACTAATTTAACAAATTAAATTACTGATTCTGAAATTATTTATTGAATTTACATTATTGCATTTTGACAGGTGCATTTTTTGTTAGGTGGAAGAGAATCTAAAATCAGTTTTATAACAACACATTTCATAATAAGCTTACGTTTTATCAAGAAAGAAATGTCACATTCAAATGTAAAGTTCTGTTATCCTAGCAAACATAAGTGACATTAGTTTATTAAACTCATTTGAAACTTTCTTCTTCCTATAAAGGAATTTTCAGCTTTCTTTTCTAGATGATGTAATGAGACCATTACTAAAAGAGTGAGGTGGAGTCAAATGAAAAATGTGCATTTCCAAAAAGTGCTTATTTTTATATATTGTGACAAGTGATTTTTTCTTGGAATAGACATGTGCAATTGCACAAATGTTAACATCAATGCCAAGAAGTTACTGTACCTGAACTGTAGAGCTGATCTCCGATGCAAAGCCGCCCGTCAAGGGAGCTTCGTGACTGATTAGCAGTCGCCCTGTTTTGATCACAGACTGAAAAAGAAAAGGAAAACCTAATGTTGAACAGAATACATATTTTCAAATATATGACTGCAGTTTTGATTAAGTAATAAAATGAGTTAATTTCAATAAATAATAAAGAATTAGTAATTCAATCCTATATCAAATAAGTTACAGCACAACTATTTCAAGTAGACAGTCATTTGATTTTTACCCTGCTAAAAAATTTTATAATGCTACTAACAAAATAAAAATGAGATTTTTAATTCTATGTATGTCATCAAAAATGCATTACATTATATAGAATATTCTTGTTATAAAATGAATTACTATCTTTCACATTTTCATATCTCAATCTTTTTTATTCTTCAAATTATGTTAAGAATAAAATTATTTTTAACACTTTTTGAGATATATTTACATATAAGCAAATAGTTTTAGGAAATACTGTTTTGGAGAAAAGAAAAACACAAAAATGTCATGTAAACTCTGTAGAAAAGTAAACGTTCATAGAGAGCTAGAAGGAAGAAATAAATCACTGCAAAAGTAAAAGGTTTACAATCCTCTTCAACCATGTGCATTAAAATCTGGTTAAGAACCTCAATTCCATTTTAACATAGAAAATGTTACAAATAATAAAGATGTATGCTCAATACTAGCTCAGCGTGGTTGTTCACAGTATATGCATGACATAATCTAAGCAATAATAAATCAAAACATATAGCTATGACATCATAGCAAAATACCAACTTTGTTGAAAGGTAAAAAATATTAAAGTCAACAGCTGATTATTACTTAAAATATGTTGACCTATTACTATATTACCAAAGAGAAGTGGTAATTCCTCCTCTACATGTCTAATAATGTATTACCTTCCTTAAATTCTACATTATTATTTTATGAATCTGAAATAAAATCTCCCAGGCAAAAATATGCATATAAATCAATTCTTTTCCTTCTTTCTAGGCAATTAGAGTTGAGAATTTTAAAAATATGCAATAGTTTAAATCAGCAGATGTTAAACTCTAAGATATAGCTTGTAGCCACAACAAAAATACATTACTACTATATCTTCTAAGTAAATAGTGACTGAAGAACATAAAATTTTATGAACACCATACCCACCACCAATGAAATGCTAACAGTGGAATATTGATATTTGAATTTTTAGACTATGATTAATTATGCTTTTATGACGGTCACAAATTAAATTTTTTCCTTGAGTTTTTTTTTTCATTTTTGCTCAATCCCTCCAACACCCCCCCCAACAGCCTCCCTACCAGAAATATCACAAATTAAACTTTTATACACCTGGTTAGATATATAAAGAAATAAAAATATTACACAATTGCAAAAAAAAATGTATTCTCAAAAAATTCTCCAAAACATGTCTTGATCTAAAGAGTTCTTAATTTTTCAAAAAGGATTTCACATACTTTCTTTGTAGATCAAAAGCCCAGACCTCTGTCAATATCATAGTATCCTATCTAATAAAAGAGTAATATGCAAATTGACCATCACTCCAACACAGAAGATGGCCACCCCATGTCCATATATACAAACTGACCATCACTCCAACACAGAAGATGGCCACCAGAAGATGGCTGGCAGGGAAGGGCAGTTGTGGATGATCAGGCCAGCAGGGAAGGGCAGTTAGGAATGACAGGGCCAGCAGAGAAAGGAAGTTGGGGGTGATCAGGCCTGCAGGGGAGGAGAGTTTTGGGGGAAAGGCCTGCAGAGGAGGGCAGTTGTGGGGGGGAAACCCAGGTGTGCAGGGAAGGACAGTTGGGGGGAACCCAGGCCTAAAGGAGAAGACAGTTGGGTGGGACCCGGCCTGCAGGAAAAGATAGTTGGGGAGGACCCATGCCTGCAGGAGAGGAGAGTTGGAGTCAACCAGACCTGCAGGGGAAGGCAGCTGGGGACAACCAGGCTGGCAGGAGAGGCAGTTAGGGGTGATAAGGCTGGCAGGGGGGAGCAGTTAGGGGTGACCAGGACAGCAGGGAAGGGCAGTTGAGGGTGACCAGGCCTGCAGGGGAGGACAGTTAAGGGCAATCAGGCTGGCAGGAGAGGGCAGTTAGGGGCAATCAGATTGGCAGAGGAGCAGTTAGGTGTTGATCAGGTTGGCAGGAGAGTGGTTAGGGGATGATCAGGCAGGCAGGCAAGCAATTGGGAGCCAGCAGTCCTGGATTGTTAGAGGAATGTCTGACTTCCCATTTAGGACCGATCCCTTGAGGGGTCCCAAATTGGAGAGTGTGTAGGCTGGGCTGAGGGACATCCCCCTCCCCCATGCATGAATTTCATGCACCAAGCCTCTAGTCTAAAGATAACAGCTAAAAAATCCCAGAGTTAAGCAATGCATCCTAAATTTCTAAGAGGTAAAAATTAGAAACTTCCATAAAACTGCTACTGTTACCTTAAAACTCCATACAACAGAATTGGTACTCTGAACTGAAGCCTATCCAAGATCAAATGACAACCTTTAGAGTGACCCCCTGAATAAGCAACCTACTCAGCACAGTATAGTTGGGAAACTAAGCATGGATGTACCCAGGACAAAAGCTTCCAACCTCAGAGTTCATACAACATGATGTGCAAGCAGATGGAACCAGAGACTTTGAATGTATTTCCACAAGAGAAGGCTAAATAAACCAAGATATATCAATATAGTCAAGTATTACACAAACATGAAAAAGACTGGGGATATAAAATGATGCCCATACGTTTGACAAAATAAGCAAATTACAGAAGAATACAATCTCATGTTTGTAAAAAACAACCAGTGAAAAACAACAGTGGGGAAACAAAACAAACAAACAAACAAAAACAAAAAAAAACAGCCATATATAAACTGAGCCACAGGTATCAATAGTCTGGAAAGAGTCATTCCAAACTATCAAATCTCATTTCTCCTGAAAAAATGACAGTAAAGGAATTAGAGGGAAGGGACTTTTGTTTTTTTACTTTATATAAAAAATATTTTTATATTACTAAAAGTATTTTCAATAAGTCTAAAATAAATAGTCTAAAATAAAAGTAATAAATTTGAATTAATGCTGAAAGTAACAAATACATTTTATAGTGCAGTCATAATTTCCTCAGGAAAACATATAATATTTTTCTTGTTATTATAGGACTAGTTTAAGATACAAGAGAACCCAAACTTCCACAGTAAATAAGCACACTAAAAACACAGGGAATCAGCCTTCCCATGCCAGTCTCTGTATGATGTGCTGCAGGTCAGGATCATATCCAGCTTATCTCTTGACCCACAAGCTCTAGACAAAGTGGTAAATAAGCTATTGGTTTTAGAGAAAGGGAAGTTCTTTAACACATATGTGTGTGTGTGTGTTATGTAAACATGTGTGTTCTTGAACAAAAGTTATGTACTGACAGTTAAAGAAGTAATTCCAAAAATTTCTTAAACATCAAGAGCTAGAAGGTAGACACAATGAAGAGTAATAATACTGTGTGTTTATGGAAATTGTCAGGTATACAAACCAGTGAGAGATTGTGGCAAGGGGACAGGAGTCAGAAATAATGATCATAATCATAAACTGATTGTCATAGGAGTTGGTATATGCTAGGTTTTGAATTTAGCATTTTCATTGGTCACTTCATTTAATTTGGAAAGTACCTAAGTTTTATTTTTGCTTCTTAAAAACAACTCTGATATCTGAGAAGTATTAAAATATATATAACACAAATTATATCCAAATTCTGAAAAATGCCAAAATTTAGAAGTAACACTGATATTTCAAAATCATACTCTCAAATATAATTAACATATATCATTAAAAGGTTGAGTCTATGAATACAGTTCAATGATTTTATAAGGTATAATATAAATTCAACTTGGTATATGCTTTTTATCCTTCACAACCTTAAATTTACTAAAATTTCTAAAGATAGCTCCTTTGCTATTTTGGAAATCATGAACATTTTGATGATATTATAATGAGATTGTACAAATCTACAAGTTTGAAGAGAGTGTTACTCTTTCTATTTTCTGTGATTAAGTAAGATATTTTTATTAAACTATATATCTTTGTCAACTGTAATAAGCAATTAATTTTTATACACTGAGGCACAATGATATATAACTGCTAGGAAATTTTCCTAGTCAATTTAGTATTTTGATGTACTTAGTTAAAAATGAATATTGTGGATTGAGATGGCTGTTAAGTTTTTTAAAATAATAATTATAGATATAAATAATACTTTAAAATTCATTTTACTAATTTTAAAATTTCAAGTTTTCTTTTGAGATAAATATATATCACAACTTGAAAAAATTATAAAGTTTTAAATAACTTTTCAATATGAAAGCTGAACTTATCAAAGACAAGAAAGATCACATAAGCCTGTATTCCCAGTATCTGCTTCTTCAACTTCATGCCACTAAAACCTGCTTCAAGGACCCTGGCCTTAGGCAGATGGAGCACCAGTAAGTTAGAAGGGACAGATGTACCAGAAAAAGCTGTGCCAATAATTGTTCTTTATGTCCTGTACCACAAAATAAAAGGTCTTTGTTTCTTACAGCACCTCATGAAAAAGTGCCGAGAAAACTTAAAAAAGCAATTCTAAAAGATAAGCAGTGAAACAGACTGTGGGTTGCTAAGTCTGTCAGTACTGGTCTGTCCTGCATTTGTCCCAAGGAATCTCATTCTTTCTCACTATTCTTTCAGTTAATCACTCCCTTCTCCAGGGCAACAATAGAATATACTATAACAAGAGGAGCTATCAAAATCTCAATTTCACCAATAATAGACAGATCACAATACCTGTTCTGATAAAATGCTAAAGATACCTTGGTTCCTGGTTGGGCCATGTCATGACTGTTTCCCATTGTTCATCTTCTACCTAGATGCTATTACTAATAGCCAACTTCAAGTTATCCAGGCAGTATATCTAGCACAATGCTCAAAATACGGTAGACACTCAAGAAATTTAATTAGCTAAAAATCTCTTAAAATAATTAAACTATATTAAGCAAGTTCTTGTTTAACTTACAAAACTATTGTTTTCTTCGCAAAATCCATTTTAAAATAGTGGAAAAGTATGGTTCAGCACATCCCAGAACAATTTAAATATGAACTATACTCCAAATTGAGGATATTTTAATATAACTTTAACAATAAGATATCTGTGATAATAGCAGAGTTGCTAAGTTATACTCCATTAAAAAGATTGCACAGATTTTGGCTGTCCAAACATTGGACATATCTTTTAGTTAATGTAGCCTTTAAAGATTTTAATATAATCCAACCAGGAATACTATTAAACTGTCATTCCAGGAGAAAGTAAAACAGACAGACCATTAAGCCTGCATATGCCTGAGAGTGCAACAGTGACATTCAAAAAGCAAATATGCCGAGACCGGTTTGGCTCAGTGGATACAGCGTCGGCTTGCGGACTGAAGGGTCCCAGGTTCGATTCCGGTTGGGGGCATGTGCCTTGCTTGCAGGCACATCTCCACTGTGGGACGTGCAGGAGGCGGCTGATCGATGTCTCTCTCTCATCAATGTTTCTGACTTTCTATCTCTCTGCCTTCCTTTCTGTAAAAAAATCAATAAAATATATTTTTTTAAAAAAGCAAATATATAAATATATATTACTTATTGTTTACTCAAAATCTATAGCAAGATTTTTTTCCCCCCACAGAGCCATTCAGCCTATAGGGGAAAACACCAAATTTGGCCACCTTTTCTGACTGCTGCAAATAGGAAACTAACACTTTGGAGAGGCAACTTATAGCTCTTTGAATATTTTCTGCTAAATATAAAGCTAATGAAAAGCCAAATAAAATTAAAAAATTACAACTGACCTTTTCCACCTCCTTTTGAAATCAAATATGTTTATAAATACAAAGAGCAGAAGTAATAGTAAAATCATACACTTGCATTTCATTAATCAAATATACTAATTAATATTTATTTATATAACTTACAATCATTAAAGACCTGATTTAAATAAACTTCAAATATCATTGCAAATGAGTTAAGTTTCTGAAATGGTCTCTTGTTTAGAAACCTAATTCATTAGAAAAATTAACCAGAAAAAACTCATAATAAATCCCAGGCTAACAAATGTATTAATATATGTCTTGTAATCATTATTAACCAGCATGATCTTCACACATAATCAGACTACAAGCTGATATCCTACTGGAGAGATGCCAATGCTAAAAGAGAAAAACAGTCATGAACTCTAGAGAAAGTTCAGAAAAGTCCATTTTGGCAAGGATATTAGTGATGGAGTTACGAATATTTGGTATTGTAGGAAAGTGGTGTAAGCGGAGAAAACCTAAATCCTGATAGCTTTATACCCATGTGGAAAAGTAAGGGAGCAAACAGAAAATAAAGAGAACTGAATAAAGTCAACAGGAGAAAAATGAACAAATAATACTAAAAAGGCTTGAAATGTTTGGAGAAATTTCAGATATTCTCACTGATTCATTATTGCCTGAATTATTTGTATGATCAGAGCTGAAACACTTTTGCAAAAATTAGAAATGGAAAGATTTCTGAATGCTACATCCAAACATCTCAAATGAACATGTTCTGTCAGTCAATCTTACCTTTCTAGCTTGTTTCCACAAAGTCCCTCTACGGCTACTCTGTTAATGTGACCCATGCTCTCCCACCTCTGACTTCCTTTCCCAAATTGGTAGGCCTTCATTCCCTCCCTCAAAACCCACGTCATACAACCCCTTCTCAGAAGTCCCCTCAACTAGCTAGGCTTAAACCCCATGGTAACTTTTTCCTTCTTTTCTTTTCATGATTCTAGCAGCCATTTCCTGATAGAATTTGAGGTAGGTAACAATGCAGAGATTCTATGAAACCTAAAGCCAGGGTACAAGGGCAAGAGCAAAGTACTAGGATCAAGGCAGCATCCACTGCTATACCTCTGGTTAGACACACTGTTAATTTACCTCATAGGACAACCCTGTGGACATCTGTCTTATTAACCCTTTCAACCACACTCAAAATCATAAATCTTAAGACAGGAATTCTGTGTTACTTATATCTGTATCTACTGCAGAATACAGCACATGGCAAATAATACATTGTTGCACAAATTATGCTCATTTTATTATTGTGGAACAAATTTACATATTATCTACACTAATAAAAGAGAAAGATGCAAATTGACCGTACCTTCACAATGCCCACCAGTCAATCAGGAGTGAGGTAAGCAAATTAACCCAACAAAGACGGAAGGTTAATTTGCATACACAAGTGCCAAGAAGCCAGGGAAAGGACGCTTACATCATCGCCATGGCGATGCCACAGGTGTTCCACACTCCTCCTCCCCTCAGCTACTCCAGGCCTCTGGGCAGCATGGGAAGGCAAAAAAGCAGCTCTGGGCCAGAGCGAAGGAAGAAAGGTGGCTCCAGCTAGAGCGAAGGTGGTGCCAGCAGCTAGGGGAAGGAAGGCCCATTCATGCATCAGGCCTCTAGACTATACTAATAAAAGCATAATATGCTAATTAGATCAGAGAGCTGGACATCCTTACAGATGAGCTTCGAGACAAAGCTAGGGCTGCAAGGACCAAGGCAAGCCATCGCAGCTGCGAGGGCCGAGCCCCTTGCACAAATTTCATGCAGCAGGCCTCTAGTTAAAATATAAACATGTGTACCTTCTATTTCTTTGTTTTAGAGTGTATTCTTTTTCATATGCTATGTGTGCATAACTCTGTACTGTCTCCTCCAGCAAACTCTAAATCATTCATAAGCACAAATTCAGAAGGTATCAAGTATTCAGTAGCTAATCACAATACCTAATACATGATTGTGGTTGTTCAACAAATGTTCCTAACATCACTTTTTATAAAACATATAGTGATTAAAATGAATCACTGAAAAGCCTCCAATTTCCTGATGTCTTGAAGCTCTTATGAAGGACTAGTAATGCTATGAAAGGCATTAAAAGGGAAGTCCTAAAAACTAAGCTCCAATCATTATTCTAATTCTAATAGAGAACTATCCTGGGCCAACTCTTTTCACCTATTATTTCCTACTCTAGATTGTTTTTAGAATAAAGAGTTAGCAGTACAAAACACATATCCATTTTTATGTGCATTTTTAAGTACATGGTTACGAGGCACAAATACACAGAAAACATCCTTCACTTCCTACTGAGCATGAAGTTTCCTTTCCATTGAAAAAGTCACATCTCTGTGATGATAAGGGTATTGTACTGGACTGGTGGACATTTATGATATGTAGTGAAACATGTCATGGGAAAGTATATAAATAAATCTATCTTAAAAGGTTTTTTTCCCACATCCCAATTACTTTAAATATCATGAAAAGCATAACCATTTCTAGGAGTCAATGTAAGTTTTTGATTGCCAAAACAATTTTTCAAAGATTCAAATAGCCACGTTAAGTTGTTTTTTTATTTTCATTCTTATTACTGCTCTATCATTTGTCAGCAGAACTTAAAATATTTTCATAATACCTGTATTCAATCTCTGCTTCAACTTTATCAATTTGTCTCTTTATAATTGACTTATTTCACTTAGCACAATGTCTTCAAGGGTCATCCTTGTTGTAGAATGTGTCAAAATGTCTCTCCTTAAGATAATGGCTATTTCGATTTTTGAAAAATTGTTTTGGCACATAAAAATTATACTGACTCCTAGAAGTGGTTATGCTTTGCATAACATTCCATTGTATGTATATACAACGCCTTTTTTATCTATTCATCTGTTGAATAAGTGGACTACTTCTACCTTTTGTGAATAATGATGCTATGAACTTATTCAAATCTCTACTTTCACTTCTTCTGAGTATATATATTCAGAAGTGGAATTGCTGAACACTTGGCAATACTATGTTTGATTTTTTTCAGAAATAGCATTACCATTTCCACAGCAGTTGCACATTTTATATTCCCACCACCAATCACCAATACCACAGGGGTTCCAATTTCCCTATGGTTTCACTAACACTTGTCCATCCCCCCCCCTTTCTTTCTCTCTCTCTCTCTCTCTCTCTCTCTCTCTCTCTCTCTCTCTCTAATAGTAGACAACCTACTAATGGATGTGGGTAGTATCTTGTGGTTTTGATTTGCATTTCTCTGATTACTGATGGGTAATCACTAATCATTTTTCAATCTGTTGCTTCTCAATTTTTAATCAGGCTCTTTGAATTTTGTTGTTATAAAAAAATGTTTTAAGAGGGCTAATACATCCAATTTCTTAAGTTGATCTCCTTACGGACTGGAAATAACATCTTTTCAGAATATGATATTCCATATGGAAAAAGATATAATCAAACTCAGTGGTTCACTATGTCCTTCTTCCTGCAAAAAAAAAAAACTTCACATCTGGTTTCCTCACCATCCTCTATTCCAAAACAGACACAAGGACATTTCTCCTCTCCTGAGAAATTTTCAGGAGATTTAAGCCAGAATCACAAAGATAACTTATGAACAGCAACAGTAGCTGTAATCTACTGCCCAAGGAAACAATGGAGTCTAGTTACATACTACAGAACCTTCTGAGCCCTGTATCTTTGTTCCATACATGCTCTACCAACAATTAGGACAGAATAATGCCAATGAAAAAAGTTTAGAACACTGGCACAAACCAGAAAATCACCTTCACTATCTTGAGTATTATATGCTATTTCCCAATTAATTTTTAATGTTATTGGGGACTCTTCCCCGTCCCCATGTGGGAGTCTGTACTTGTTCTTCAATAAATTTCCACTTTGCTATGATGTTATATAAATTCCAAAGTCATTGGTTCATATCAAAACCAGTATCATGAGCCACTCATATGTGCCAATATTGGGGAAACAAAGATGAGTTAACCAAGATCCTTAAAGGTTTCTAATATGGGTTCCCACATGTCCTAGGGCAAAGCATATCAAACAGAATATGCTTTCTCTAAAATTGATTTTTAGGAAATGTATTAAAAAATAAAAGAGCAATGGCCAGTGTAGCTCAGTTGGAGTATTGTCCTATACATCAAAAGTTGGTGGGTTCAATCTCTGGTCCAGGCACATACTCAAGTTGTGGATACAATCCCAAGTCAGGGCACTTGCAGGAAGCAACCAATCAATGTTTCTCTCTCATATTGGTGTTTCTCTTTCTCTCTCCCTCTCTTTCCTTCCCTACCTCTTCTCACTCTCTCTAAAATCAATTTTTAAAAGTATTTTAAAAATCAAGTTATAATTAAAAACAATGTTTTTTAGAATTTTAAATTTCAACTCCGAGAGTCTTTTGCAAATAACATTGAAAATGAATTTTTCTTTTCACAAATAATTACTAATATTTTCTCCTTTATCAATCGTGAGTCTCAATTTGGCAACTTTTTCTCAAGTGTTGACAACAGAGGGAAATGCTATGTCTGGCTATCATAAGAGTTCTGAAGGGTAGAAACTGACATCATCCCTTGTGCTTCCAACATACTGTGTAATAAGAAAGTGACTTTAACCAAAAACCAAGATTGTCAGCAGTTACATTTTCACTGCTGTTTTAAGCACATATCAAGGGTATAATTTTGCCTAAAGCCAGCTGGTTGTCTACCAAGGTAATTCCTCTCTAAGGAAAGATCAAAAGTATAAACACTGCTATACTGCGGAATCACCATGGATAAATGCTTTTATTTTTCTAAACCCTGGTCCAATTCTATTGGAGTAAATGGATTTTTAGTGCATTATGAAACAAAAAAATCCTATGTAGTTCATAATACATGGGCAATGCTTAAAAATCTTTTGGGTCTTTTTGGGGTATGACTCAAAAGATGTTTCTATAAAAGTTACTCATATGTTTTTGAGTATATATAACTAAGGTAGTATGAAGAAAAAGTAAATAATTTTCTTGCTCTTATTACAACCAAGATAAAAAGGAGAAATTATTATGATTGATAGTTTCAAGAGAAGAATTCCTTTAGCAGAAAGGAATTTGTCTATAAAACATTCATTGATTATTTGATAGAGGTGGTGAGGGGCAGAGATTAGATCTCAGGGTCAAGAATTACTGTATCAAATTCATTGCCAATGGAATAATAGTGATGAGTTGAGATGCTATTGCTATTAATTGAACAAAAATATAATTCGATATTTAAAAATCAATTTCTATTTATAGTTAAGCCCCTCCTTTGTTTTCAGGAAAAACTCTGAAATGTTCTTTCCTTATAAACAATGTCTCAGTGCCCAAAGTAATGTGAATAGAAGAGGCAGTAGCAAGTGGCGCTCAATGTGGACAACCAGGGAACACAGTCTCTGATGTGGGTGGTCAAACTCCTATTCTTTTTTTTAAGTATTGAGAAAGCTGAGACATGTCTCCAGGCTGGATTCTACCCAAGACTTTGCAACATATACTTTAAGGAAACATCTTTCTGGCAAAACAATACATTTTTTTCAAATGTCAAGATGTACTTTCTTCCATGTTATCTTTACCCACAAAATTATACACTGAATACACAGCTTTCCATTCTGGCCTTCCCAAACATTTTGCGGATATTTACCAATATAAACATCCATTTCATTGAACAGTACATTTAGCAGAACAGGCCCAGTTTCAAAAGAAAGATATTTGAGCCATTTTCACCACGTGTTTCAAAAACCCAGAAAAACAAAAAGCTATCCAAAATCGCTTCAAGTTCTCAGTAGTCCTGTTGTATTAGTAACTTCCAAAATGACATCATAAGTGGAAATTATAGCATTTGAAATTTTAAATGTACAGGAAAAAAAGTAGCCTACTGCTCTTAAATTCTGGCTCGAAGGCACTGGGCAACACTGCATTCCTGAGGCCTTCACAATGCCTGTCAAAGCCTGCCAGAAGGCCTCCATTGTGTTTATATGCCAGTGAAAGTGAAAATCAGCTTGCCTATTATTTTCAGTCCTTCATAGCAGAAATATGGTAACATATTTTTCTGTTTTGTTTTGTTTCAGTCAACAAGGAAAAGGAAAAAGTCTGTAGCCCTGCTTGGTTCAATGGTTGAGCATCAACCTATAAACCAGGAAGGAGATCCTGGTTCCAATTCTAGTCAGGGTTTCAGGCTCCATCCCCACTGGTGGGCGGGTAGGAGGCATCCAATAAATGATTCTCTCTCATCACTGATATTTCTATATCTCTCCCCCCTTACTTTCCTCTCTGAAATCATTCATATCCTATTAATAAAAGCCTAATATTCTAAGTGTCTGGTCGACCAGTTAGCCATTCAACTAGTAAAAGTGTAATATGATAATGATGTCCTAAGGATGCTCAATTGCTCACTATGACATGCACTGCCCACCATGGGGCAGACAGTCGACCAGTCAACCAGTCATTATAATGTGCACTGATCATCAAGGGGCAGACACTCCAACCAGTAGGCTAGCTTGCAGAAATATTTAAAGGCAGAATTCAAATTTTTAAAATGTACCTTATTGTTATATATAATTAATACCCTGATTTGTAGGTTTTACCATAAAAACAGAGAAATATATGTTAAGTTACACCACACAAGATATTTATACTGTTACATTATATATATATTATCTGCATAAACATACATATATGTGTATAATATCATACATATAATGTGTATGCAAATTTTTATATATATTTTGAGAGTGGGTATACAGGTATGTGTGGACAGAGGGAAAGAGATATTAAAGACAAGAGAAACTAGAATTTTAACCCCAAAAAAGTCATTCAGCCCATCATAAATTTAAGCTCTAAGACAAGAGGCACTTTGTTTTTTCACTGCTGCATCTTGATGCCTCAGGACATAGTAAATGCTCTATAAACTCATTTGCTAAAGGGCTAAACATTAATATTATTTTCCTTTTGAAGAATCTCATAAATAACTTTAAAGGAACTATAACAATAATGGGAAAATTTATTCTTTTCCCCAGCTTTATTCAGAAACTAGAGGCCCGGAGCACAGATTCGTGCACATTTAAAGGAAATTAAATTAGAAGCTGGCTGGTGGGGTGGGACTGGGCAAGATGGGCCAGACATGCCCTGGAGCCAACCTCCCTCGATGGCTACAACCAGGATGGTGCCAGAGCTCAAAGGGCATGTGCAAAGTGAGCAGGATCCCTATGGCAGGTGGGGTCCCTTGGTCTGGCCTGTGGCAATTGGGCCAAACCGGTAGTCTGATATCCCACAAGGGTCCCGTAGTACAAGAGGGCACTCTGCACAGTTGTTGTTGCTCGACAGCTTCTGCATTGAGGGTTTGCCGCCTAGTGGTCAGTGTGCCTCATAGCTACCGGCTGGTCAACCAGTTAGCTGGTCAGCTGGTCGCTTAGGCTTTTATATAGAGAGAAGATAACTGACATAAAACATTGGGTAAGTTTAAGGTATGCAAGGTTTTATCTGACTACTGATTGTGCCTCTGGCTTTCTCTAGCAGGAGGAAGACGGAACCTCCAACTGGACTGAACCCAGTATCGAGAGAGACCCTGGGGACCCTGACTCATACAGGTCCCCGGAGTGCACGAAAACTCAGGGGACCCGCGAAAGGCAGAGGTGTGGAGGTGCACACACGAGTGTGCACAAAGAAGACTGCAATGATTACCGAGGGTAATTGAAACCCAGGAGCCTCATAGGGCAGGGCTGATGGGAAGTCAAGACTGTCTGCTCAGCCCTGAGACTCCACCCAATCCAAGCTGAGCACAGAGGCTTTTGCAATTTTGCAAGTCTTGTCTCATAAGGCTGACTCCAGCACAGAAGTTCTCCCGGCTAGACACAGCTGATCCTCACAGCCAATTGGTCTGGAAGTCCATTCCTCCCAGAGATATCAACAACAATCAACACTTACTTACAACAAGGCTGTACACACAGTCCACAAAGGGGTGTGCCAAGAGTGTCTACCTCAGGTCACGGGAAGTGCAGCTACAGGGCCATATAGGACAACTAGCACACAAAGCTACTCTACCAACTCAGGAAGCAGTAAAAATGCAGAGACAAAGATACAGATCACAAATGAAAGAAATGGAGGAAAACAAATGACTGGATATAGAGTTCAAAACCATGGTTAGAAGGTTTTTCAAGTACTTTCTAAAAAAGGCCGATAAATTTAACAAGACCCTCGAAGATATGAAAAAGGATCAACTAGAAATTAAACTTACACTGACTGAAATAAAAAATATTACATATAAACCTAACAGCAGTTAGAGGAAGGCAAGAATCAAGTAAAAAATTTGAAATACAAAGAAGCAGAAAACACTCAACTGGGAAAGAAAAAAGAATCCAAAAATTTGAAGATAGTATAAGGAGCCTCTGGGACAACTTCAAGCATACAAACATCAGAATTATGGGGGTGCCAGAATAAGAGAGAGAGCAAGATACTGAAAACCTATTTGAAGAAATAATGACTGAAAACTTCCCCCACCTGGTAAAAGAAATAGATTTACAAGTCCAAGAAGCACACAGAACCCCAAACAAAAAGAATACAAAGAGGACCACACCAAGACACATCGTGATTAAAATGCCAAGAGCAAAAGACAAAAAGAGAATATTAAAAGTAGCAAGAGAAAAACAGTTAATTACCTACCAGGGAGCACCCATACAATTGTCAACTGATTTCTCAACAGAAACGATGCAGGCCAGACGGGAGTAGCAAGAAATATTCAAAGTGATGAATAACAAGGACCTACAACCAATATTACTCTACCAGCAAAGCTATCATTCAGAATTGAAGGGCAGATAAAGAACTTCACAGCTAAAAGAGTTCATCAACACCAAACAAGTATTATATGAAATGCTGAAAAGTACTCTTTAAAAAGAGAAAAAAGAAAAAAGATAAAAATTATGAACAACAAATACATATCAACAAATGAATCTAAAAATCAAGTGAATTGAAAATCTGATAAACAGAATAAACTGGTGAATATAATAGAATCGGGGCATAGAAAGGGAGTGGACTGACAGTTCTCAGGGGGAAAGGATTGAGGTGGGTGCGGGAAGAGACTGGACAAAAATCATATAGGTATGGATGAGGACAATGGGGGAGGGCGGGTAAGGGCAGAGGGTGGGGTGGGAACCAGGTGGAGGGGAGCTATAAGGGGGGGGGGAGAGGAACAAGTATAATAATCTGAACAATTAAGATTTATTAAATTTAAAAAAAAGAAAAATGAAAAAAAATTTTCAATGTTACTAAATCACGTTAGGATTGTTTTAAATATTAAACATTGTATTTCCATAAAGAACATATGACTAATAAACTTGTCAAAATATAATTTTACAATTGAGATTGACAGTGAGTGGAAAATTAAGGTACTCAATTTGCCACTTCATTTGATTAAAATAGAAGTAAGTCCCAGTGCTGAACTGAAGAAAATTTAGGAAATTTTATTTTAAAATGCCACTTCAGCATGGCCTTTGGACTTGGGCTGCCTGATCAACCCCTAGTACTATTGCTCACTAGTTTGAACATGGGCAAGTTTCTTTACTTGAGTCTCATTTATTTGCCTATAAAATGGATGGAATGATAACAACTGCCTAGCAGTATTGTTGAGTGTTTAAATGAAATAGTGCGTGTCACGTTTTTTAACATAATGCCTAGCTCCACAGTGAGCATTCTACTGTAACTATCCTAATAAAGAGGGAACATATGAATTGACTCTTAGGCCATTGCAAAGATGGTGGTGCACATAGCCAATAGGGAGGGAATATGCTAATTGACTGTCCCCCCTCAAAGATGGCAACACCCATAGCCAAGAAGGAGGATATATACTAATTGACTGCCACGGCCTCAAGATGGTGGTGCCCACAGCCAATAAGGAGGGGATATGCTAATTGACTGTCACACCCTCAAAGATGATGTCACACACAAGATGGACTCTTGCCTCCAAAGGTCCCCAGTCTTCTCAGCCACCCAGCCATCCAGGGCTGCACACGGCTTGTGCTGCAGGCAGTGGAAGCAGCAGAAGTGTGATGGGGCGTCGCCTTCCCCGAATCATTGGGTTGCTTCCCACCCCTGAGGGCTCCTGGACTGTGAGAGGGGGCAGGCCAGGCTGAGAGGTCCTCCCCCAACTAGTGCATGAATTTTCATGCACCGGGCCTCTAGTCATAGCATAAAATTGAGTTTTTGTTCTGTGTCAATTCATATTCTCTTTGCATATTAGTTTTGAAATACTTATGTCTCCACTCACTTTTATTTAGCAACAGAGTCCAATAAGTTAATAACTGAATCAAAATTCTGTGCACAGCTCACATTGAAAATATTTTGAGGTTAGATTTGAGGTTAATAACTCCCTAACATTACCTTGAAAAATTATACATGAAAACACAAACCATCTGTTGATGTTGGTTGCTGCAAACACTATAAACAAACAGAAATACATAACAGAAAAATATGGTCTTTAAGACACTAGAGTAGTTTTCCATGAGAATAGAGAATGTGAGTGATGCTTGAGAACTGAAGCCTGGAGTGAGAGTTGCCGTCTCTTAATTGTACATAATCTCCTTGGTTTATACAATAAACATATGGCAGAATAAAAAAAAAATCTAAGCACAGAAAGGACACATGATTCACCTCTCTACAGCAACAGATTGCTTGGAAATTATAAGCATTTGGTTACAAATATTATCTTAATTGAATTTTGCATTAGTCATATGTCTTGGTGACAGGTCGGGTGTTCTGGAGACATTTTAAATAAGTTTATACTATCCCTTAACCTTGAATAGAACTCATTAATACATAATTAACTTGCAAGACATCAATTAAGCCATTTGTTCTACTTGCACAAATGTACCTGAAAAATGGCAGGATTCTTTGTAAAAGATTCACAGTTACCATGGCTATTTAAATCTAGCAAATGAGTCTAACTCATATTAGTTAATAGATATATTTTTAACAAAAGTAGAGCTAGGTCTTTAAATAGAAAAATAAAATAGAATTTCGGAGCTTAGAAAATGAACGACCATTAATTTCAATAATTTTGAATACAAGGACTCCAGGGTCCACAAAGTTAAATGACTTAACCAACGATACTACTTAGTTCGTAGTAAAGCCAAAGCAATTCTTGTAATTTCCTACAGCAACCAGGAAAGAATTCTTAAATATTTATGACATAATTCCTGAGCAAATAAACAATCTATACATTCACCATTTAAAACTAAAAAAATGCTGCTACAACTATGCTTTACACAATGATCACATGAAATCCTCAAAACTCTAAATGGGCTTCATCGACAAGGAGTCAGGAACAAAGAGGTTAAGTCACCCAAGTACACACAGGGAGCCAGCACTTACTCTTGGAGAAGTACACTCTACTCACTGCACCACAGATTCTTGTAGGATGAGACTCAGAGTTGTCATACTCTATCCATTCCATTTTCCTGGTAATATACATGACTAGATTAACTCAAATCCAATTCTACTTCAGATAATAAAATATAGTTCCAAAGTAGTCTTGTCATTCCAATCAAATAGCAGTAGTAAGTATAAAGAAAAGGTCTCACCTTCCTTGCTGTCCAGATACCACTGTCCCTGTCTTCAGGATGAAAAGCAATAGAATGACTTCCAAACTCTGCTATTCTCTCCCTTTCCCCCTTTTCCTTCCATTGCCATCAATCAAGTACTGTGATCAGATTTTGAGGAGGTAGGTATGGGCCTCTGAATAAAGGTTGAACACATGTTGTAAAGACTAGAGTCCTTTTTCTTCTTCTTCTTCTTCCCTTTTCTTCCCTGGTAGAATAAGATTAAGATAGGGGCTGGAAGTCGATAGTCACAATTTTATGAGAGCTTAGAAGAAATGCTGCAGGAGGAATCCAAGATGGCAGCATAGGTAAACACCTACACTGGTGCCTCGCACAACAATTTCAAAACTACAACTAAAAGACAGAACGGACATCATCCAGAACCACAGGAAAGCTGGCTGAGTGGAAGTTCTACAGCTAGAAGGAAAGAGAGGGACTCACAGAGACCCAGAGGAGTTGCAAAAAGCTGAGGTACGGAGACGCACGCGTGGAGAGAGCGGGTGCCGGAGTACCTGGCTGGCTTCTCTGGCGGGAGGGAAACGGAGACTCCCAATGGCATTGAACCCCTTATCTTAACGACACTAAGCCCCAGATCCAGCCGAAACTCATACGGGGGTGAGTTTGGACTGTGAAAAGGGAGAGGTGCACGGAAATTTAGGGGAGTTGCAAAAGATCAGAGGACAGACTGCTGATTGTGCCGCTGGCTTTCGCGAGTGGCCGGGAGACAGACCCTCCCAACTGTGCCACTTCTGACTTCACGGAGCCCCTGTTTCGGGCGGAACCCTAGAGACCTAGACTCGTGTGGTCCTGGTGCGCAGGGGAGCTGGAAAGGCAGCGGTTAGAGGCACTGCATGCACCGCGAGCACAAGGACCGCTCCAGCAATTACCCAGTCACGTGAGACTCAGGGACCATGGAGCGCAGGGCCGACTGGAAGGCAAGGCGGTCCCTTAAGCCCTGGGACTCCACCCATCCCAAGCTCAACAGAGGCTTCTTCGGTTTTGCAAGTCTGGTATCATAAGGCTGAATTCAACACAGAAGTTTCCCCGGCACAGTGAAAATGCTGAGACAAGGGAAGGGATCACAAACAAAAGAAATGGAGGGAAAAACACGACTGGATATAGAGTTCAAAACCACGCTTATAAGGTTTTTCAAGAATATGCTAGAAAAATTAGATAAAATTAGCGAGAGACAAGAGGAGATGAAAAAGGACCAACTAGAGATGCAAAAAAGCCAACTAGAGATGGAAAAGGTTCAACTAATGATGATAAAGGACCAAATAGAAATTAAACATACACTGACTGAAATAAAAAATATTATACAGAGTCCTAACAGCAGACAAGAGAACCACAAGAATCAAGTCAAAAATTTGAAATATAAAGAAGCAGAAAACATTCAACTGGAAAAACAAGAAGAGAAAAAAATCCAAAAATGTGAACATAATGTAGGGAGACTCTGGGACAGCTTCAAGCCTACCAACATCAGAATTGTGGGGGTGCCAGAAGAAGAGAGAGAGCAAGATACTGAAAACCTATTTAAAGAAATAATGACTGAAAACTTCCCACATCTGGTAAAAGAAATAGACTTACAAATCCAGGAAGCACACAGAACCCCAAATAAAAGGAATCCAAAGAGGACCGCACCAAGACACATCATAATTAAAATACCAAGAGCAAAAGACAAAGAGAGAATATTAAAAGCAGCAAGAGAAAAACAGTTCATTACCTACAAGGGAGCACCCATACGACTGTCAGCTGATTTCTCAACAGGAACGATGCAGGCCAGATGGGAGTGGCAAGAAATATTCAACGTGATGAATAGCAAGAACCTACAACCAAGAATAATCTATCCAGCAAAGCTAACATTCAGAATTGAAGGGCAGATAAAGAGCTTCACAGATAAGAAAAAGCTAAAGGAGTTCATCAACTCCAAACCAGTATTATATGAAATGCTGAAAGGTACTCTTTTAGCAGAGGAAGAAGAAACAGGTAAAAGACAAAAAATTATGAACAACAAATACATATCTATCAAGTGAATCTAAAAATTAACTGAATTAAAAATTTGATCAACAGAATAAACTGGTGAATATAATAGAACCAGGAGCACAGAAAGGGAGTGGACTGATAATTCTCAAGAGGAAAGCGGTGAGGGGTGTACAGGGAGAGACTGGACAAAAATCATACACCTATGGATGAGATCAATGGGAGGGAGGTAAGGGCAGAGGGAAGGGTGGGAGCTGGGTGGAGGGGTGCTATGGAGGGGAAAAAAGAGAAACAAATGTAATAATCTGAACAATAAAGATTTAATTTTTAAAAAAAAGAAATGCTGCAAAATCTTTTGAGGAAAGTTGATGCCATGATGGTCTAGAGTTCTAACCTCAGCTCTCTCCCCAAATGGAGTGTCAAGGATAATACACTGTGAGGAAGGGAACCAGTGGTCAGAAACAGAGCCAAACAAACAAGATGGTAAAATACCCTCAGAGGTTGCTTCCTCTCTGCACTACTGTGAACTATAACATGGAAATAAGAGGGTTGGGGAGGAGGAGGGGTTGAGGAAAGAAAATTGTAAAAAAAAAAAAAGATGACAAAATCCCAGCCCTCACAGAATTTACACTCTAATAGAATAATTAATAGCATTAGTTCAGAGCAAGTGCTTGCAATTAACATACCTTATAAATGTTTCTATAAACTTGAATAACTAATTCTAAGAGGAGTGTTTCAAGCTATAAATTAATTCAGCTACCACAGCAGGTAATTTATTAAGTTACTTTCTTATATTCTTTTTCTTTATGAACTATAAAAAGTGTAAATTTAAAAATATTAAGTACTAGTTCTTGTGTGTTTGTTTTTTAAGTTACTATCACGAAGTTCATGTTTTCTTAACTTGAACCCCACTCTCTTACCTGCATCCCTAAGAGTTTCCTCAGGTAACTCTTTTGGATGTTCTGCCTTAAATATTTGACAAGTAAGGAACTGAAAGCAGTTCTTGTGAAATAGCTGCCACAGGCCATTTCCTTATTTGGAGTAAAGCACCCATTCATTCACATATGGAAACAAGATTTGACTTGAAATTAGCAGTTATTGCAAATTTTTTAAACTATAAAATTACCTAATCAATCCTCCTAAATGAATAAGCTGCAGAAATAAATGTTTTTGGTTGGTTTTTTTTTTTTGGGGGGGGGTTGTTTTTGTTTTTTTGTTTTTTGGCTATTTTGGAACAAAAAGCTAACATAGCTCCTCCCAAAATGCTTTACATAAACAGAGAAGAACTTGCTCTCGTGCCATTATCTAGCCCATGGGACACTTAGCAATGTCTGCAGACAGTTTTGGCTGTCACAACTAGAGTAGGAGAGGTAGAGAATAGAATGCTATCACTATCTGGTAGAAAGCAGATATGCTGTTAAACAATCTATAATGCACAGGACAGCTTTTGCAACAAAGAATTATCTACACTAATAAAAGAGAAACACGTAAATTGACTGTACCTCTACTACACCTATAGCCAAATGGAGTAAGTATGCAAATTAACCCAACAAAGATGTCAGTTAATTTGTATACACAGGCACAGAGCAAAGACTGAAGGCAGCATAGAAGGAAGCTAAGCGCTGCAAAAGGGAGCAAAGCTGTGGAGAAGGGAGCGAGGCAGCAGAGATGGGAGGGGAGCGAGGCAGCAGAGACAGAAAGCCCTATTCTTGCAGGATAGGCCCGAGGAAACCCTATTCTTGCAGGAATCTTCCTGCAATGGGCCTCTAGTTTATTTATAAAAGGCTAATATGCTAAGTGTCTGACCATTCAACTGGTAGCTATGATGTTCACAGACCACCAGGGTGCAGGTGCTCAGCACACAGTCATGGAAACATGGAACAGAATGATGAATCTCAGAAGAAAAAGGGAAGAAGGGAGGGCATGAAGAGATTAACCAAAGATCTTACATGTATACAAGAGGCCCGTTGCACAGATGGGGTCCCTCGGCCTGGCCTGCAGGAATTGGGCCAAGTCCATGTACCAGACCTCCAACATCCCAAAAGGGATCCCAGATTGTGAGAGGATGCAAGTCAGGCTGAGGGACCCCATGGGTGGACCTGGCCTCTAGTCTGAAATAAAATTCAAGCAGTGCCCATGCTGAGATACTACTCTAAGAGTGTCACTGATTGTTAAACTGTAGGTTCCAGAAAGCCTATAAAGGACACTCAGCACATAAATACCTTGACATCACCTTAACTATTTGAGGGGTCCTTCCCCACCAGGATATCTGTTTACAGAAGAATAACCAAACTCCCAAAAGGAAATTTCTCTCTCTTTTCTTTCATTCACTCCCTTCTTTCAATCACAGTCTTTATGCTAATGACTCCCAGATCTGACACTGGGAGTCAGGGCCTCTCCCAGGTATCACATTTTGGACACTTCCTGCTTCCCCCATATCCAAAGCTAGCAGCAATCTCTCATCACTCCAACTCTACCCCATCCTCCTCTCCTTCTCCACTCCACCCCTCTTGTATTCCCAGCCTTGTGAATGAAACATTGACTTGTACTCAAACAGGATGCCTGGGTACCGTGGGCTCATCCTCCTCCCTAGCACTATCACTTTATTGTGCACATAACTGGCACTTGATCCAAATGTTAAATATGAATCAATTTTTTTCAAAACAATTTATAATTGATAAGCTCAGAGAAGATTAGAGTTAAAAAAAAACAGAACAACAAAAATACACCAAAGAATGTATGCAGTATAAAATAGCAGCACATTTGGAAGTATATCCATGTTAAAAAATATATATATTAAAAAAAATCACAGGCCCAAAAAGAGCCAAAGCCCCAGGACATGACTTACACAGTGAAAAAGATGCTGAGATGACAGATGATACTGACCAGCTGGGTGCTGACTCTGAGAAAAGATCACTTTCTTTAAAAGTCAATCTTTACAGGCAAGGCTATCCTAAAGTACTGAAAATAAAATAAAAAATATGTATATGAAAGGAAAAGAGAGAACAATGGGGACAGTTAGTAAAAATTAGTAGTAACAGTCTAACACTTGCCTTGAGTTGACGTTTGCAATGTTCACATATTTTATCTAATTTTATTCTTTAAAAAACTTTGAGGCAAGTGGGTCTTATAATTACTGGGCAATGATACTAGTACTTGAAACCCCACTGATAAAACACTGGAGTTTTTTATAGCAATTTCAGAAGAGCTGTGGATCATTCTGAAAGTTAAATAATAGAAAGCATC
Source organism: Lasiurus cinereus (assembly GCA_011751065.1). Classification (NCBI taxonomy): domain Eukaryota; kingdom Metazoa; phylum Chordata; class Mammalia; order Chiroptera; family Vespertilionidae; genus Lasiurus; species Lasiurus cinereus. The sequence goes on from JAAGEH010000018.1 coordinate 51,097,236, forward strand.
AAAACTACCCTGATACGACCATGTTCAAGTGATCCTCATCACCCCAGACTTCCACTAACACAACTGTGACAGCAATCCACAATGGTGATTATCCAAGGAGCTGCTATTTCAGGAACTGAACACAGGTTACTTCAAGAGCCATTTCTAGTCATTTTGCATGTTTAACAATAGAATTTGGTCATCTGCTGACATCCTTCCATAGAGACTTTAAAAGTACAGACAGAGAGGAAGCCAAGATGGCGGCATAGGTAAACACCTACACTGCTGCCTCGCACAACAATTTCAAAACTCCAACTAAAAGACAGAACGGACATCATTCAGAACCACAGGAAAGCTGGCGGAGTGGAAATTCTACAACTAGAGGGAAAGAAAGGGGCTCACGGAGACCCAGAGGAGCTGCAAAAAGCTGAAGTAGAGAGACACGCAAGTGGAGAGAGCGGGTGCTGGAGAACCTGGCTGGCCTTCTCTGGCAGGAGGGAGCAGGAGACTCTCAAAGGCATTGAACTCCTTATTCTACGATACTAAACCCCTGATCCAGCCAAAACTCATTTGGGAGGGAGTTTGGACTGTGAAGGGGGAGAAGTGCATGGAAATTTAGGGGAGTCGCAAAAGATCAGAAGTCTGGTGGCGCGCACGGCACTGCACCGCAGAGGACAGACTGCTGATTGTGCCGCTGGCTTTCACTAGTGGGTGGGAGACAGACCCTCCCAACTGTGCCACTTCTGACTCCACTAACCCCAGTTTCGGGTGAAACGCTGGGGACCAAGACTCGTGTGGTCCCGTAGCACAGGAGAGCCAGAAAGGCAGCAGTCTAGAGGCACTGGGAGAGAGAGCACGCAAGCGCACACTGGGACCGTTCCAGCAATTATCCAGTCACGTGAGACTCAGGAGCCATGGAGGGTGGGCCCGACTGGAAGGCAAGGCGGTCCCTTAAGCCCTGAGACTCCACCCATCCCAAGCTCAAGAGAGGCTTTTGCGATTTTGCAAGTCTGCTATCATAAGGCTGAATCCAACACAGAAGTTCTCCCAGCAGAGTGAAAATGCCGAGACAAGGGAAGGGATCACAAACAAAAGAAATGGAGGAAAAAAACCCGACTGGATATAGAGTTTAAAACCACGCTTATAAAGTTTTTCAAGAATATGCTAGAAAAGATGGATAAATTTATCAAGTCCCAAGAGGAGATACAAAAGGACCAACTAGAGATGCAAAAGATCCAACTAGAGAAGATAAAGGACCAAATATAAATTAAACATACACTGTCTGAAATAAAAAATATTACAGAGACCTAACACCAGACTAGCGGAAGGCAATAATCAAGTAAAAATGTGAAATACAAAGAATCAGAAAACACTCAACTGGAAAAGCAAGAAGAGAAAAATAATCCAAAAATGTGAAGATAATGTAAGGAGCCTCTGGGACAGTTTCAAGTGTACCAACATCAGAATTGTGGGGGTGCCAGAAGAGAGAGAGCAAGATACTGAAAACCTATTTAAAGAAATAATGACTGAAAACTTCCCACACCTGGTAAAAGAAATAGACTTACAAGTCCAGGAAGCACACAGAACCCCAAATAAAAGGAATCCAAAGAGGACCGCACCAAGACACATCATAATTAAAATACCAAGAGCAAAAGACAAAGAGAGAATATTAAAAGCAGCAAGAGAAAAACAGTTCATTACCTACAAGGGAGCACCCATACGACTGTCAGCTGATTTCTCAACAGGAACGATGCAGGCCAGTGGCAAGAAATATTCAATGTGATGAATAGCAAGGACCTACAACCAAGAATACTCTATCCAGCAAAGCTATTATTCAGAATTGAAGGGCAGATAAAGAGCTTCACAGATAAGAAAAAGCTAAAGGAGTTCATCAACTCCAAACCAGTATTATATGAAATGCTGAAAGGTACTCTTTTAGCAGAGGAAGAAGAAAAAGGTAAAAGATAAAAAATTATGAACAACAAATATGTATCTATCAACAAGTGAATCTAAAAATTAAGTGAATTAAAAATTTGATCAACAGAATAAACTGGTGAATATAATAGAACCAGGGCATAGAAAGGGAGCGGACTGATAATTCTCAGGGGGAAAGGGGTGAGGGGTATACAGGGAGAGACTGTACAAAAATCATACACCTATGGACTCATAAAATGGGGGGAAAGGTAAGGGTAGAGGGAGGGATAGGAGCAGGGTGGAGGGGAGCTATGGAGGGGAAAAAAGAGAGACAAATGTAATAATCTGAATAATAAAGATTTAATTTAAAAAAAAAAAAGTACTGACAGTCTGCTTTATGGTTTTGAGTCACTGTCTGTTTGAGATAAGATTCCGGAAGGTTTAATAAATGTAAAGATATCCAAGCGAATCAGAGAGTATTCCGTTGGAAAATGTTGACCAACAGTTTCCCCTCTACCTCTAACTAGCATCAGCTTACCTATAACATATCTATGACAAACTAACAATTCTGTTTATAGATATGCATGGATATCAGCCTGATTTGTTACCATAGTTAGGGCTGTCTTTCCTGTGGTGTAGCAACTCAGGCCTAGGCAATACGATTCAAAAACAGTTATTTCTAAAATATTATCTGATTTAATTCCTACTGGGACAGCTTCTGCACTGGCAGACAGGCAGATACAACCAAGAACAAGACTTTGTTGTTCGTTCTAACTGTCCAAATAAAAGTTAGAATTTTTAAAATTAGATCAATAGGAGCAATTGGTTTAAAACCCACTTTCTCTATTGCAAGAGTTTGAGAGAGATATGGTATGTTTTGATGTTCCAAAAGCATTTGGCTTGGAACATTCAGTATTGAGAGTTTATATGCAAGTTACTCAGATTATGGCAACAGCACAATATGATATTAGAGCAGTTTTTCTGGCTCTGGGAAAAGAGACAAATGTCCAGTTGGCTGGTAGAAAGAGATAAGGACAAAAGTATCTAACTAGAATTTAGACATTGTCTAGTCTTTGAAGGTGTGTGTGTGCACACATGCGGACGTAAGTGTGTGTCGGAGTGGGATGAACAGGAGACAGGATAACAAATTTAGATGGACTTAGGGTAGCTACAAATATTAGGGGCTTATGCCTATTTCCTCTCTAAACCCTTGGGGAGAACCACATTGATGGGTCCTCCGAGTCAGTGCTGAGTAGATACAACAGAGAAGCAATGATGGGGAAGTTTGCCAGGCAGAATAGGATTGAGAGTTCTGAGCCTCCCTGTCTTCCTGGTTCTAGTGGGGTGTCAGAGAGATCCAAAATATTCCCATGGCCCTTCCCAGGGAAGTATGATAAAGCTTTTCTTAGAGCAGTGTGGATAGGGGGTGGGCTGAGCAAGGAGAACTATGGGGCCAGTCAATGGATCAGCAAGCAGTAAACATTTTATTTTACTCCCCAAAATAACAATAAAATGCTTCAGCTTTTGATACAGCAATAGGAGATAACATGAAGGCAAAAGCCAAAGACCAAGCAAGATGAGATACACAGGAAAGACCAGGAGGTCCAGGAACAATGGATTACATGGATACCTCCCTTCTCACAATGTTTCCCCCCTATACTGAGACCCATCTGGAGTGTGCTGTAGTGGCGACGAGGGTAGGAATGGAGAAAGAATGAGCATTAACAGCCCTAAGAAGAACTATGAATTTTGAAGACTGTTACATCTTGCATTTGACTGAATATTTACCCCTAAATGCTAACAAAACGTTAAAGTAGCAATATATAACAAGTGTCCTCAGTATGAGCAGACAAGGTTCTAGGTTCAGTTACAAAGAAATAAAATCACATTTCTGCACATATTGCTTAACAATGTACAGTTTCTATAGTTTAGCGAATCATAAATTATTTTAATGTCAAGATTATCTTAATGCATGATTCCCACATACTTTATTCTTGACAAGATATACTCGCTTCTTTTCCTCTTAATTCATTACAACTGACAAAGAAGGTCCATGACATGCAGATCCCTTTTTTATGGCATTCTTCTAATCCAACCCAGAAGCCAATACTTTGTCCAGAGTATGGAGAACTCTACACTAAGGAAAAGTCACTTTCCATTCCAATTATTCCAATTCTATTGGACTTCAAAATAATCACCATCATGCTGTTACCAAGTGTCTAAGTGGTGATCACATGCAGTGGTAGACACAGCAAAAAAGGAAGTTCAAAATGCCACAAAAGAATGTGTCCCAGCCTTCAGCTTCATCTACATTTTGTTTACTGGACTTTTTGGAGGAATCTTTTTTTCCTTTACTAAAGAAAATGATTATTGGTTTTACTCCAAAAAACTATCTTACTAAAATTGTTATTTATTCCACCACTATGTACCCACACAACCTTTTTTAAAAATATATTTTTATTGATTTCAGAGAGGAAGGCAGAGGGAGAGAGAGATAGAAACATCAACTACGGGAGAGAATTATTGATTGGCTGCCTCCTGCCTGCCTCTCACTGGGGATTGAGCTGGTAATCTGGGCCAGTGCCCTGATTGGGAATCGAACCATGACCTCCTGATTCCCAGGTCAACACTCAACCACTGACCCACACCGGTTGAGCCCCACACAACCTTTTGATAAACATTTCCTTGTCATCATCAGTAAAATACTGAAACTATTAGATCACTTGACTATTATTCCCACCAAGACAGTATTAGCATCTTTAAATTGCCAGATTCTAATTCATTGACCTTCTGTGTTAATATGGCAGGCAAGCATTGTTAAATACTTTACACACATTATAATTCAGTTCATCCTCAAAATAATCAAATGATAAGGACTATTACCATCTTTATTTCAGAAATGAGGATATGAATATACAGAGAAATAGAATAATATTTCTGGCTGTTTGAGTCCAGAATAGATGCTCAATACAGTTTGTTAAATTAAATTGAACCCAAGCTGTAAAAACTATGACTCAGAAATTCAAAGTTTCTTTCTTTCAGATATTGCCTTTGGTCAGCACATTTAGTAGTCCATGAGAATCCAATTAAAGAAACACTGTATCTTTTGTTTAAATAATTTGTCTGTTGTAGTACAGATGTCTTTCTTCCATTGCCATATTCCTTCACTTTTTCCAAGATATCATTATTTTCTTGAGCCAAAAATCATAATGTAATGACTTTTGTCAGCTTCCACAAGGCTAGCTTTTTGGTAGAGAAAAAACTAATTCTTTCCATGAGCTGTTAAGAGACATTATCTGTTACTATTATAGTCGATGCACACACATAAAGCACAAACCACACAAACAAAAGGCCTGTTATCCATTTATCCCTTAGAACAAAGACAAATCTGTTCTCTATTTAGATAGTAACAAAACAAAAAGATTTATGCCTAATTCTTTTAATGGTAATTTTAACAGAGCTATTTTTTTTTTAATAATTATGCTGGAGCCCTTCAAGATTTGATTTATGAGCAACCCCTTTTAGAATCACTATGGGGTATTACCTCAAAAGGAAGCTTAATTTTCAAACATGTCTTTTAAACCACTCATTGCCTAGCTATTTCTTCTTATCATAACAATATAGCATTAGTTATGCTAGTTCATGATTCAAGACACGTAATTACACACATGGCAAAATAACCTGAAAACTCTGTCCTTCCTTCTCTACATCTTTCTAGTTTCCACTTTTATCTGTCATCCAACACCTCAGTCTTCCCCAAATATCCATACTTCACATGATTCCCAATTAGTTTCTCCAATATCAAAACCCAGTAGCTTCTATCATTTGATAGACTCAGGTTGACAGAAGCAGTAATCAGAAAATAGTGTTATTTTTTTTAATATATTTTATTGATTTTTTACAGAGAGGAAGGGAGAGAGATAGAAAGTCAGAAACATCGATAAGAGAGAGACCTCAATCAGCAGCCTCCTGCATGCCCCACAGTGGAGAAGTGCCCGCAAGCAAGGTATGCCCCTGACCGCAATCGAACCTTGGACCTTTCAGTCCGCAAGCCGACGCTCTATCCACTGAGCCAAACCGGTCTCGGCACTGTTCTTTTTTCATAGACACTTTGCTTATTATATTTAGAGCTTATAACTTCTGTCACAGTATACTGAAAAGAAGCTGAGTTGTTCATTCATTCTTATACAAATTTATCAAAATAGGCAAATATAAACACGTTTCATAATTCTAATTTCCTATACTTACAATGAGATCCATTTAAAGTAAGATTTTTTTAAAATGTAGATATTTGAGAGCTTGTCTCACTAATTGATAGCTATTGACAGGCAATGTTTAATATACCCTGGTGTTATCCAGACATGAGGTTAAACTATTCTTCCTATGCACCCTGAATCTTCCCATATCAGAATCTGATATACAGATTCTATGCCTATCATCTCATCAATGAGCAAAAATTGTCATGAACCACAGGCTCCAAATCCTTACTTCCTCCCAAGTGGGATACTCCTGTCTTTGGAATTATATCCACTGACAATGCAGCCTCCATGCTCATGTTAAAGAACAAAACATAATAACTTTTGCCTGGAAATCAGCAGGCTCAGTATCACTCTAATATCCCTGTACTTCTAGTTGGGAGTCAGTGCTCAGTCATGCTTCCTTTTGCTCTCTTTGTAGCTATATTTTATCCTGTCATTCAATCCTTTAGTGACTAGAACCTGTCTAGTTAGCCTGGTATATGGCATATGCAGTATATGGTATTAGAGCCCTGATGTTCCATTTCTGAGTCCTTTTCCCTTAATCCCTGAATGCTTTGCCTGTTAAAGAGATGCCAATCTCAGCCCTGGCTGGGTATCTCAGTTGGTCTGAGCATCGATGCATGATATACCAACACTGTGGATTCAATCCCTGGTCAGGACACCCAACAAGAATCAACCAATGAATCCCTAAATAAGTGGAACAACAAATCAATGTTCTTTCTCTCTCTCTCAAATCAATGAAATTTTTAAAAGATGCCAATCTCTATCACCTGCCAAACCATTCTCTACTGACCCTTAGCTGAATATTCAAGACCCCAGATCTACCTTTATCCCCGTTTGACTTGGGTCTATGGACACCTACCCAAATGGCATACTTTATGTGTTCTCTTTCTTTTAATATGAGACCTCATTACCAGTGGACTATCTCTGGATTCACACAGATTCTTCAAGTCTACAATTACTATACCTTAGGTTTACTAGAGGTGCTACTCACACCCTAGCCTAGTTGATCATGACCACACACATCACTCATAGTATCTGCTTGCAGAATAAGTAGTCACATTCTGTAGGCCTGGATGACTAATGAGCAGTGAAACCAAGTACTGTACTGTTCAAATTCAGTTTTGAGAAGGGGTTATTATTAATATTTATTCTGGAACAATTATGCTGGGAAAACTGGGATGTGTCATTTTACAGAGGACTGAACAAACGATGAGCACCTAATCAAAAAAAAAAAAAAAAACACAATTTGTAGGCTGGCCATCAACCTTAACCTGTGTGGTTGATTGGGAAGATGATTTGATCAACATCACCATTTGCAATTCAAAATAATATGTATAGTTGAATCAGAGCCAAAGAAACCAAGAGGATTCAGAAGCTGGTAAGTGGAAAATGGAGAAACAAATGAACATCAGCAAGAATTAAAACCAGCTTGACAAAGAATCCTAAGACCTGGCTTGACTCCTCCCCAGACTCCCATTTTATCACCCAATACTATCTGGACCATGACTGAGCTAGCTCTCCTGAATTCTAGGTTTTAGCATCAAAGTTGATTGAACAAAATGTAGTCCTCAAATGAACTTTCAATTATCCTTCTGGAATACTTGCTCTTATGCACCCAATCCCATTTAACAGGACCATCATCTAATTATCATTGTGTTCCCAAGCCTCTTTTCCTTCATGTCACTTCACTTCCCTCAGTCACCAAATTCTAGGATCTTCCTCACACAGCTATAAAACCAGGCTCTCGTCTCCATTCTTATTGATGCTATTTAGTTCAGTCCCTCAGTATGCTCTCTCCATTTTAGGAGCCTCTGCCTTCTCCAAATTGCCCTTTCATTACTAATCCCTTCAAACTCTATATAACTCAGTATTCAATGATAATGTTCCTCTGGACCAGTAACAACAAAACAAACATAATAGGAAAATACAGGTCCTATTCATCACAGTAATTAAACCTCTAAAGTATCTAAAAATAAATCTAACCAAACATGAGCAAGAAAATATGCAAAAGATTATTAGAGAACAAAAGAAGGCCTGAATAAATTAGACAAAACATATTCATAGAAAGGAGGAAACATATTGCCAAAATGTCCGATTCCTCAAATTATCTACAAATTAGATGTAATTCCCATCAAAATGTCAATAAGTTGTGTATATTCGTGTGTGTGTGTGTGTGTGTGTGTGTGTGTGTGTATACATATAACTTGGCAAGTTAATCTTCAAATTCCTTTAGAAAATATAAAAGACAAAAAAATAGCCAAGAAAATGTGCAAAGAAGAGCAAAGTGGGAAAATCTGTCTTACCAGATATTACTAGTATAAGGCTATATCATTAAAACAGTAAAGTATTAGTGAAAGACTTATGAGATGCAAACAAGCAAAACATAAAGCCCATAAACAAACCCATGCATACATGAAATTTAAAAACTAACAGAAGGTGTATCACAAATCCTGGAAAAAGAACAGACTGTTTAAAAACAGTGCAGAGTCAAGAATAAAACAGGGTTCCCATTGTAAAACCCATTAAAAATACCAGATGTGATTAAAAGGTGATTAGAAACCTAAGCTTGAAAGGTAAAACTTTATAATTATTCAAAGAAATATTAAAAAATATTTAAACTTGTGACAAGGATGTGAGACAGAAGAATCACAAAATATTTAAAAATAAATATTTTTAAATAAAATCTAAAAGTTTTGAGCATTAAAAGATACCATTAAAAATTTGAAAATTTGAGCCACAGACTGACAAAAGATACTTGTAATATACGTAACTCCTAAAGATTTCTTATCAAGAAAATATAAAGAACTCCATAAATTGATTTTTAAATTTTATGTTTTGCCAATAGAAAAATGGTAGAGAATTTATAGAAGAGGATCCATAATGGCTAATACACTTATAAAAAGATGTTCAACCTCATTATAATTATGGAAATGCCACTTGAACCTAGTAGAATACCATTCCAATCAGTTTCATCAGGACAGGACATTTCACATGCTGCTGGTAGGTGTGTAAATGGTACCACTATATTGCAGAAAAACTTGAAAATATTTATTAATGTTGAAAGCACAGATAAAATAGGACCAAGAAGATTCATTTCCAAGCATCTAGAAGAAATAGTGCATATATGAACAAGGAAACACAAACAAAAATATTCCCTGAGACACTGTACATAATAGAGAAAACTAGAAGACTTAAATATCCACAGATGAGAGAACAGATAAGTCAATTTTGAGATATTCAAACAATAAAACACTAGTATTACAATAAATTAGAAAAGGTATATACATATATGTGAGCAAGTTACTCAAAAGTGTACTCATATTGGGACCATTCCCATTAGCTCTTATTTATCAACCACCTCTTCAAAATAAAGAAAACAACATTTTCTTGAGCCTATTTCCACCATCCCATATAGTATATACTATTTATCTTCACCTCCCCTTTGCCAAAAAAACTCTTTGACAATTTTCTACATTAGCAATTTTCAATTCTTCTTCTTCTATTTCCCTTCAATACACCTCAGTCAGGTTTTCTCCCTAACATTTCACTAAAATTTTTTTGAAATTGACCAATGGTCTCAGTACTAATCTACAGATCCTATCAGCATTGTTTGGCACAATTGACCACATGCTGTTCTTCATTTGGATACCAGGATTTTGTACTGCCTGGTGTATCCTACCTTACTGATCACTCCTCAGTCTCCTCAGTTGGTGCCTTCTCTTGGCCCCTAAAGGCTAGAGGGTTCCAAGGCTGCCTCTCTCTCTATCTGATCTCTACAGAGTACACTTAATGGATTATACCACCTATATGTTGATGACTCTCATCTCAAATGTATATTCCCAGTTCAGAACTCTTTCCCAAACTTCAGACTCATATAAGACATATGAAACACAACACAGTCAAAACTCAGTTCCTCATTTTCCCTCCACAAAGCATATCCTTACAGTCAAGTCATCTCATTTCAGTTGGCAACAACTCCACCCTCCAATAGCTCTGGTCAAAAAGTTTGAGTCATCCTTGATTCCTCTTTCCCAATTTCTATATCCAATCTGTCAGTAAATCTTATTGTCTCTACCACCCAGAATATGACCGATTCTTTCATCACCTCTACTCTTACCCACTATGGTCCAAGTCACCATCATGTCTCTTCCAAGTTGCCACAATAATCTCCAAATTGATCTCACTGACTCAGTCCCGTGTATTCCAACATAGCAACGTGAGCAAGCTTTTTGCAATATATTATATTACTTCACTCCACAATAGCCCACCTTTCATTCAGAGTAGAAGCCAAAGGACTAACACTCCACTCTCCATCCTCACCACTGACTACACTTGCTGTCACTATCAATGCTCCAGCCACATGAACTTCTTTGGCATTTCCTAAGTACACTAGGCACACTTCTGCCTTACAGTGCTTGCACTGACTTTTCCTCTGTGTGGAACATATTTCCTCCAGGAGTGACATTCTGAAATGTACACTGTCTCTAAACCCTGGCATCAACATCCAGGACTGCAGATTCACCACAGAAGTAGCAATTTCCTTTCTCAGAGGTGGTCCATTAATTACCTGTTGTTTACTGAATAATTTAGAGATCATCTCAACACCCATTTCTTATTTGTTTTAAAAGAGTTCGTTTATAAAAACATACCATCCAAAACAGAACTTTAAAAAATACATTTAAGTTTTATAATATACTTCACCTCAATATAAAATGTTTTCTAGCAAATGCTTTCCTTTCCCCCATTTTTCTTTTCATTTATTTCTTCCTTTCCTTAGAGCAGTCTCCTCCAATTGATTGAGATGATCTGAACCTCTTCTCCTGATATAAACATTACAGACAACATATTCCAAGAACTTTAGCTTACTAATTACCTTGATTTTCAATTTCTGATCTGTGCTAGGAAGTTGAAAAGTTGCACTTTGGTTAAAGCATATGATTTTAAACGATGAAAGCTTTAAGTTCAAGTCCTACGGATGCCAATTTACTGATTTATGGGAACATGGACAAATTATTTATCCTCTCACCTATACACGGGGAACAGATAAATATAGGTCTTCCCACATATCCAAAAGAAGAGTGTTCCCATGAAAAAACTTTTGTAAGCTGAAATTTATATGAAAAAGTTTTCATGTTCCCAAACCCAAAATATAGCCTACCAAATCATACCGAATACCCTTAATTACATTCAATTTTACACTAACTATAATACCTTTATGAGCTTTCTTAAGCTTTTCTGATACCTCAGTACACATCTTGCTAACAGCTGTACAACAGAAATTGAGATAAAGCACAGATACGCACAAAGTTCAAAACTATGGTGGCTGGATGCTAAGCATGGTCCTGGGGAAGAAGTTTGGTGGTACACCCTGGCAGCTCAGGGTGCATGCTGCCCCTATAACGGTTCATTGGAAAACACTCTGAACACTATTTTGGTTTTTCATTTCTTGTCAAATTAAAAAAAGCCTCTTCGGATTTCTTTCAGTTAGCAAAAACAGGTCCTAATTTTGTAAAACCAAAGTAGTATAATGCAAACTTTTGAAAAGCAGGGAATACCTGTAATAACCTGTAATATTACTTACCCTAGAGGGTGACTGTGAAGAGTAAATAAGGTAATAAATATAAGGTGTTTAACAAAATTTTGACACATAATAAACACTAAGTAAATAAAGCAACAATTACCACTAAAATTCATGAATGATTTTTCATGAGCTTGATACTATGAATAACTTTGTGACAGGCACTATTTTCTACAACCAGTAGGATTAATGAGCAAGGGTTCAGTAGAAATCACTTACACAGACCTTTTCCAGGTGACGTGGTGTGTGGTAAGAATAAATTTAACAGAATATCTTCTGTCCCAAATTGTTAGAATCACTAAATTGCAGAGCAGGTTTAGAAGGAACTTTATACCTGGTCACCTAGTTCAATTATTCAATTAATTACTGATTATCTTCAGTAACAGCTCTGTTTCCAGCTGATCTTGAGCATTCTGGTATGAAGAAACTCATTATTTCCTTAGGCAGCCCATCTGTGCAGAAGATTCCTCCTTACCCTGAGCAAAAATCTATTGCTCTAAATCTTCTATTAAGCACTCCTAGATTTATCTTTTCAAACTATAAAGAAAAAAAAGTGAACTTTCCACCAACTAAAATCTTCAAATATTTGTAAAAGCATTTCAATTCCCTTATAAAACATTCTCAAAATGAAATATCTACAATGCTTTATACAATAACATGGCTTGATTTTTTTCACTTTTCTGTTTTCTCCAAAACCTATTCCAATGCATCATAATTCCTCTTAAACATATATGAAAAAAATATTTTATTTCATGTTAAATGTTGACCTTAGAGAAACATAGATTTGGTTGCAAAATATTATACATTTTCCAAGAAATGTTAATGACGTTTGTTACAGAATGCCAAATTGAGAGTATGTTTTTAAATCTTTCTCTTTCTAGATATATACATGCATACAATACATACAGATAAATGAAACAGCACAGATTCTGGAGCTGGACTAACTGGGTTCAAAGCCTGGCTCAATTTTTATGTGAGTTGGGGCAGTTATTTAATCTTTATATACCTCAGTATTTTCACTATAACTCCCTAATGCTGATGTGGTAAGAAATAAATGTAAAATGCTTGAAAGCCATACAGTGAGAGCTTTAGCTTTTTCCCCCATATAAATAACAGAGAGCCTTGGGCTGTATATGGAAATATGAAAGACCAGGAGACCTAAAATTACATTTACAATCTCAGATTAAATTATTTTTCCAGCTAAACTGAGACCTATAGTTTGAATTAAATTTAAGTAAATGTATATTCTGAACAGTGGACTTTGATTTTACACTTCAAATCAGTTTAACACTAACTGATCACCTAAAAGTCTGTCACTTGTTGAAGCACAAATTTGTATAAAACAGCCCTTCTTCCAAATACTTCTTGGTTAAGCTGGGAATATGCATGTAAATAAATCACTGTAATATGAATAATGCATTAGTTGCATGAATAAAGTGCAGTAGGAACATAGCCACACAACATTAAAGATATAAAGCAATAATTCAGCCTAATTTTTATTTTAAAACAACAGAACATCTAAATGGCTGGAGAACAATTGTTTTGAACGTTTTTAATAAATTAGTTTTACATTTCATGTCTGAACTTGAACGGCTGCAAAACCAGCCATTCCACATGTAGTACAGGTTAGTTGTCTGGCTAACCAGCACAGCCTGATCTTACTCTCAACTAGACACTGATACCAAGTTCCATGGCCAAACAAAGCCATTTCTATCTGGATGGCATGGCTGACCAATGGTTCCCAATGCCAGTGCTCATGGAAGCATCAACTCCCAACACAGAATCACAATTAGTTTTTTAGTTGTAAGCAATACCTACTTAACTGCATCTGTTTACAAATCATTGTAACTAGTTAGTTACCACAGAACACAACTGACTGAAAAAGAAAAATTGAATATATTAAAGCCAAAAGATATTGTAATTGTCCATATTCTAAAGCTCATTCACATTGGTCTTACCAAAGTCCTCTCCCATCAGGCCTATGGGATCTCAATTTGTATACAATACCAATTCCAGGTCTCTCTTTCCTAATTAAGAAGCAGAGATATAAAGAGAAAGAAATATAATGAGAAAGAGATATTGCTCGACAGCAAAGGAGAAAAAAGACCAGTATAAAAAGCATTTTATCCACACATCACTGAATTCCTTCACTTTGACGTTCAGAGTACTAGGCAGAAATCACAGTGTCAACACACAGCCCATTCAGGATGCTTTGTTTTAATTAAGCTGTCAGATTCCTCTAATCTGCACCAGTTCCAAACCAGCTGCTAGGTATCTTGGGGGTGTAGGGAAGACAAATCGGTGGCATTGTAGATATAATACAAAAGACACAATCCATGAAAGAAATAATTGATAAGCTGAACTTCATTAATATTTAAAACTTCTGTTCTGCAGCATAGTGTATCAAGAGAGTGAGAAGACAAGCCACAAATGAAGAAAATATTTACAAAAGGTACATTTGATAAAAGACAGTTATCCAACATATGCCAACCACTCTTAAAACCAATAATAAGAAATAAATAATCCAATTAAAAATGGGTCAAAGATCTTGACATCAAAAAAGATATGAAAATGCCAAATAAGCATATAAACGATGGTCCACAACATGTCATCAGAGAAATGCAAATTAAAACAACAATAAGATACCACTACAAACCTATTAGAATGACCAAATCCAGAAACAGGCAATTAATGTTGGTGAAGACTTGGAGCAACAAGAACTCTTTTTCATTTGTTGCTGATAGGAATGCAAAATGGTACATACAGCCCCTTGGAAGATGGCACTTTCTTACAAAACTAAACCTACTCATATAATCCAACATCATACTCCTTGGAATTTACCTAAAGGAGTAGAAAACGTATGCCCACAAGAAAACTTGCACACAGAAGTTTATAGCAGTTTTATTCTTAATGCCAAAGTGTCTTTGATTATGCAAATGTATAAATAAACTGTAGTACATCCAGACAATGGAATATTTGGTGCTCAAAAGAAATGAGCTATCAAACCATGAAAAGATATAATGCATAATAGTAAGTGAAAGCAGCCAACCTAAAAAGTTTACTTAATATATGATTCTAACATTATGACATTCTGGAAAAAAACAAAACTATAGAGATAGTTTTGTAAAAAAGTTAAAAGTTCAATGTCTGCCAGTGGTTGTGGGAGTGGGGAGAAGGGATGAATAAAATGAGCACAGAGTATTTTTAGGACAGTGAAAATTCTCTAGGGCAGTGAAAATATGCTACATCAGTTATTTTCACTGATATGTCACAAAAATTTTTTTTAAATGCAATATTACTGTAAGTAAGGAAAATTCACCTTTTTTACCTAGATTGTCAAATAAGAAAATGACAATAGCCAACAAAATACTAGCCATCTGGTGTGAATGAATCAAAATGCTACCTTTTCTCTTGCAGATCAGCAAAAAAAAAATACTGTATATTTTTTGATGTGCTCAGAAATTTAGAATTAGGTTATGTGTGCCTGGGATGAAAAAGGTTGAAAACTACTGCTCTATATAGTACTATTATGATGGATATATAACACTATATATTTGTCCAAATCCACAGAATGTACAATACCAAGAGTGACTTTTGCAGTAAACTATAGACTTTGGGTGCTGTAATGTATCAATGTAGTTCATCCTTAATTAAAAAAAAAAAAGTACCTTTCTGATGGAGAATGTTAACAAGGAGGGAGGTATGCATGTGTAAGGGCACCAAGTATGAGAAATCTCTGTATGTTCCTCTTAATTTTTGGTAAACCTCAAAGTGCTCTAAAAAAATAAAGTCTTCTTTTTAAAAAAGCAGGAGTATCACAAAAGCTAGGGAGTCCATGGCAAATACCTCTACTCTTTTTTTTAATTAATTTTTTATACATATCTCCCCATTGCCCCCCCTCCCTCCCAGGCATACCCCAACCCCCCAGTGTCTATGTTCATTGGTTATGATTATATGCATAGATACAAGTCCTTTGATTGATCTCTTATCTACCTCACCTAACTTTAATCTTCCTGCTGTAATTTCAGTCTGTTCGAAGCTTTACTGTCTTTGTATCTATCCTTTTGTTCATCAGTTTATAATGTTCTTTATTATTGAGTGCGATCATGTGATGCTTCTCCTTCATTGACTGACTTATTTCACTAAGCATAAGGCTCTCCAGTTCCAACCAGGTTGCTGCAAATGGTAAGAATTCATTCTTTTTAATGGCTGCATAGAACTCTTAGGAATTTATCCTAAGAAATTACAAACACCAATCAGAAAGGATTTATGCACCCCTATGTTGATAGCAGCACAATTTACAATAGCCACAATTTGGAAACAGCCTAGGTGCCCGTCAGCAGATGATTGGATCAGAAAACTGTGGTACATCTACTTCTACTCTTCACTCTGAAAACATTCTGGCATTTTAACCTAAAACAAGAATTTATGGTTTAATGATCTTGAGTTTAAAAAAAGAAAGCGAGAGATTAATATTGAGAGGTATAGAAGGCAGTGACATATATAGTGTGTTTTTAGGATATCGTGCATCAAAATGGTGATTTTTAAAAAGTATATTTTTATTGATTTTAGAGAGAGGAAAGAAGAGAAACATTAATCTGCTGCTTCCTGCACACACACCCCCTTCCCGACTGGGGATCAAACCCGCAACCTGGGTATATGCCCTGACCCAGAATCTAACTAGTAACCTCTTAGCATTGGGAACAAAACTCAGCCTCCTGAGCCACACTGGCCAGAGCAAAATGGTGTTTTTAAGTGTAGAAATTTAATAGTTCAGCACCATATAAGAACATTTCAAAGGATATTTGCCTTATCATTCTATAAAACTTAAACCATCATATACCAATTTCTAACCTATGGATAGTTTCTTGCCCTGACCAGGGTGGCTCGTCCTGTGCACCAAAAGGTCACTGGTTTGATTCCTGCTCAGGGTACATGCCTTGGTTGCTAGTTGAATCCTGGGTCAGGGAATGGACAGGAGGCAACTGATCTGTCCCTCTCCTTTCCTCTCACTCAAAAAAAAAAAAAAAAAGTTGTTGTGTTTGTTTGTTTTTTAATTAAACCTATGGATATAATTTAAACTATTTTTAACAACGGCATAAAATTCCATAGTAATGATACACAAATTATCTGATTATTTCCTATTTATGGGCCATTCAGTTTGTTTACAATTATTCTCAACTACAACCACTACTACAATGGCTATTCTTTCACAACAATCCTTGCCTCCCCGCATGCTTTAATTTCTTCAGGGCAATAAACCAGCATTTACTGAGCACATACTGTGTGCCAAGCACTGTAATATCATATTTTCATTATCTGATTTATTCCTGCCAGCTACAGTATGAGGTGGGTACTATAATTATCCTGTTTTACAGAAGAACATAGATTCTGTGATGCTGAGTATCTTATCGTATAGCCACTGGCTATTCGATTTCTCTTTTCAAGAACTCTCCTTTTTATCCTTTTTTTCTGCTGAGACAACTGTAGAGATACTTTGCATGTTATGGATATTAGCCCTTTTTCTTCACATATGTCACAAACTGCCATTTTTATTTCTTTGTTGTCAAATTTTGCTGTAAGTTATCAATTCTGTAACTGTGCCATACATAAAAATTTTACATATACTTAGTCAAATATCTTTTGTCTTTATAGCTTCTATATTTTCTCTCTTGTTTAAAACTATATCCTCCAGTCCTAGATTTTACAATATTCTCTTAAATTTTCTTGTATTTTATTATTTCATTTTTATATTTAAATCTTTATATCCCAAGAAATAATTTTTATGTATTAGGTAGGAATGTAATGTTATTTTTTAGATTAATTATACTCTGTCAGCACCTGTTATTAAATAAGTTGAACTTCACAAGTAATATGAAATATCAACTCTGTTGCAGATTGTGTTATCTTTTCTTGAATACTATTTTAACATCTGTATTATTAATTGGCAAACCAGTTTAAAAAATAAATCCATCATATCCATATAGTTGCTTTCATGCCGTAAAGGTTAAGGTAAGAGACTATGTGACCCACCAAGTTGAAGATATTTACTTCCTATCAGACCCTTTACAGAAAAAGTTGGCTAGCCCCTGACCTATATGTTAACTACTACTTTGAAGTAAGTTTTAATTTTGAATAATAGAAAATCCCTTTCACTGTTCTTTTTTGGCTATTTTTGGACATTCATTCATTCTTTAAACAGTGAAAAAGTTTTAAACTCTAGTAGGGTTGAAATTGGTATTGTATCAAATGCTGTTTATGTGATACTGCTTTGCCATCCAAGAACACAGTATGGTCAAGTCTTGTTTTAAGGTCTTCCATAAGATTGTATTATTTTCTGCATACATTCATTACTGGGCTAAAACCGGCTCTCCAACAACCCTGAGGGATCCTGGGTTGCAACTGGGCACAGGCCAAGCCCAAGAACCCCACCAGTGTACAAATCCATGCACTGGACCTGTAGTATGCCTATAAATTTTTTGGTTAATCTCTTCCCACCCTCCTCTGTCCCCCTTCCCCTCTGAGACTCATCAGGCTGTTTCATGTTTCTATGCCTGTGCATTGAGCTTCTGCCCCCTGGTGGTGAGTGTGCATCATAGCTCCTGGTTGAATGGTCAAACAGTCAAATGGTAGGTTAGGCTTTTATATATATAGATTTGTTTGGATAATGAATAGAGTCTCTTGATCACTTTCCATTTCTAGCTATTTATAAATAGTATAGGAAAAACTATTAATTTTTTAAAATAATCATTATATATTATTTCCTTTTTCAACTAGAAGGCCGATACACAAAATTCATGCAAGAGTAGGCCTTCCCCTGGCTGCCAGCACTGACTTCCTTCCACACCTGGGACCTGGGCTTCCCTCTCAGAGGAAGGCCCCACCCACCTACTGCAGTCTGCCAGTGGGTGGCCTGGGCCTACCTCTTTGGAGAGATCATGGAACCCCCCAATTGATTGCCCCACTAACCAGTGGCCTGGGCTTCCCTCTGTAGAGACATCATGGGGCAATGGCCAGGTCCCCAACCAATCATATCACACCCACATAGGCTGGCCTGGCACCAGTGGGTGTCATAGAGTGGTCCCGGATGGTCGTCTGTATAGTCGGCCATTTGGTCGATTTGCATATTGTGCTTTTATTATATAGAATTCTTTTATTAATTCTCAATTGTTTACTTAAAGTCTCCTGAGTTTCACTGTACAAATATGACATCTAAAATACTAGTAACTGCCGAAACCAGTTTGGCTCAGTGGAGAGAGCGTCGGCGTGCAGACTGAAAGGTCCCAGGTTCGATTCCGGTCAAGGGCATGTATCCTGGTTGCCGGCACATCCCCTGTAGGGGACGTGCAAGAGGTGGTTGATTGATGTCTCTCTCTCATCGATGTTTCTAACTCTCTATCCCTCTCCCTTCCTCTCTGTAAAAAAAATCAATAAAATATATTTTAAAAAATGAATAAAAATACTAGTAACTATTTTCCTTTTCTACATTTACAACAATTTTTTTTCTAATTTTTCTAATCTTACATCATTATTTAACACTCCAGAAAAAAGTATTGATAAATAATGGTGAGAGCAGACATCCCTATTTTGTTCCTGATCTGGCTGCTGGTTACTTCAACCACCTCATCTCCTAGAAGCACAACCACCTTGTTCCTGTTACTCCACCAGGCCATGCATATTCCTGCCTCAGTCCTTCTGCATATGCTATTATTATCTTCCTCCCCAGATACAGGCACACCTTGTTTTATTGCTCCTTTTTTTTATTGTGCTTAACATAGGTTGCATTTTTTTTATAAATTGAAGGCAAGTCCCTACACCAGTAGAAAGATTGAGACTTGCTTTCTTATTATGGAATGGAACCAAACTTGCAATATCTCCAATGTATACCTATATTTACATAGATTTCTTCTTTGTTTAAGACAAATATCTTCTCAAAAAAAGCCACCTGAGTGGTCATCCCTGTTTAACAGAGCACCTCCCTTTACCTTGCTATTCCTTTAAACTTCATCATTCTTCATAACTTTATTGTGACCTGACACAGATACAGATTTGCTGATTGTCTCTCCAGTAGAGGATAAAATACTGTCCATTCTGTTTGTTGCTATGCCATCCTATTCTAGCACACCTATACAATGCTAGAAGATGCTCAATGAATACCTATATAAAAAATAGAATGAATAGATAATTTTAATGAGCCTTTAGCACACCCTAGTTTGACATGATGTGTTCCTTAGTATTTTAGTGAAGAGTCCTTGACATAGGACTACTGGGTAGGTGCCAGGCTCCCCTGAGGAGTTCTCAGGCTCCCAGGCAATGTTGAGATCCAGGTATTCATACTAGATCTTTCCACTGCTGGAATTTTGCCCTCCCTGCAAAGGAGAGAATAAAGTTCTAAAGTAAGAACTCCACTTTTCATATTTGGGTGCCTTGTAAATATACAAACTTTAGTAACCTGGTCACTACCTGAGTCAGAAGAGCAGCTGAATTTGCAAACATGCCTGTTCTGGCTTGGGTCTGATCTGAAGAGAAGTGAGGCACCAGAGGTTGGCTATGACAGATGTACAGCGCCCCATCCCAATGGTACATAAAGAAAACACCATTTCAGGGCAAGTCTGTAAGCTGTTCCCTACTTAACCCCCAAGTTCCTTTTTCTAGAAATTCTGAAGCTGGTGTTTTAGGTGACTGAACGGGATTTCTGAAGCACAGGTTTAGATGTCACCTTCCCAGAATTCTCTTAGGATTTCATTCCACTGTAGGTAAAATATAATTTAATTTACAAAATTCTATCAGTTACTAAGCATTTGGGAAAAATAAGCCACACCAAAGTGTTTTTGAATAAATGTTTTTGAATACTGGAAACAAAGACTCTATAATAGCTCAAATAGACTAGTAGTTCACTGAAGTTTTGAGGTTTTATCAATCAATGCATTTTCTAAGTAATTACAGAAATCATGAAAACAAAGTTTAAATGTATTAAATCATATATTCTCATCTGAAAGTGGAAAAGGAGTTTGCTTATTTCTAACAGCAAGAGTGCTTTCTTATCCATCTAAGCATTTCCCAAATTTTCCTATAGGAGGTCATTTTACATTATTCCTCTACTACTAAACATTACATCTGGTGAGGGAAAATGTCTTACATTCATTATTTATTGTACATTCCTTGGAATGCTGTTGCTGTTTGCTCAGAGAGTGCCCTATGTCATTCCAGAGAGCAGAATCACCACATGTGGTGGTTGGAAAAAGCAACCACTGTGTCATCCCACAATCCGAAGAAAGACTATTTCCAACCCCCTACAGTGGGTTTCTTTAATTGCTCACGAGAATAAAAAGCAAGGAAAGCTACAATGAGTCACAGACTTATTCTTATTAGATCGCAGTTCTACCATTAGTAGAGTGACTTATAATTTTCAAAACCCTTCTCACATTACACTTTAATTTGTTACACCAAGTACAACACTTTTAGGTCTATAAACGGATGATTTACTTCAAGGAGTTTTATGATCATACACCTAAAACAAGGTTGCATTAATAACTGCATATTAGAGTTCAGGTTAATGAAGTTTATATGTTTACAAGGCACCCAAATATGAAAAGTGGAGTATTAATGAGCTAGTAGGATTTTAAAGACATAATAGAAATAGACTTTTAGGATACAAAAACTGAAGTTAAATTTATGTAAACTAGAACACAAATACTTTTTCAAGGATGAGCTTATTTCATCCACTGGTTTGTTTGTTTTTAAAGCAAAATTAAATTAAAAAATGAGGACACTAAAGAGATTAAATAATCCTGATGTAATTTAAAATTTTGGTTAACTAGATGACTGTGAAGGGTCCACATGAATGTCCACAAGGAAACCTCCTTAAGGGACTTTAAGGATTTAAATGACTAAACCCTGCTGTATCTTATTAAGTTCTTTAATGTTATAATACAATTTATATGGACAACATAAATAACTACATTGCTTTTCCTCAAGAAATTGAAGTTATTTAAACAAACTAAACCAAACTTACATCTTTTATTTCACACAGACAATCTGGAATACTTATTAAACACATTTAGAGCGTTTTGTTTAATTTATTCTAGAAATCTGAAAAGTCACCCTATCTAGAGTAACTAATGTATCCAGATAAGTGTTAATTTACTCAATAAATTCTTACTACCTTTTCTGTAATTGTTGTGATCTTTTTAAAAAAAACTAAGGACTAAGAGAAAGTCCCAATTTTATAGTTAGGAAAGAAAACAGAGAACAGGTTGACTCATTTGCCCACGGTTATGCAGCAACCAGTGGAAAACCCAGGCCTGAAGATCCCTCCCTCTCCATGCCACCAAACTCTGTGTACTAACCAGACCAGGCAATTGGCCTTATTGCCTGGGGGCTACAAAAGCCAGGACAGAATAAGGGAGTATATCAGGTTATCCTTACAAAAGGCTAAAAGCAGGCTTCTGCTATAGGAAAAAAACCAACAGCTCCAGCTGGAAGCCTTTCTCAACCATTCTCCAAAACAAGTTTAGTGAGCCAAGCAAATTCAACTTCTTACTGTATATTTCTGGTGAGTGACAATTGGTAAAATCAAGAAAAGGAGACTAGTCATGTCTCATGACTACATATACTTGTCAAAAGACCTAACACCCATCCATGTACACCAACAACCATCTTCATTTTGATTACCGGGCTAAAATGAGATTTAAATTGACCCTATTTGTGTAGCCCTGGCTTGATAAGATGGTTATCGGCTTTGGTCCAACAAGACGATACATGTTCTTTCTCAAGATTAATAGTCATAGTAGTTTCAACAAGCCTCCCTTCCCAAGGGTGGAACTGTTACAGACCACAATTTACTTGAGAGATTTTGGTTTTTAACATCCTTTCCTTGTAACACAAGAACCCTC
The DNA here is from genome assembly GCA_011751065.1 of Lasiurus cinereus. Classification (NCBI taxonomy): domain Eukaryota; kingdom Metazoa; phylum Chordata; class Mammalia; order Chiroptera; family Vespertilionidae; genus Lasiurus; species Lasiurus cinereus. The sequence goes on from JAAGEH010000018.1 coordinate 51,119,864, forward strand.
TCATTGAATGTCTTTATATGCAACATATTATTGGACTAAATATCTCAGAACAGCCACACATTTTAAAATTACTTCATGGAAAAAAATAAATCAGACTATACAATAGAATGCTGTTATCATGTTCACTAAAGAACTACTTGTCCTAAAACAGACTCCACAAAAATTGTCACTACCTTAGGGTCTGGCAAAATCTACCAGCCATACAGCCTGAATTTATAGTAAGGACAATATATATTTCAATTAACTTAATATTTGGATTAAGAGTAAACAATACTCCATTTGCAAAATGTCATTGATAAATGGCTGAGATAATCTAATAAAGCATAGTTAACATTATCCTAGCAAAGGAAATGGCTAAGTAGGTGGTAATGGATAAAACAAGGCTAGTAACAATACTAAGGTTTTTTTAAAAAGGTTATAACAACCTTGTTTGCCCCAAATGTTGACTCTATAAAAAATTAAACAATGTGGGCAAATATGGAGAAAACTAAAATGCTGTATGTTGATATGAAGGGGAAATGTTGATGAAACTTTTGTGAACTAAAAGTTTTGACCAAAGATACAGTATTTCATAGATACAAAATATCCTCACAAGTTCATTTGGTGGTTGGTCAAAGGACAAAAGTATCTAAATGCTCTTCTAAGAGAAGAATATTCACTCAAGTATTATTCCCAATATTATACATTCTACTACACCCTATTATTGAATAGGTGGTTGTTCCATAAAGGTGGTTTCTTTTCTTGTTTATTTTTTTTTTAATATGGAACACTTCCTGAATTTGTGTGTCATCCTTGTGCAGGGGCCATGTAATTTTCTCTGTATCTTTCAAATTTTAATATATGTGCTGCCAAAGCAAGCACTAATGGTGAGGTGTTGGGTTTTTGTTTTTGTTTTTAAACACAGAAATTTTAATTTATTTTGTAAGGACACCACACACTCAACATCCTTTCTATTAGTTTTTATCTAAAACATCCCTGATATATATGCCATCTGATCAACATATCAATGACATCAAACTCACTACTTTTTTCAGTATTACAGAACTAAAATATAAATAGATCTTCTAGGTCATGACAAAGATCAGGCCTGAGGAGAAAACAAATCCTACAAGCATTTGACCAACTGGCAATATCTCAAGTATCATTTCAAGTTATTTGAAGTTAAAAGGGTCATTGACCAATGAGAGTATGTCCAGAGAATGTCGGTATAGTGAGGAATTTGGAAAGCAGATTTAGTAACAGTTGAAAAGATTGAATGGATTATTTAACCTAAAGATGAGAAGACTACAATTTGGAAGGTATCCAAATATTTTAAGACAAGTCTTGTAGAAGTAGATACAAACATGGTCTTTTAAAAGAAAAAATCAGAAACAAAAGGTAGAAGTTACAAAAAAGCAAATTTCAGCTACAACCTTTCTAACAACTAGAACTGCACAACATGAGAACTGACTGCCTTATTTCAAAGGAAGGCTCTACTGGGAGCTTGATGACTGCCCATCAGGGTATTACAACACAGTGCACAGGGAGCCGAACTCGGGGACTTCCAAAGTCTGTTCACTTTTGGTTACTTTTCTTTTTCCCTATAGGATCTTGAGCAAAACAATCAATCTCTCTGCTTCTTAAGTTGTAAAACCATGGCAATACAGCAGCATTATAATTTTACTAGAGGCCCGGTGCACAAAATTCATGAATGGAGGGGAGAGGGGTCCCTTAGCTCAGCCTGCACCCTCTTGTAATCAGGGACTGGATCACTAGCTCCTAACCACTCGCCTGCCTGTCTTGATTGCCCCTAACCACTCACCTGCCTGCCAGATCACCCCTAACCACTCGCCTGTCTGCCTCATCACCCCTAACCACTCACCTGCCTGCCTCATTGCCACTAATCACCTCTGCATTGGCCCCCACTGCCGCAGTATCATCTGGAAGGCCATCGAGAATGACACCTAAAAGATCGTTAGGCTATCTGGTCTAATTAGCATATTATGCTTTTATTACGATAGACTAGGCCCGGTGCACGAAATTCATGCAAGGGAAGGAGGGTGTCCCTCAGCCCATCCTGCACCCTCTCCAATCTGGGACCCCTCAGGAGATGTCTGACTGCCAATTCAGGCCCAATCCCTCAGTTGGACTGGCATTCAGACATCCCTCTCACAATCTGGGACTGCTAACTCCTAACCGCTTGCCTGCTTGCCAGTCTGATCGCCCCCTAACTGCTCTCATGCTGTCCTGATTGAGGCCTAACTGCTTCTCTGCCAGCTTGATCGTGCCCACAACTGCCCTCCCCTGCAGGCCTGGTCATCCATAACTGCCTTCCCTTGTAGGCCTAGTTACCCCCAAATGTCCTCACCTGCAAGCCTGGTCCCCCCCAACTGCCCTCCCCTGCAAGTCTGGTTGCCCCCAACTGTCCTCCCAAGCCAGCCTGATCACCCCCAACTGCCCTCCCCTGCTGGCCTGTTTGCCCCCCACCCTCACCAGCCTGATTGCCCACAACTGCCCTCCTGTGGCAGCCATCTTATGATGATGTGAGGGTGTCATGCAATGGCACGAGGACTACCTAGGCTTTATTAGTATAAATGGTGGTATAAGAGAGGAGGACATATATCTTAGAGAGATAATGAAGCATTAAGTAGCCCTATGACTGTGGCAGATAGCAAATGATCTGATTAAAATGAATATGAAACAGAATGGTATTGAAGATCTTTATAATGTACAGGATGGAAGGATAAAGCCCCGTGAAAGTCTTTGGAGCCATTAGGGAAGAAAAAGCTTAAAAGTCCCATGAGCAAAGTAGGGGTACAGGTTACCCATAAGTCTAACTCCCAAAGAGCAGCTTAGCCATGAGAAAATCTGGCTCTAATTCCTATTTGTGAAATCTTTTCAACTGCCAATGTTTTCAGTCACATAAAAAGTGAGCTTGTCAGGCTTCCTTAAAATTCCATTCTTCAAAAATAATCCTCTCTTCCCTAGAGAGACTAATTAAAAACAAAAATCCATATTTCCAACCATTTCCTTTTGGTCAGAAACACCAATGAGAAACTACTCTCAGATAAAAGACTACTTAGCAGATTAGACAAAACGCACCTGACCCTTTGGCACCACCAGCCCAACCTGCTCTAGAAGAATGTAACCACACTAGAAGACAACAAACTTGCCTCAAGTGATTCACACCAAGAAGATCAATAGTCCCAAGCCCCAGCACAGGGACTTTAGTATTATTACTATACAATATGCCACACCTCAATTTACAAAAATGTAGGATTAATCTCTCCCCACTTTTTCCTCCTGCCAATCCACTTATAGTTTGAAAAATGTCAGAGGGAGTTCATGCAAAATAATATCAGTTCCATGATTAAAAGAACTATAGAATAATAAGAACCAAGAGAAAAGGGTCATTTTATTAGTTTCCAAATGTGACATGTGAATCAGAAATTAATAGAAAAATGTCCTAACAAAAATTTGCTACATAATATTATTAGTAATGTGAATATAATTAAAGGAAAATTAATGATTAGAAGCAAAGCACTGGTACCCTGCAGCTTTTAGAGAGAACCTCAGCAAGAACTTATTTATTTAGCAGTATAGGGGCTGAGTTATTCAACATAGTTGAAAGTTCACCCCACTCATAACTTTAAGCAATAATATTGTATTTCAAGCACAGTATACAGAACAGAAATTAATCTACTCATGATGACAGGTAGAATTTGGAACACCAGTTATAATACCATGGGATCAAGGTAGATGTCCACCTTGTTTCTACATTAAATGGCTAAAAACTGCTGTGATTTTTTGAAAATATTCTTATGCACTTTTTATTGATTTTTTTTCCTTAGAGTGCCTGTTTTTTTCTTTTATTGTTTTTTTTTTTCTTTTCTCAGAGTGCCTTTTTCTCAGGCTATCAATATATCAGCTTTAGTCTTGCCAATATCCTTATCTCTGTTAACATAACTTTTCCCCATATTCTAATGTGTTGTTTCTAAATCTAATAATGTGAGATATACCACTAAGTAAAGAAGTTTGTTAGAATTCTATGCAAAGCAAAAGTTGAAGAGATATGATTAAGGGCCTTGTAGACCCTCCTACAGAATTCGTGTTTGTGTTCTTTTATATTTGGGTTTTACGGCAACCACCTCAGCTACTGAGAATCCTTTTCTACCTGCTTCAATACTCAGCCACAATCTGAAAAAAAAATGAGATTCTAAGAAACCTAATCTCTAAGTTCATATGTTCCAACACAAGAAATAATTTTTTTTTTCATATTCACTATATGTTGCTACACATTCTAGTACTTGTGAAGATACAGATACAAAAGGCAGAGTCTACTGAGAGATCTGGAGGAGGACATTAAGGACAATATGAAGGGAAACCTGCCCTGAGCGAGTTGGGTGCAAAGCACCTGCCCTGCAAAAACTGAGAAAACAATGCCAGTATAGACTTGGAAGGTATGTCAGAGAAAGCTTCCTGGAGGGAAATACTGTAAACTGAGTGTTGAAAGACTACACAGATCTCAGGTCTATCCGGGAAGAAAGGGCAGAGGAGCCAGCCTGTGCCAAGGCACTGCAGTAACAAAGAACAGGGTGTCTTCAGTATCACATAGCTAGACTACCACATATGTGTGGAGAAAATGGCAGAAAATTATATGCGATAGTAGACATGCGTCAGATAATAGAGGACCAAATATATAACAATAAGATTTTACATTTTATCTTGAGGGCAATCCAAAACCATCGGTAAAACTGAACTATAAGTGTAGGAATCCAGTTCTTCAGTTTATAAAACATTACTTTGGCAAAAAAAGAAAGGCTTAAAATGAGCAAGAGGACACTATGTCCTAAGTAATCATTATGGCTTGACAAAGGCAATGAGAATGGAAAGGAACAAATGGCTCAAGAGGTTCTGCAGGTGGTCCAGTGTAAATCAAAATGGGTTTAAACCCGGGGGTGAGGGGACAGTGTAGATAATAGCAACTATGGAAAGTTAAAAAGGCATACTCCAGAGGTATTATTTAAAAAAAAAAAAAAGCTATAAAACTTGGCTAATAGATGTCTGCTCTACTTACAAAATTGGATCAATAATTTACCATTTGAAAAAAAAAAAAAAGATTAAGCTAGCTAAAGACCCCTACCTGGTTTGGCTCAGTGGATAGAGCATGGGCCTGCAGACTGAAGGTTCCCATTATCGATTCCTGTCAAGAACATATGCCCAGGTTGCGAGCTCGAACCCCAGTGTGGGGCATGCAGGAGGCAACCGATCAATGGTTCTCTCTCATTATTGATGTTTCTATCTCTCTCTCCCCCTCCCTTCCTCTCTGAAACAATAAAAAATGTTTTTTTAAAAAAAGCTAGCAAAAGAAAAGTTTAAAGACACAAGGCATTTTATCAGAAATGTGAAAGATAAACCCTGAATAAAAATACATGGTAAATTAATAACTTCTTATAATATCTGTATTATTTTATTACAGTATTTAATTTAATAATTATATTCCAAAATACTAAAGGATCATTTTCCTTTATTTCACACAACCTTGGATGTAGAAGGCACTATGTAGCCTATCTTCCCCAATCCTTCTCTTAACGTCTCTGCCAGGTGATCATCAAGTTTCTCCCGATAATGAGGGTTTCACGACCACAAGAGTCCACTTATTTCGTTTTTTGACAATCCCATCAGATATAAAGTCCTTTTATGGATACATCTCATATATAATCTTTTCTCTTTGACATAAAATCTCTTCTTTACAACTGCACCAAGCATTTCCAAATACTATACTCAGGACTTTCACATCATGAATCTACTCTGATATGAACAAGGCAATTCTTAAAGCACCTTTAAAAAATGAAAATGAATCAAGAAGTTAATTTCTTCTACATGAACCAATAACCAGATCTTTTTGTCCTTGCAACAACCTATAGTCAGGCAGGTGGGCTTTATTTATCACACGCAGTTATCTTTCCAGTGATGGCTGTTTCTCTAGGTGCTCATTCACTCCAGGGTAGAAGATCCATTTTAACTACTCCCTAAGTGACTTGTTTTTCTTGATTCACTGTCAAGAAGTAAGATTAATTTCACTGCCCAAAAATGATTTACCAACTGAGTCATCTAAAATTTGATTAACTCTACTGAGAGAATTTATTATTTGACAAAACTAACTTTCCCTTCTTTTCCATCTCCAATTCTGAACTGTGGTTATTGGCATAAGAAGTATAATAGGTATTCAGGCCATAAGTGCCAAATCCACTCACTCAAAAACACTACCTGTGCAGGAAATTCTGATACTTTTCTCAATAAGCCAGAAACCCATATAATGTACTTTCCATTTTCTACTTAATAATTCAATAAGTTCAAGATGGTGCTTAAATATCCCATTCAATGTCTATTATCATCCCTATCATTTAACATTGTTCAGTGGTTCTCACTAAATAAGAATACTAATAGGTAAAATTGTTATTACTTGACAAATAAGATTACCAATTTAGAAATCTGAGAAAATCAACTAAGAAACTAATGAAATAGATAAGCTTTTGGTAAAATAACAATACATAGATGGAATTATACAAATCATCATGCTTTCTATTAAAAAATAAAAATATGTAATACAAAAGTTTTCCAACTCAAAATGATAGACTGAACATAGTATATTCTTTGTTTCCTTTGCTTCCCCAAGACAGGAAATGACTACAAAAGGGAAAAAAAAAAACCAGAACAGCCAAAACATCTTAAGCTGGGGAGAGGCAGTGATTATTAGACATAAGAGACTAAGATAGGTCTTCTGTGGATGTGTGATAAAAATGTAGGCCGAGCAAATGAAGCTAAAGCCCAGACACATGAGGGGTGGGGAAGGAGGGTGCACAGGGGAAGAAGAAGCTAATCTCCCCAGAGATTCGAGATGGCCTCAGCAGCAGGAATGAAAAGTGGGTATAAGAATGGGGAATGCAAACATAAAAATTAAATAAAGCAGCTGTACCAACTGTCCCACTTTCTCTAATGAAATATCTATCTAACCCTGATCCCAGAGACAATCCAGGCAAAGAAGCTAGTTGCTGATAAACCATTCAAATGGCCAACAAAGATAGCCTATACCATGAGGGCTGATATCAAAGAGGTAAGCCTAGCTCATCTGCACATCTAGAGGCAAACCTTCCTGCCTAAAGACACACCTCTCTCTCATTCATTCACCCTAAAGCAAAGTCTCACCCACGTGCACAGAACTACTCAATTTTTTCCATAAAGGAGATGCCTACTGCAGACTTTACTGGAAAACTGCACCAGTCAGCTACCTAGAATAATCATCAAAAAGATAAAGTATTACAAAAAAACAAACTATTGAAGAAACAGTGGTAATTTAAAGAACGGAACTTTTTAAAATTATTGTTCTTTTACTTTATAATATATAAGCAAAATTTATATTATATTCACATTCCCAGAATAATTGAAGACACAACATAAAACAAACAGCACGCTACAAAAAGAACTAAGCATAAGAAAATAATGTTTGCTGGAATCAAAATATTCAGAGTAAAAATTAAAAGATAAAATAGAGAAAATGTCCCAAACGTTGCAAGCAAAGAAAAGATGTGAAACAAGGAATCAATCGAGAAGGTCTATTATTCAACTAACATGAATGTGTTTTTCTAAATATTAGTATACAAAGAGAAAGGGTATAATTATTTTTAAATCAGTAATAAATTCCTAAAGGAAAGTCACACCTGTGGCATTTCACCATTAAAAGGACCAAAATAATCATAAAAGTTTCCAGAAAAACAAATAAAAATCACCTATAAAAGTATGAGAACCACACTGATATAAATTTCTTTTACCATATGAAGAAAATGAAGCATTATCTTCAAAATCCTAAGTGAAAGTTACTGTGAAACTAGAATTCTATATCCAGACAAATATCAATTAAGTGTGACTGCACAATAAATACATGTTTTCCAAGTACAAGTGTTGAAAGCCTTCCTCATCTATATACCTTTTACTTGAAGAAGTTATGTACATCCTTCATCAAAATAAGGGCAAAAACCATGAAAGAGAAAGTCATAGGACCCAGAAAATGTCTTTAAGAGTGATGGAGAAACATCCTTGAAGATGGTTGTGCATCAGATTGAGAGAATGATAGTCAAGACTGGAACAAGGACTATCATTCCTAAAGAAGAGAAGATTCCAGGTCACAGCATTAATTTTCAAGATATGTTAAAGACTGGTTATGTTTTTTTCAAGGAGAAAAGTAAAGGTTATTAAAAACTCTAGAGGATCCAAAAGAACCTAAAAGAATGCCATGCCCAAGTATGAAGCATCTGAAATGTGGCAAGATTTTATGGAATTGATGCACTATAAGGAAAGGCAAACCATTAATCTAGATGCTAAGCACATCTCCTTTAAGGGGGCTATGGGCTGACACACTTGGCCTGCAATTAAAAATAAATGAAATTTTATTCCTCTACCCAGGCCATCTCAAGGGTGAAAAATACTTATTTTATCATAATAATATCAAGAGTATCACTGATTTTTAACTTTTAGAATCAACCTATTGGAAAAAAAGCTGGAGGATTTAAATGTGGTTACAGAATAAAATTCATTGTTATTAGTCTTGGACACTGTAAAAATAAATAACAGAAAATAGGAATGAAAAAAAGAAAGAAAATAGGAATGGGCAGAGAAAAAAGGCAGTGAAGATAGGGATAGAGGGCATTAATGTCACTTTCTTACACAGTGAAAGGTTGAGACATACTGAGAAAAGTTAACAGGATAAGATAATAGAGATTTAAATTACTAAAAGTCAAAAGGCAATCCATTTTAGGAAATAAAATAACATAACTCAAAATTGGAGAAATGATGAAGTGAAAGTAACAAGTTTACAGGTAATATAAGGACATTTTGACACTTCATTATCGAAGTGGAAAATAAATGATGCTCAAATCTGATAAATGAAGACATATGTACAATGATACAGAAACAGGTATCACATATGTGCACTGAGCCTCATATTCCTGAATAACCCAAAACTTTTAAAACATATTCTCCACATTTTCATAGTTGCCCTAATTATTAATCCCACTTTCTCAATGTAAAATGTAAAAAATTATGTTTTCCAGTTTCAATCATAGCTAAAATAAAGATGTGACCTACACTTTGTCAATCAAACCTAATTCAGCATTGAGTCACAGGAGTGAATGGACTGGACAAGGGGAGTCTATTTTTTTGGCATAGGTATGAAATGTGTTTTAGGGTCAAAGGAAGCAGCAACTGACTTAATCATATTGGCATATATGCAATTTGTTCCAACACATTAGTGTTTCATATAACTAAGAAACAATAAAAGGCATGGCATAACCGCAGAGCTGAGAGTCTCAGAGAAATTCAGTTCCATACACTATGCCTTTTGGCTCATGCTGGCCCATCTGCTCCATTTCAAAAGTGTTTATTACATGGTTCTCCCCAACTCTTATGCATTTTGCTCTTAACTCTAAAACTCAGCAGGTTCAATCCTTCCTGACTCTAACTACAAACCCCTACAAAGTTGTGTAAGTTTTAAGTGGTCCACCCAACCTATTTTTCCCATAAAACCTGTTTGTTTTAGTGAGTATTTTTGTAGGATGAAGGACTTTGCAGAAATGAATAAATTGTGTTATAGCCAAAATAGTTGTACAATGTTTTACTTAGAGATATGGAAATAGCCATCAGAAGAACAAAACAGAGAAATGGTTAAAAGTGACCGTGTTTAGGAAGTGAACCTAGGGACAGGGATGAAAAATGTTGCTTTGCATTATAAGCTCTGCTAAACTATATGTGTCATTTACGTATTACTCTAATTTTTAAAATCTCTTTTACTGCCATACATAGAAAAAGGAAAAAATGGGAGATGAAGACTATAACAACAATGATACTATTCACAATATCAACAAAAATGCACAAAATACGTATTTAAAAAATAAACTTCTCAAGATGTGGAACAGTTATGCAAGAAACTATATAACATAATCAAAGTTGTAAAAGAAAAAAGATAAATAGAAAGAAAACCAAGCTCATGGAAGAAACAGCAACAAAAGTGGCAGGGAATGTATATGTTTGCAAAGGCTAATGATTATCCATGACTGATAAAAGTACTGAAATTTTGGAGTAGATAAATTATAGAGGTAAAATGGTATACTTCCTAATTTCATTTTTCAAAACCTTTGTAGATCACAGTTTCAATAAATTTTTAAGTTAAATTAAAACAACTAGATACCACAAAACCACAGTATTATAGAAAAGACAAGAAAATATTACCAGTTATAGCACAAAAGTTATAATTTTGTAAGTATAAGTACCATTTTAATGGGAAAGAAAGTTACAAGACCATCAAAGTGAAAACAGAAAGTCAACAAATGTGTATTTCTTGCTTAACACTTAAATAAAATGTTAAACTTTTTCACCATGAAATGAGGTAATGATTTCATTCTTTTCATTGCTGTTGCTAATAGCAAAAGCACAAGTTTAAACAAAAGGAAAATCTTGAGTGAAACTCAAATAATTTAAGTGTATAAGGGGGCACATCAAAAATAATTAGAAACAGAAACACATAATTATATAATTTAATCTTGCTTTCTCCAGTTCCATGTAGAAGGAAAAAAAGCCAAATGAAATATGAGAGTATAATTTATAAGGTGTGTATAGTATTTAGGAATATTATATATTTTTAAAAGTGTTATACAGGTGGACAAATGTGAAAGTAAATTTCTGAAATGTTATAAAATATGTTGCAAGTTCAAATTTAGAAGCATATTATCATCAAAATTCACAATAATTATTAAGGCATGAAGTTAGTTAACTGCAAAATAACTAACATGAGGCCCTGATGTACTATGAAAATATCATGGTTCAAGAACTTAAGATGTGAGATTGAACTGCAGTTCTGCCTTAGCTGAGGGACTTAGAGAAGTTCCTAATCTTTATGAGACTCGATTTTCTCATCTCTAAAACAGGAGCAATAATTCTTAGCACACAAGGCAACTGAAAAGATTAAAACAGAACACATACAGTTGTGACAGAAAACCCTACCCAAAATAAATATGAACATAAAAAGTAGTACCCCTCCCCATAAATACATTCTTTGCCAATATCTCTTTTCCTTTCAATTTATATTCAAATCAGATCACAAATCACATTTATTAAAAATCACATCTGAAAATTATTTACAAATTGTGTGCAAACTCTACTTGAGAAGCTGCATGCTTCTTAATAAAAGCAATAAAATAAAAAAGTAAAGGTTCTGGTAGAGCCAGCTCTGTGAGCTGTGAGGCCTGGAACAATTACTGTACTTTCTCTAAACCTCAGCTTTCTCACTTAGAATAAGTAACATGGGTGTCTAATTCAAAGAACGCTGTGAACATTAAGAGAGCTATGCATAAAACACATAATTTAACTTTTTTATTTACCATAAACTATGCCAGGCTTTGTTATATAAAATACACTACACAAAATTAGATCAGAATCCATTATTTTAATCTTTTTCGCATCATATCTAAAACATAAGTCATAGCAAAAAATAGGCCAGGTGGCAGGAGTGACACACTCAGCTCTGTTTTATTTTCTACAGGAATTACCAGCTTCTCCTTTAATTCCTTTCACTGAAAAACCAAATTACTATTATATGTTATTTTGAAATTCAGTAAGAGCATTCAACAAATACTTATGAGTATCTTCTACATATTGGACATCTTCATGATTTTTTGGGATACCGCAATAAAAATATACAAATGCCCTGAATGGAATTCAGAGGAACTGACCAAGGGACACTACGCAGAGCAATAGTGTAGTGGTCACATCTCCAATACAGCATCCAAGAATTTAAAACTGGTTCCAATTAGTATGACTAAATAGTTGTGGTCATGACAAAAATCCTATGGGAACAATGACTTGGCAAAAGTAGAACCAGGTTCCTAGCTGTCAGCTTTCCTCATTTGGGGCAGGATAACTGTCTATCAGATAGGACAACATTGGTCTGTCTCAGCAAAGTCAACCTGCATCCAAAACAATCCCAAACTAAAAGAAGCTTATTTTCATTACTCTTAAAAAAAGAAAGTGTTTCATTTTACCCCAGATAAGAATAAGTCTAAAAAGAATTTTGACTCCTTTCTTAAATAGGTTTTCTATAATAAGCTATCAGAAGCTTATTATAATCACAAGTGAAGTACACAATTTTTAACATACAATTTAAAATAATTTTACTTTTAGTTTACCATCAGAAAACAATAAACTAGTCTCAATGGTTAAACACATGCTAAATCAGTAATAATTTTAAAACCAAATATACTTGTATTGTAAAAGAGACATAATTTTCACCTAGCCATTCTTTGACTACATATTTTTACTAAAAGCTCATTTAGAAAAGGAGAAGAACAGAGAGCAGAGATTTCCAACTTATTTTAGACCAATAGGTAAATCAATTATTCATATTTCTTTAATATATATTAAAGAAAGCATCTGGGTTATATTATAATATATGCTCTAGGACAAAAATACTTTCTGCTACTTCAGAACAATAACATAAAATATTCTTAATTTACAATGACACAGCCAGACCCCACTATGGAAATCTGGTGATATTAGCCATGAAACTTGGCTTAAGAGAGGCCTCTAGTGGTTGTCTGTAGATGTTAGCTCCACTTCCCACCACCAACTTCTTCCAAGCTCTTCGTCTCCTTCTTCAGTCATTCTCTCTCCTCTCTCTCACTAATTAAAAACCTAGTTAGTATTTTATCATTGAATTATTCAATTAAGTCCCAGAAATCAATAAAAATATGTATATAACTGATGGTATTAAACCATTATGGATTTTCTAAAGAAAAATTCTCCAACTTGCCCCATAAAACCAATGTAAGAGAATTCAGTAAAATACAGACCCTAAACATTACCTTCCTAGTGTTAGCAATCTTAATAAAAATGAAATTTACAATAGTCTAAAAAAAACTATGAAAATAAGTCTACAAATTAGAATTCAAGACATAAAATACAACATGTTTTTATGTTTACTTTCAGTGGCACTATGGGTCTTCTAAACATGTTTGCACTATTCACAAATACTTAACACTGGTTCTCTCTATATAAATGATTAACCACATTCAGATGACTATGGTGTAACTCCTTTCCAGTTCTACTCCTGCAATGTCCCTTTCCTTTATTTTTGAAGGCCACTCGGCTTCTAGAACCACCACACACCCACCACACCCACCAGCCTTAAGAATTGCTTTATCTTTAGCCAAGGCCCCAATGAAGTCTTTTGAAGCAAGAATGGAAATAGCATGGGTACAAGGATAGAAGGATTCTGAATCTAGGAATGCTGAACCCTCACTCCCAACTATTTTCACTCCCTCATGCCACAATGAATCACTCCCAGCCCTGTTCCACACTGAAGTTATTGCTGAGGACTTTTCCTGCTATAGTGATAGCCTACCCCAAAAATATTCTGAGGCAACCGATACCTCAATATGTAGCCAAAGAACAACCATTGCATCTATGGGAACAGCATCTTTTACAACATAATTTAGGTTAAAAACAGAAAGAAGGGAAGCAAAAGGGCAAGGTGGAGAGAAGAGTGGAGGCAATAGAGAGAAGATACTTTCCATGACATTTCCTAACTTTGTTAAAAATTGAAAAGAAAAAAAAGCACCTCCCAAGTACCTTAAAAGAAGTCGATTACTCCTGGGTAGGGAGCTGTGAGATAGTATCTTGTACCACAGATATAGAAACAGATAAAAATTCTTATAAGAAGCACTACATTTTAGTGATGGATGAAAAAGTCACAGGTTACTCCTTAGACCAGCAAGAAGGCCAAAAGGAACAGGCCCAGGCTGACCTCTTCCAGCTCTAAATTCCATGACAATGGCCCACCTGCAGACAAGGAAATGAGAAGAGGAAGGTTCTAGAAAGCCCTAATTGTTATCATAAGGTTTGAAGGGTAAAGCATTTATTCTTGATTCATAAGAAAACATTATAGAGAGAAACCAAGATGGCGGCATAGATAAACACCTGAACTGCTGTCTCACACAACAGTTTCAAAATTACAACTAAAAGACAAAACGAACATCATCCAGAACCACAGGAAGGCTGGCTGAATGGCAATTCTACAACTAGAAGGAAAGAGAAAAGCACACTGAGAATCACAGAAGCTGTGGAAGGCAGAGGTATGGAGGCATGCTGCCATGGAGAGGGCTGGCAACTTAGTAAACGGCTGGCTTTCTCAATCCGGAAAGAAATAAAAGCTCCCAACTGCTCTGAACTCCAGTTCCAGGTGAGACTCTGGGGATTCAGATTCATACGGGAAGAAACAGGACTGTCTGACAGTGGGCTGAACTTGAGAGCAGCTTTCTCTCAGAGGTGCTTGCAGCGATTAGCACGGGACACTGAGACCCAGGGGCCTCGTAGGGCAGGACTGATGGGAAGCCATTGCTGTTTGCTCCACCCAAAGACTCTGCCCATCCAAGCTGAGTGCAGAGATTTTTGCATATGAATCGCCTGGTCTTCTAAATTCTAAACTTACCTAACAAACTGCAGCTGAGTCAGTGAGATTCAGAACATCCAAAAGAAGGTCCAAGGCCTCACAGGAGCTTGCATTTCTTCATAGCTGGGCCTCATATGGGCACCTCCAAAACGCAAACAAAGAAGAGGAATCTGCAGATCTCTCCATACCTCCTGTTGGGCAGCCTCAGGCGGAGGCTAAATTAACACTTCCTTGGAGATCCAAGAGCCAGTGTACCGAGGGGTCAAAGTGGGACCATCCAAATTATAACTCCCCAGATCCATAAGTGACATACTCAGGGGGCAAACTCAGTGAGCACCAATGCCCCACTGAAGTAAGTCTTGTCTCATGAGGGTGTCGCCAGCACAGAAATTCTCCCAGCATAGACATAGCTGATCCTCACAGCCAATGGACTGGAGATCAATTCCTCCCAGTGATGCCAAGAACAATCAAGGCTTAACTACAATAAGAATGTGTACATAGCCCAGAAAGGGGTGCACCAAGAGTGTCCACCTAAGGTAACTGGGGAGGCTGAGCCACTGGGCCCTATAGGACACCTAGCACACAAAGCCACTCTATCAACTCAGAGAAGCAGCCAAAATGCAGAGACAAAGAAACAGATCACAAATGAAAGAAATGGAGGAAAGTAAACGACTGGATATAGAGTTCAAAACCACAGTTATAAAGTTTTTCAACAATTTTCTAGAAAAGGTCGATAAATTTAGATAGACCTTAGAGGATATGAAAAAGGACCAACTAGAAATTAAGCATACACTGATTGAAATAAAAAATAATATACAAAGATCTAACAGCAGACAAGATGGTCATAACAATCAAGTCAAAGATTTGAAATACAAAGAAGCAAAAAACACTCAACAAGAAAAGCAAAAAAAAAAAGAATCCAAATCTTATCTAATAAAAGAGAAACATGCAAATTAACCATCACTCTGCTACGCCCACAGCCAATCAGAGTAAGCATGCAAATTAACCCAACAAAGATGGAGGCTAATCTGCATAAGCAGGCGCAGAGCAGTATAAAGCCTGCTATGAGGAGAAGGGGGGGGCCGTGGAGGGAGCTACTGGAGTGTTGCTCCAGACAGAAGCAAGGACTTGTCGGCTCCTGGCAGGAACAGGGATGTGCCTGCTCCCGGGTGGACAGGGAGCAGGGACGGGCCGGCTCCTAGGTGGCTGGGGTGGAAAGCAGGACTTGCTGGCTCCTGGGTGACTGGGAGTGAAGCCAGGGGCCTATTCTTGCATGAATATCATGTAATGGGCCCCTAGTATATGAAGATAGTGTAAGGAGCCTCTGGGACAACTTCAAGTGTACCAACATCAGAATTATGGGGGTGCCAGAAGAAGAGAGAGAGCAAGATACTGAAACCTATTTAAAGAAATAATGACAGAAAACTTTCCCCAACTGGTGAAAGAAATAGACTTACAAGTCCAGGAAGCAGAGAACCCCAAACAAAAGGAACCCAAAGAGGACCACACCAAGACACATCATAATTAAAATGCCAAGAGCAAAAGACAAAGAGAGAGTATTAAAAGCAGCAAGAGAAAAGCAGTTAATTACCTACCAGGGAGCACCCACACGATTGTCAGCTGATTTCTCAACAGAAACTATGGAGGCCAGATGGGAGTGGCAAGAAATATTCAAAGTGATGAATAGCAAGAACTTGTAAGGAAAATTGCTCTACCAAGCAAAGCTATCATTCACAATTGAAGGTCAGATAAAGAGCTACAGATAAGAAAAAGCTAAAGAAGTTCATCACCGAAAATGAATGAACTCATTAAATGAAATGTTGAAAGGTATTCTTTAAGAAGGAAAAGAAAAAGATAAAGATAAAAATTATGAACAACAAATAGATATCTACCAACAAGTGAATCTAAAAATCAAGTCAATAAAAAAATCTAATGAACAGAATAAATTGGTGAATATAACAGAATCAGGGGCATAGAAAGGGAGTGGACTAACAATTCTCAGGGGGGAAGAAGTGTAGAGGGTGTGGGACTGGACAAAAATTGTACACCTAGGGATGAATACAGTGGGGGAGGGGGAGTAAGGGCAGAGGGTGGAGTGGGAACCAGGTGGAAAGGAACCATGAGGGAAAAAAGAGGAACAATTGTAATAATCTGAACAATAAAGATTTATTAAATTAAGAAATAATTTAAAAAATAAAAATGCTTAAAACTACAAAAATTATGCACAGAAATGCACCAAAGAAGTAAATGTAAATGTCTTACTACAGTATAACAATCCATGTTCAACTGAATTAATTATTTTTAAAAGATAACATTACTAGAAGAGCAAAAAAGGTTCTGGAAATATTGACATCCAAAAGGTTAAGAAGTATTAAAAGCTGTACACAGGAGACTCGATCCAAGATGGCGGCATAGGTAAACACCTACACTGCTGCCTCGCACAACAATTTCAAAACTACAACTAAAAGACAGAACGGACATCATCCAGAAACACAGGAAAGCTGGCTGAGTGGAAGTTCTACAACTAGAGGGAAAGAGAGGGGCTCACGGAGACCCAGAGGAGCTACAAAAAGCTGAGGTACGGAGACGCGCACGCGCGCCGAGAGCGGGTGCCGGAGTACCTGGCTGGATTTCTCTGGCGGGAGGGAAACGGAGACTCTCAAAGGCATTGAACCCCTTATCCTACGACACTAAACCCCAAATCCAGCGGAAACTCATACGGGGAGAGTTTGGACTGTGACAAGGGAGAAGTGCACGGAAATTTAGGGGAGTTGCAAAAAATCCAAAGGCTGGTGTCACGCACGGCACTGCTCGCAGGACAGATTGCCGATTGTATCGCTGGCTTTCGCGAGTGGGCGGGAGACAGACCCTCCCAGCTGTGCCACTTCTGACTCCACCAAGCCCCTGTTTCGGGCGAAACCATGGGGACCTAGACTCGTGTGGTCCTGGTGTGCAAGGAAGCCGGAAAGGCAGCGATTAGAGGCACTGCGGGCGCGTGCGAACAAGGACCGCTCCAGCGATTACCCAGTCACGTGAGACTCAGGGGCCGTGGAGGGCGGGGCTGACTGGAAAGCAAGGCAGTCCCTTAAGCCCTGAGACTCCACCCCTCCCAAGCTCAACAGAGGCTTCTGCGGCTTTGCACATCTGGTATCATAAAGCTGAATTCAACACAGAAGTTTCCCCAGCATAGTGAAAATGCGGAGACAAGGGAAGGAATTACAAACAAAAGAAATGGAGGGAAAAACACGACTGGATATAGAGTTCAAAACCACGCTTATAAGGTTTTTCAAGAATATGCTATAAAAGTTGGATAAATTTAGTGAGACCCAAGAGGAGATGAAAAAGGACCAACTAGAGATGCAAAAGATCCAACTAGAGATGGAAAAGGTCCAACTAGAGATGAAAAAGGACCAACTAGAAATTAAACATACACTGACTGAAATAAAAACTATTATACAGAGTCCTAACAGCAGACTAGAGAAAGGCAAGAATCAAGTCAAAAATTTGAAATATAAAGAAGCAGAAAATATTCAACTGGAAAAGCAAGAAGAGAAAAGAATCCAAAAATGTGAAGATAATGTAAGGAGCCTCTGGGACAGCTTCAAGCCTACCAACATCAGAATTGTGGGGGTGCCAGAAGGAGAGAGAGAGCAAGATACTGAAAACCTATTTAAAGAAATAATGACTGAAAACTTCCCACATCTGATAAAAGAAATAGACTTACAAGTCCAGGAAGCACACAGAACCCCAAATAAAAGGAATCCAAAGAGGACCGCACTAAGACACATCATAATTAAAATACCAAGAGCAAAAGACAAAGAGAATATTAAAAGCAGCAAGAGAAAAACAGTTCATTACCTACAAGGGAGCACCCATACGACTGTCAGCTGATTTCTCAACAGATACGATGCAGGCCAGACAGGAGTGGCAAGAAATATTCAATGTGATGAATAGCAAGAACCTACAACCATGAATACTCTATCCAGCAAAGCTATCATTCAGAATTGAAGGGCAGATAAAGAGCTTCACAGAGAAGAAAAAGCTAAAGGAGTTCATCAACTCCAAACCAATATTATATGAAATGCTGAAAGGTACTCTTTTAGAAGAGGAAGAAGAAAAAGGTAAAAGACAAAAAATTATGAACAACAAATACATATCTATCAACAAGTGAATCTAAAAATTAAGTGAATTAAAAATTTGATGAACAGAATAAACTGGTGAATATAATAGAACCACGAGCACAGAAAGGGAGTAGACTGATAATTCTCAAGAGGACAAAAATCATAAAGCATCAAACAGTCTGTGACATTACAGCAGAAAGATTAAAGTTAGGTGAGGTAGATAAGTGATCAATCAAAGGACTTGTATGCATGCATATAAGCATAACCAATGATCACAGACACTGGGGGGTTGGGGTATGCCTGGGAGGCTGGGAGGGAAGGGGGAAATGGGGAGATATGTATAAAAAAATAAAAATTAATAAAAAATAAATAAAAGATCTTTAAAAAAAGCTGTATACAGAATAGTAAATCTCACTATGCAGAAAATGGAGTTATCAGAAGAACTTCTAGAATATTATAGACAGCTGAAGTTTACTGTAGTCAATTTCACTTTGCCTTTTAAAATAAAAAAATTGGCCCTATTCTAATGAAAATTCAAATTTTACATATCATTATGAAAAATGGACAACTTAAGCAAAACAAAAACATAAGGTCAATCTAAAAATATTTTTTTAATATATTTTATTAATTTTTTTACAAAAAGGAAGAGAGAGTTAGAAACGTCGATGAGAGAGAAACATTGATCGGCTGCCTCCTGCACACCCCCTATTGGGGGATGTGCCCACAACCAAGGTACATGCCCTTGACTGGAATCGAACCTGGGACCTTTCAGTCCGTAGGCTAATACTCTATCCACTGAACCAAACCAGCTTCGGCTAAAAATTTTTTTAAATATTTCAACTTAGAATACTTTAAGGGATTTATCCAGAGCAATATTCTAAAGTTACTTTTTAAGCCTTTGTTTAAGTACCAAGAATTTAAAAAGCTCCAAAACATTTTAATATTATTAGTTTTCATAACATATTCTTCTTAAGCTTTTCTCTTGCTGATATTCATAATAATTTTCAGCACTGTTTCAGATACTGAGAATTCAGTAGTGATCCAATAGACAAAAATCCCTGCCTCATAGAACTCATCTCCTAATAGGGTAAGAAAGATCAACAATATAAATAATAACATATTATGATAGAAGGTATTCATCTCTCTAGAGAAAAAGCAAACAGCAAAAGTGAGTCCCAATAGGATAGGATTCCATATAAATAAACTGATCAGGGAATACCTCCATGGCAAAATGATATTTGAGCAGCCACCTAGCAGAGTCGACCAAGAGCACTTCCTGAAGGGTGAATAGTGGGCTGTGAAATATAGTGAGGTCAGATGAACCCCTGTAGGAATTTGACTTTCCCACTGGGTTTAATGAGAAACCATTAAGGCCTTTCAAGACTAGAAGAGATCTAATGTTGATGCACATTTAAAGGATCAACTCTGCCTATGGTACTGAAAGGTTAGAAGTGCAGACAGAAGATAGGAGGCTCTGGCTACACCTCAGGTGAGAAAGAAGTGATTTGGACCAGGATCAGAGTTAATAGCAGTAGAAGTGGCCTGATTCTGGGGAGACTGTGTATGCAATGCCTGAAGATGTTTGGGAATTGAATGTGGGAAGGTACAGCCTGAGAGAAAGAAAGAAAACAAGGACGCCAAGGTGGAAAGGCAAACTCTTATTTATTTCAGTAATTAGCCAAATTTAATCTTTAATTGAAGTGTAAGCACATCAAAACTGTATCAATTTTCTCTGTAAACATGTGAAGATCATCTTATAAAATGTTTTGGGTTTTGTGGGGGTTTTTTTGCAGTGTTGTATGTAGTTGATATTAGGTTGAACGACAGCATGATTTTTGTAAACCTGAATTTCTTTCACAGCCTGTCATTCTACTGCCAAAATCAAGTTCTTATTTTCCCTAGGCAACTTCTTTGGATTTCTACTCATTTAAAAAAATATATTTCAAGCTAGGCAGCACCTCACCTAATTCTGTCTTCTCACTTTGTTAACGTTGTAGTTCACTTTTTAACTCACTTTTTATTGTGATCTGTGTCTCAGCAGGAAAGCCCATTCAAGCCCATAATTCCTTAAACACGTTCTTATCCCCAGAAAGACTCTGGAAGGGCAGCCCCACTTATGAGCTCCTATTTTGCATTAGTGGGACAGCTGAGCTAGGTCATGAAAAATGGAACAAGAGATGTGGACTGAGCTGAATGACAAAAGATCCCTTTCAGGTCAGAATGCACCAAGGCTCTCCAAGAACCTGTAAAAAGGCCCACTAGAATAGAAATCTAAGAAAATCAATTAACTACTTAACAGGAGCATGAAAACATGGTTCTTTCTTACTTTCTGTTAAAATTATGACAATATACAAAAAAAAGAGCACAAATTAAGTGTGCTGCTCAGTTTTCAACAATGGAAACTATGTAATCAGCACTTAGAACAAGAAACTTACCAGCATCCCATACCCCTCCTTCACACCATCTTTCAACCTTTAAGTACCAAATTAACCACTAATCTGACACCTAACATAAAAGATTAGTCTTATCTAGTTTTGCACTTGAATCATATACTATGTACTCACTTGAATCTGGCTTTTTAAAGTCAAATTGTGTTTGTGAGATGAAAACACATTGTTCCATTAAATTTTTGGCTCATTTTCCCTTGCCAAACAATATTCTATTTACTTTTTTTTTTTTTCCAATTCTCTGGTTGGTGAGCATTCAGATAGGTTACTACGGTGTGAGGCGATTAAAAATAGTGCTTCTAGGAACATTCTTGAACTCATCTTTTGTACATTTCTGTTGATATATATACACAAGAGTAGAATTACAGAGCTTATAGCATTCAGGTAGATAATGTCAAATAATTTTTGAAGTGGTTATACCATTTTATATTTCCAACAATAGTATATGAGAGATGGGTTGATCCACATCCTCAGCAATACTTGGTATATGGGTATTTTTCATTTTAGTCAGAATTATCTCTTTAGTGATATCACACTGTGGTTTTAATCTGTATGACCTGATGACTAAAGAAACTGAACATTTTTCATATTTTTATTAGTCATTTCAATATCTTCCTTTGTGAAGTGCCTATCCATAATTCTATTGGAATGGTCTTGTTATTTTTTTTATATTTTTTTAATTTTTAATTATTTTTTTATTAATTTTTATACATATCTCCACATTGCCGCCACTCCCTCCCAGGCATACCCCAACCCCTCAGTGTCTGTGATCATTGGTTATGCTTATATGCATGCATACAAGTCCTTTGATTGATCACTTATCTACCTCACCTAACTTTAATCTTTCTGCTGTAATTTCACAGTCTGTTTGATGCTTTATGATTTTTGTCCTCCTGAGAATTATCAGTCTACTCCCTTTCTGTGCTCCTGATTCTATTATATTCACCAGTTTATTCTGTTGATCAGATTTTTAATTCACTTAATTTTTAGATTCACTTGTTGATAGATATGTATTTGTTGTTCATAATTTTATGTCTTTTACCTTCTTCTTCTTCCTCTTCAAAAAGAGTACCTTTCAGCATTTCATATAATACTGGTTTGGAGTTGATGAACTCCTTTAGCTTTTTCTTCTCTGTGAAGCTCTTTATCTGCCCTTCAATTCTGAATGATAGCTTTGCTGGATAGAGTATTCATGGTTGTAGGTTCTTGCTATTCATCACATTGAATATTTCTTGCCACTCCTGTCTGGCCTGCATCGTATCTGTTGAGAAATCAGCTGACAGTCGTATGGGTGCTCCCTTGTAGGTAATGAACTGTTTTTCTCTTGCTGCTTTTAATATTCTCTTTGTCTTTTGCTCTTGGTATTTTAATTATGATGTGTCTTGGTGTAGTCCTCTTTGGAGTCCTTTTATTTGGGGTTCTGTGTGCTTCCTGGACTTGTAAGTCTATTTCTTTTATCAGATGTGGGAAGTTTTCAGTCATTATTTCTTTAAATAGGTTTTCAGTATCTTGCTCTCTCTCTCCTTCTTGCACCCCCACAATTCTGATGTTGGTACGCTTGAAGCTGTCCCAGAGGCTCCTTACATTATCTTCACATTTTTGGATTCTTTTCTCTTCTTGCTTTTCCAGTTGAATGTTTTCTGCTTCTTTATATTTCAAATTTTTGACTTGATTCTTGCCTTTCTCTAGTCTGCTGTTAGGACTCTGTATAATACTTTTTATTTCAGTCAGTGTCTCTAGTTGTTCCTTTTTCATCTTCTCTTGGGTCTCACTAAATTTATCCAACTTTTCTAGCATATTCTTGAAAAACCTTATAAGCGTGGTTTTGAACTCTATATCCAGTCGTTTTTTTTTTTCCTCCATTTCTTTTGTTTGTAATCCCTTCCCTTGTCTCCACATTTTCACTATGCTGGGGAAACTTCTGTGTTCAATTCAGCTTTATGATAGAGACGTGCAAAGCCGCAGAAGCCTCTGTTGAGCTTGGGAGGGGTGGAGTCTCAGGGCTTAAGGGACCGCCTTGCCTTCCAGTCGGCCCCGCCCTCCACAGCCCCTGAGTCTCACGTGATTGGGTAATCGCTGGAGCAGTCCTTGTGCATGAGCCCGCAGTGCCTCTAACCACTGCCTTTCCGGCTTCCCTGCGCACCAGGACCACACGAGTCTAGGTCCCCAGGGTTTCGCCCGAAACAGGGCCTTAGTGGAGTCAGAAGTGGCGCAGTTGGGAGGGTCTGTCTCCCGCCCACTCGCGAAAGCCAGTGGCACAATCAGCAATCTGTCCTGTGCGCAGTGCCGTGCGCGCCACCAGGCCTTTGATCTTTTGCGACTCCCCTAAATTCCTGTGCACTTCTCCCTTTTTACAGTCCAAACTCCCCCCGTATGAGTTTCTGCTGGATCTGAGGTTTAGTGTCATAGGATAAGGGGTTCAATGCCTTTGAGAGTCTCCGTTTCCCTCCCGCCAGAGAAAGCCAGCCAGGTACTCCGGCACCCGCTCTCTCGGCGCGCATGCGCGTCTCCGTACCTCAGCTTTTTGCAGCTCCTCTGGGTCTCCGTGAGTCCCTCTCTTTCCCTCTAGTTGTAGAACTTCCACTCAGCCAGCTTTCCTGTGTTTCTGGATGATGTCCGTTCTGTCTTTTAGTTGTAGTTTTGAAATTGTTGTGCGAGGCAGCAGTGTAGGTGTTTACCTATGCCGCCATCTTGGATTCCCCCGCCTTGTTATTTTTAATTGTAAAAATATTTTATATTTCTAAGTATAAATTTTGATGAGCTTGCCCAAATCTGTGGGTTATCGATTTACTCAAGTGGGCTTTTTGAAAAATACATTTTTAAAATTTTAATAAAATCAAATTTTATCATCCTTTTAAAAATGTCAGTGTTCCTGGCTTTTTCATTTGTTTTGTTTTATTTAAGAAACTAGAGGCCCAGTGCACGACATTCGTGAACAGGGGGATAGGGGATCCCTCAGCCTGGCCTTGACCGCTTACAGTCCAGAACCCCTTGGGGAATGTCTACCTGCCAGCTTAGGCCCGCTCCCTGCAGGTGGGCATCCCCCCAGGGGTCCTTAGTGCTGCCACCACTGCCGCAGCTTCGCTCACCAGCCGTGAGCCTGGCTTCTGGCTGAGAGGCACTCCGCAGTGGTCAGAAAACTGCGGCTCTGTTGACTAATGAGTTGGCCAACCACTGACCTAGACTCTCGATTCCAATAATTACAGGCTATTGTTGTTTCTGTGATTAAGCCCCTATCCCAGTGGTCAGCAAACTCATTAGTCAACAGAGCCGCAGTTTACCGATTACTGCCCTAGGGGAATGCATTGACCATCAGGGGGCAGCTCCTGCATTGAGTGTCTGCCCCCTGGTGGTCAGTGCACATCATAGCGACTGGTCATTTTGTCATTCAGCCGATTTGCATTTTAAACTTTTATTATATGAGATCTTTGGCCTAGCTGATTTGGCTCAGTAGATGGAGCATCAGACTGCGAACTGAAGGGTCCCGGGTTTGATTCCAGTCAAGGGCACATGCCCAAGTTGCAGGCTCAATACCCAATAGGGGGCATACAGGAGGCAGCCAGTCAATGATTCTCTTGTCATCATTGATGTTTCTCTCTCTCCCTCTCTCTTCTTCTCTGAAATCAATAAAAATATATATTTAAAAAAAAAAGAAATCTTTGCCTGCCCAAGACCATAGAGATATTCACTTATGCTTTTTCCCAAGAGCTTCAATTTTTTCTTTGACAGAACTAGAATTCCATCTGGAATTGATATTTGTATGATACTTTCCATGGTACCTAACTAAACCAGCATCATTTATTAAAAAGACCATCTTTTCCACTCTGAATGCAATTTCACCTTTTTCCTGAATCAGATGATACAACCAACTATACCTGGACTCTCTTATTCTGTTCCATTGGTCTATGTGTCTATCTTTAGACCAATACAACTTTATGATTACTATAGCCTTATAAAACATTTTGACACCTGATAATTATATCCTCCAGTTTTATTCTTCAATTGGCTTGGCTATTCTTGGCTTTGCAATTATTAACATGGTATGTGGTTCAATTAGTTTGGATCTTCTTTATTCTCACTGAGGAATATTTTGTGATTTTTCTATAAATAGTTATTATACATGCATCACCATCTTCACCTAAAAACACTCTATATGCCCTAGCCAGTTTGGCTCAGTGGATAGAGCGTCTGCCCATGGACTGAAAGGTCCTGGGTTCTATTCTAAGCAAGGGCATGTACCTTGGTTGCAGGCTTGATCTCTGGCCTATGTGGGAGGGCAACCAATCAATGTATCTTTCACATCTATTTTTACCTCTCTCTATCTCTCCCCCTTCTTTCCACTTTCTCTAAACATCAATGGAAAATTTCCTCATGTGATGATTAACAATAAGTAAATAAACAAACAAACTAAATCCACTCTACACTCTACTTTTATAGTAGGAGTAACTGCAGATTATTTTCATGTAACTAACCTATGAAACATCCTATAAAGTAATGATAATGCCAACGATTTTAAAAATAGTAAATGTAAAATACCCTAAGGTCATAGGACTTATTTGGTATAGCAATAAATCAAGAAAAAAGAACACATGCAATGTTACCCAAGATTTAGTAGATAAAACCATCACAAAAAAAGAACTTAACCTTATTTATATACCAATAAAGGAATAGATGATATTGGTTATAGCCCAGTAAATTAGGACTAAATTGTACCCTTGAGAATGGACTATATGAATCATGTGAATAGTAATCAACAAGATCAATATAATCAGGCCAAAGTTTAAAAGAAAGCTTAGCTAGAAAACTATAGATTAGAACAGCCAGAATCCCACAATATAACATTTAAACTGTGATCCATAGTATTAAGGCTATATAAAATAATCCATCTCTATTTCTTTTAGAGAAGAGACAGAAGGAAATTTAGCCAAACTATTTCTGACTATATTAAACCTAGCTTATTTAATTATAACTAAACAAAAGTTAAAAATTCAGATGACCTCCCTGTGTTTCTTTACACTACTCCATTACTCACACAATTCAACCCAAGCTGGCCAGATGAAGGACACAATTATACAGTATTTTCAAATCAACATAGAGAACTATGGGAAGAAAAACACATAAATGATTTGTTTTCTTAAGTGTTTGGCTTATTATATAAAAACATTTCTTTTATGTTACAAATTTTAAAATTTAAAATCAATCCAAAATGCTTACAATGCTCAAAATTTCAAAATAATTATTTGCAAATGTTTAACAAATTTTGCCCAAGATTTTAAGGAAATGACATTCTATATTCTCACCTTACAAACTGTATCCACATCCCAAGGTAGTATAGTCCTCAGATCAATGACTTCACAAGACACTCCAAGCTTTTCTTGAGCCATGGAAGCCACTTCTCGGATCACATGAACCTGAAACAAGGAGAAAAATATGTAGAGAATGAATAAAGAAATTTAGGCCTAAAACATTAGTTAAGTTCTGACATCATTAATAGAAGTACTATTGAAAGTCAGAGGAATTTAATTGCACAGAGAATTAATAAATTTGTTTTAGACATGTTGAACTTAATATTCCACCAAAATAATAAAGTACAAATGTCTACAAAACAGGTGGAAAGAGGTTCCTAGAGAAAGTAAGAGCAGTCATTACTAGAGATACTGGTTCCAAAGACATCAGCCACAGAGGTCAAGTCACAGGAGTAAGTGGGGTTTCTAGGAAACCTTTTAGAGGGAAGAGTCAAAAGCAGAATCACGGAACCCTGCAGATGACCAACAAGTAAGAGGAAAATAGATGAAAATGAGCTTTAAAAACAATAAAGAAAGAAAGAAAGAAAGAAAGAAAGGAAGGAAGGAAGGAAGGAAGGAAGGAAGGAAGGAAGGAAGGAAGAAAGGAAGAAAGGAAGGGGAAGAAAATAAGGAGACTGTGTATTCCAGAAGCTAAATAAGAGAATAGCAAGTGCCATATACCATAGGAATATGGGATAGAGTTAGATTTAACAATTAGAAGATTAGTGATATTAACAGAATAGTTTTAGTGACTTAATGGGAACAGAATTCATATGGTGAAAAATCATAAGGAAGTTAATTATATACTGGAGAAGAAATTGTTCAAGATTAGTAATCAAAGAAAGGAGGAAACTATACTAGTACTGAAAAGAAAAGTAGGATGGAAAAAATTGTACTTTTTAGATAATGAAGAGATATACACCTTTTTAATAAAATGGACATGGAAAGAAGAAACTGAAGATAAAAGAGAGGGACCAACTGATACATCACAGTACTAAAAACAATATGTGATATAACCTGAAACAGATTTGGAGAGGTAGCTATGACAGATACCTCCCTTTAGAAGACAAAGAAAACAGGAAATGACTGAAAGAAGTGATAGGTATAAAGGGAAAACAAAAAATGGAAGTTGCTATCTAATACACCCTAATTTCTCTATTTAAAAGAGAGGCAAGACCCGGCAGGTGTGACTTAGTAGCTGCGTATTAACCCATGAACCAGGAGATCATGATTTGATTCCAAGTCAGGGCACATGCCCAGGTTGCAGGCTTGATTCCTAGAAGAGGGCATGCAGGAGCTGCCAATCAATGATTCTCTGTCATCACTGATGTTTCTATCCCTCTCTCTCTTTCCCTTCTTTTCTCTGAAATCAATAAAAAATATATTTTTTTAAAAAAAGAGAAAGATAAAGAGAGAAGGATACATGTTGAGAGTGTCAGGGATATAGATAAAAAGGTTTCCCTCTGGAGGCAAGAAATCTTGAGGACTGGAGAAGAGAGGAGGAGGTTGTGATACTGCAAATAATTTGCATTATCTTCTTTATACTATCATATTAAAGTCTAAAATAAACAAATATTTCCTTTACACAGAAAAGAAGAAAACTGAGCACTCCTATAAAAGGTGATTAAGAAGTATAAGAGAGAGATGTCTATGGCCAGAGAAAGAGCTCTGAGTTTAAATGTTTAGAGATAGAGCAATGAGACAACAAGTACTGGGAAAAGTGGGTGCAGATGATTGTGAGGTTACTGGAAAAGAGAACGGTATGGAATTCTCAGGTTGGACCAGTGAATGGTCCACATGGTCAGTAAAGTAACCATGATAGATGGCAGCAAATGAGATGAAAAAGAAAATATCAAAGTGTAGCAACAAGTAGTGAATAGGTAAAATGTACTACAAAAGAAACAAGTGTTTTAATTAATACATTTTTAATTGCTTTGCAAGCCTATATAATGAAAACCTAATATACTAAGTGTCCAGTCATCTGGTCAGCCATTCAACCAATGAAAGCATAATATGCTAATGATATGCTAAGGCCACTCAACTGTCCACTTACATGCACTGACCACGAGGAGGCAGATGCTCTGACCGGTAAGTTAGCTTGCTGTTGGGGTCTGGCTGATCAGAACAGCGAGATGGTGACCAGAAACACCTGGGAACCCTCCCGTGGTCCCTCCCCAGCTGATCAACCTCCCATGTCTTTCCCTAGCCCTGATCGTGCACTGGTGGAGTCCCTCCGCCTGGCCTACATCCTCTCGAAATCTGGGACCCCTCAGGAGATGTCAGAGAGCTGGTTTTGGCCCAATTCCGCAGGCCAGGTTGAGGGACCCTACTGGTGAATGAATTCGTGCACTGGGCCTCTAGTAGATATGTATATTTTAATGACTGAATAAGCACCCGACCTTCCATCAAAAATCAGTACCAGCAACAAGACAAATCTGACATAAGAAAAGCATTGTTGCCAAAACTGGTTTGGCTCAGTGGATAGAGTGTCAACCTGCAGATTGAAAGGCCCCAGGTTCAATTCCGGTCAAGGGCATGTATCTTGGTTGCGGGCACATCCCCAGTAGGGGGCGTGCAGGAGGCAGCTGATTGATGTCTCTCTCTCATTGATGTTTCTAACTCTCTATCCCTCTCCCTTCCTCTCTGTAAAAAAATCAATAAAAATATATTTTTAAAAATTTTTCAAAATAAAATAAGAAAAGCATTGTTTTTAATTCTTCATAGTATCAGAATTAAAAGTAAGAGCTTCTAAGCAAATGAACCTTACCAGATGGTATAAATGTTACTCACCTGAGTGCCCCAGGCAACTAGAGTAACATCACTCCCTTCCTGTATGACCTCGGCCTCAGACAAGGGGATATTGTATGGTTCCACAGGAACCTGTTCCACTGAATATGAAACGGGGGAAAATGAAAGGTTAATTAGTTTCTCTTGTGTGACATTTGTACATAAAAGAGTATAAGAAACTCATGTGGCAAAGCTTTATTTATTTTTCCATAAATGTCAGGTTACTTATAACAGAAATGGCATTTACCATACAGCTTCATGATATGACTACAAAGATGAAAAATACAATATAAACATGAAATATATCAGCTATCCTGGAATAGAAAAAGCTCGTTAGGTCAAAACTAAGATAATAAAGTGTAGGCTTTACACAATAATAATGTATCAAACTGTAACATACTAATGTAAGGTGTTAGTTACAGGGAAAACTGGGTGTGGGATATATGGAAACTTTGTACTACCTTAGTACTTTTTTTTATAAATCTAAAACTGTTCTGAACAATAAAGCTAAAAAAATTAATATATCTGCTAAAACTTTATTGAACTAAATTAAGTTCACAAAAAAGTTTTCTATCAAGGAGCAAATTTTGGGGGGAGGAGGGATAAAACCATATAGCAGGACCCAATATTTTATTTTTACATGTTGCAATTATGAACAACTTTGTCAACTGAAGCAAGTGACAATACCTTAATTTTCCTGGATCCTGTGGAACTCAAAAAGAGAAACTAAATCAGCTCCACCAGGCCAAAATGAAGAATAGCCCCTGGCATCCCAGAGAAAAACATTTAATGATTTCTCTGCCCAACCAAGAACAAGCAATAGAGAGTTGACTGAATTCAAGAGGAAATCATAAGGCA
This sequence comes from Lasiurus cinereus, assembly GCA_011751065.1. Taxonomy (NCBI): domain Eukaryota; kingdom Metazoa; phylum Chordata; class Mammalia; order Chiroptera; family Vespertilionidae; genus Lasiurus; species Lasiurus cinereus. Next base: position 51,149,838 of record JAAGEH010000018.1, read on the forward strand.
AAATTCTTAAAATGAAATTAAGTAGTAAGTTAACAGAATTACCCAATTATATTTGGAGGCCTTCCTAAATTTCTATGTAAGAGCATGGCATTGGAACTTGTGGGAGGAGGAGTGGAAAAAGCTCCATTTCGTTCATTTTTCCCCATCGTCATATTATCATTGCTATATAATAATAATAATAATTATTATTATTATTATTATTATTATTATTATTATTCAAGGAGCACAAAAGAGTAAAGTAAAAAGTTCTCTCTGCAACCCCGTCAGCCCTTCCAAATCCACTGAGTAAAAGTAATCAATGCCAACAATTTCCTGGGAGTCTTCAGTGGACAACTTTTTCTCTGTGGCATTTAGGTTTCTTAATCCTATTGCTACAACTTGGGAAATGCCCCATCTTATGAGGCAGGACCCTTTCTCCACTATAAAAGTGAAGTCCATGTATTCAGTTTCTCAGCTTCTCTTGTGGCTAGGGCACAAATCATGGGCTTGCCCATCAAATGCACCCACACCAAACTCTGAATTGGAAACTGTTCACAATCTATCCCTGAGTACTAGTAACAGTAGAGGGAGATCTGTTATCCAGGCTCAAGGGTATTCATGATTCAGACTGCAGTTCCATGTCCACTGACAACTGCTAAGGAATATTTGCAGAGCCAATTATGCAGTGGAATTAGGGGCCCTGCTTCTAGATAGATATACTACAGCCTCTAAGCCAGGTTCTCAGGCACATTATAAATATTTTCTTTTCTCAGAATCACATCTTACATGCTGTTAAGAACTCTTCTACAAGTTAAGAACCCCTCTATAATCTACCTTTTTTCCCCACTTAGCAATATAGCTTGGTCCTGTTTTCAGGTCAAAAATAAAGGTTGTTTTAAAAGCATAAGTAAAAACTATAAAATTCAGTGGTGCTGTTATCAGTGATGTGCTAGAAAATTTTATTCCTTGTATATTTTATATTTTCAATCCCATGACATTTCTATAACCAATGCTAGAGAGAATATTTTTTCAATCACTAATATCCTATATAATAAAAGGCTAACATGCAAATAGACCAAAAGGGGAGAACAACCAAACAACTGATCACTATTACACACACTGACCACCGGGGCGTGCACGCAGAACATGGCAAGCATTGGCAGGAGATGGCAGAGTGCGGAACATGACAGGCGTCGGCTGCAGAGGGATGGTGAAGCACCATCCAGGGCGCCAGTTGCTGGTGGTTACTGCAAATTCTTTGATCCCATGCATCAAGGTCCTGCTCAGCACTTGCACCTATTGCTGCTGCTGGCCCCACTTGTACCCACAGCCAGCGTGGAGCTGCCACTTGCACCAGCTGCCAGTGCCTGGTGTTGGCCTCAATCACTCGGTGCCATCAGTGGGTGCAAGTGGCAGCTGCCAGCCCTGATCACTCCTCAGGAGGAGGGAGAGGTGGAGAAGCCCTGAGGGGCAATCAGGCCCAGCAGCTGCCTCTCGCACCAGCTGCTGGAGATGGCCCTGCTCAGACCTACAGCCAGCACCAGAGCCATCCCTCACATCTGCTGCCAGCACCAGCCACAATCACTCAGCACCATCAATGGATGCAAGTGGCAGCTGCTGGCACTGATTACCCCTAAGAGCTTCTCCACCTCGCCCTGCTCCTGAGGAGCAATTGGGGCAGCAGCCGCCACTCACACCCGCTGACGGTGACAGCCCTGTTTGCACTTGCTGCTGGTGCTGGCCCCAATCTCTCTATGCTGTCAATGAGTATGAGTGGGGCTGTCACCATCAGCATGTGGGAGTGGAGGCAGCAGGAACAGGACTGCCAGCAGACAGGGGATCAGGGGTCAAGACAGGAGGGGCCGGACAGAGGTGTGAAGGATGGGCTAAGACCTGCCCCCGTACCCACCACACCCTCACAGCCCACAGTTCCTTTTAAGGTGCACAAATTCATGTACTGGGACCCTAGTCTATATATATATATATAAAAGCCTAAGTGACCATCAGACCAGTCAACCAGTTGCTATGACATGCACTGACCACGAAGGGGCAGGCGTTCAAGATAGGAACTGGCCCCTGATGGTAAGTGTGCTCCCACAGCAGGAGCGCCACTCAGCTGACTGACAGGTGCCAGATGCTGGGCTCACGACTGGCAAGAGCTGCTATGGTGGCATAAGCCTCTCCCATGGACACTCCCCCACTGTGCACTCTTCCCCCAACCCGACTGGAATGAAGATCAGGACTGGCATTGGGACTGACTGGGCATGAGCCCATGACCACTTCTTAGTCATGGGCACGCAGGTATCGCCCTAAAATGGGAGTGCAGAGATTGCCACAGAGTGGCAGAGACTACCGAGAGGCAGAGGCAGGAACAGTGGGGCCAGGATGAAAAGGAGCGGCAGGAGGTGTTGGACTGCCAATTTTGGCCCAATCCCCGCAGGCCACACAGAGGGACCCCGCCTAGTGCATGATTCTATGCACTGGGCCTCTAGTGTTTAAATAAAATAACAAAATGGTAAAACCTATAAAACTACTTTTGTGGGTAAACCTCAAAATAGATGACAGTTAAGCTAACCATCCTATGAGATAAGCTGTGTTAGAAAAGTATAAGCATTAAAAGCATATTTTAAAGTTTTTGTGTAGCATATAAATTATGTTGAGTCAGATACTTCCACTCTCTATACCAAGGGTGGGCATCCCATAGCATGTAATTTTTTGTAAACAATGTTTTCCAATAAAACACAGCCATATCTATTTATTTACATATTGTCTATGGTTTGCCCTACAACAGCAGAGCTGAGCAGTTGTAAGAGATAGCATGGCCTGCAATCCTAAAATATTATTGTCTATCCCTTTACAGGAAAGGTTTGCCAACCTCAATTCTAAGCAATGGTTTCAGAGGTTAATTCCAGCCCTTACTTCCAGCCCATACATTCACAACTTAAATACAACATTAGATGGATGGATAGACCAATGGCTATATGGATGGCTGGATGATGAATGTGTGGATGACTGGATGAATAGAGAGACAAAGAAAGAGACAAATCGAAAGAGATATATTCAAATGTAGTATATTCTATGTGGCAATTCTCAGTGGCTAAACCAAAGTGAGGATCCAGAATAACACGATAACAAAGATGCCAAAGGTGGCACATAGACTCTTTGACAACAACAAGTCTTTCCCAGCAGCACGATCTGCAAGCCAATAGACAAGGCTTGAAGCCAGTACACACACTATCTTATTGGTAAGTCAGTGGCCACCATTCAGTAGTCCTGTCTTTCCAGCCTTGTAAATCAGTTGCCAGCTAATGATTAGCAAATCCCTGAAACACACAACTCTTAAGGACTGGCACACCAAAAAAGTTGTGTGTGCACCTCCTTTGGAAAGTTCCAATGAGAGACTATTTCAAAAGTATCAAATTATCCACAACAGTAAAACTTCATTATTTTATCAATTAATTAAGGAACAAAATGGCAAAGTTTAATCCTCTATCAAGAAAATATCATGCAGAGAATTAGAGTCAAAAGAACCTTCTGTAAAAAAAAAAAAATCTCTTAAATTTTGCATAAATTTAATCCTGAGGGGAGAGAATTTTAATGTGTTCATTTACTTAAAACTTCACAAACAGGCAACCTAGAGAGCAAGCTATAACTCACAGGTACTTTTTAGTTACATTAATTTAAAAATGTTTTTTCTAAAATAAAGTTATTATTTCAAATCAACCTTCTTGCATTTCTATCCTATAGGATTGTGCTTTTTGAAAGAACAGGTAAGAGGAGTTAGAGGATGAAACTTCAGGAAGTGAGGAGCACTATATACAATCATATTACAAATTCCTGTCTTCACAGCAGTGGTACAGAGACCACTCCTTTTTACCACATACTGATTACATTTTGATCCATGAACTAATGAGTGGTCCATAGAGAAATCCTTCAGCATCGAGTATATGCTGACAAAAATGTAACTTAAAAAATAAGAAATCTAGCACTGGCCAGGTAGCTTGGCTGATTAGAGCACAGTCCCAATACAATACTTGTAGGTTCTATCTTCAATCAGGCTACACACAAAGAATCAACCAATGAAAGCATAACTAAGTAGGACAATAAAATGATGTCTCTGTGTCTCTCTCTCTAAAATCAATAACTTAAAAAAATAAAAATTCTATCCAAGGCCAAAATAAGAGATGCAATTTTTTGCTCAACTATCAGATAAGATAGCTTTTCATCTATTTTGTAAGTTCCATATATATGCTCCCTCTGTAATTGCAAATGTACTAATATTCATATTAGATATATACTTATAGATTCATGGCATTAGTTAGCTCATGCCTAGTCCCATTTTATTTATCATTCTCCTACTTTTTCCTTCTAGTTTTCTTCTAAATTACTGAATTGTTTTTGACATCTTACTAGTAAACACATTTTTAAAATGAAGAGTGTATAAATACAAATACTATTATATACATTTATTCATTTAGTAGTTATTGCATAACCAATATATGCAGACATAATGCAAGATGCTGGACTATGAAATTGTAAGAGGCAGTCCTTGTACTTGACAAACACACACTCAACTGGGAGTAAAAAGATGGAAAGAGAAGATCAGGAAACAAACAAGAACATGATATAACAGTAAAGACACACAGCTCTAGGAATACAAAGGGAAGCAACAACCTGATTAAAAAGATCCAGGAGCTTTGCCACCAAGGAGGGTACAAGCAATAGGGGTCTTAGAGATAAAGAGAAAATAAAAAAAGGCATTCCATGTAGAAACAAAACGTGTATACAAAGACATGGAGGTGTGACATTATGTATGTGTGAGTGTGTATACACACATATCTACAAACACTTATAAACACCGATTTACATGATGTTTCAAGTAAAGCTCAATACTCCCAAATTCCTAAAGAAATCTTTCCAATTCCTTCTGATTTCATGTATTAATAACTAATCTAGAAAGCATCTGCAAGAGAACAATTCCTTCTTAATGCCGTAAGTTCCCTTATGGGGCACAATCTTACCATTACAGAGATAAGAGGATCATTTTTCTCCCCTGGCACTAATCTAACATTAATGTTCATAATTGTGAAACTCAGTGGGGCTTTATTTATGTTGCATTATACATGATATGGTGATCAAACATGAATGTTCTTTTTAAAGACAGTATATTTCTAAAATATACATTACTTCATGCTGCATGATTATGAACAGCATAATCAAAGTCTCCATACCTGAGAAAGCCTATCTTACTCATCAGAATTTATGGTGCAATGGAAGAGGGATGGGCAAATACATACACCCAATCAGAGCCCAGGATTGGCTCTACCTCTGTATTTAATTAACTTGATGATCTCCGACAAAGCATTATATTGCATTTCTGCCCCAATATCTCACTTGTAAACTGTGAAAGTGTCTGTCACACCACAGGGACAAAATGAGAACATATTACAGTTAATTGATGTAGACATCTTTCAGTTCTTAGAAGATCACTTCATAAGTTAAAATAATTCAATGGTACAGTCATTAAGACTATTAAAGGAAGTTTTCATTCTAGAAACAGTTATTCTGACTCCTATTATCATTTGCTATATAAAACTTATATTCACTGTTACTTTTCCTAATAACCTCCTTTCAAATTTGTAGTTATTAATCATGATCATAATTTTTTGATCATTCTAACTTATATACCAAAATTGCTTTTAACAATGATGTTAAAAAGTATACAACAGCCCTAGCTGGTTTGGCTAAGTGGATAGAGCATCAGCCTGTATTTGTTTCAGAAGGTCATCTTATCACTAAAATATCACTGAAAAATTTAAAAACTTGCCAATTATTTTCAACTGAATAGCAGTTTGAATAAAACAGGAAAGTCCTGGACCTATTTCAAATCAAATGCATTTCAATTTCTTTTCTTTGATAATTAGTTAATTACTTTGAAAACCTCACATTTGTCATTGTTTTGCATGAGACAAGTCAGATTTCTTTTCAAAACAGTTTGCAAACATATATCATAAAAGGAAATCTGATAAAGCAGCCCTTGTTTTCCTTACACAACTTCAAAATTAACCTATTTTCTGTAATTTAATGTAATAAGATTTTATGAGACTGATATCCTATCTAATAAAAGAGTAATATGCAAATTAACCATCACTCCGCTACATCAACAAGCCATACCCACAAGCCATGCCCACCAGCCAATCAAAAGTGAGTATGCAAATTAACCCCAACCAAGATGGCTGCAGCCACGAAGCAAGCAGGAGGGAGGCTTGGGTTTCTCCAGCAATGGAGGAAGCCAAGCTTTCCGCACACTCTGGTGGGCCCAGGCCTCCACTAAAGGCTACAAAGTTTCAATTATAGAAGATAAATCCCAACAGAAATGGCTGTCACTATGGAGAGAGTAGGAGGCTTGGCTCCGCTCAGGCTACAAAGTTTCAATTGTAGAAGATAAATAAATACCAGATACTAGGACCTCTACTTGGGTTGCCAGGGGACATGGCCGGCCTGCAAACTACCACAGGCCCTTGGCTCAGGCCGCCCCACAGCCCAAGAGAACCTCCACCCTGATCTGGGACACCCTTCAGGTCAAACCAGCTGGCCCCACCCATGCACCAGGCCTCTATCCTATCTAATAAAAGAGTAATATGCAGATTGACCATCAATCCAATACACATGATGGCTGCCCCCATGTGGTCAAAGATCCTGCCCCATGTGGACACAAGATAGCCACCACAAGATGGCCAGCAGGGGAGGGTAGTTGGGGGGAAACCAGGCTTGCAAGGGAGGGAACTTGGGGGTGACTGGGCCTACAGGGGAGGGCAGTTAGGGGTAACCAGGGTGACAGGGCAGCAGTTAGGCATCAATCAGGCTGGCAGGGGAGTGGTTAGGGGGTGATCAGCCTGGCAGGCAAAAGTGGTTAGGGGCAAGCAAGCAGTTGGGGGCCAAAAGTCCTAGATTGTGAGAGGGTTGTCCAACTGCCCATTTAGGCCCGATCCCAGTAGGGTTAGGGTTAGGGTTAGGGTTAGGGTTAGGTTTAAGATCGGGCCTAAACAGGCAGTTGGAGGCATCCTAGATTGGAGAGGGTGCAGATTGGGCTGAGGGACACCCTCCTCTGTGCACAAATTTCATGCACTGGGCCTCTAGTAATGGTATAATATGCATCAGCATATTTAATACATACTAAAATTTAACCATATTTGTAATATATCTTGTTTACTCTTGGCATATCTTAACTACTAGACCCACTACTATTTTGTTTGGGGACCATTATTAATTTAAACAAAGGCTTAAAATAAAATAATAATTTTGCAATTACTCCTAGCATTTGTTAATGTGCTCTCCTGTCCAGAATTTAATAATTTGGCGAAAGTTCTCTCTTCAACACTTTTATCAGCAATTGTCTACCTTTCATGTTTAATGTATTATAATTTCTTTAGTAAATATTTTTCAATGCATTTTCTATTGTAAGAAGCTATATATGGTTGAACTTTATTCACGTAAACAGATTCTAACTGGGTAAACTGGCATCTACCTGGAAAAGAAAATAATTCAGTGCTGAATTAAAGGGCACTAGTTTAAAACCATACTCTATTAGCACATGGAAAGTTTTAAAAAAATCACCTAATAAAAAGTATGTGGAAATGCAAAAGAAATATGTTATTTTCACTAGCAATTGTAAGATATACCATTATTTTATGAACCAATAAGAATGAAAATACTGCCAATTAAACTGACGCAGTATTTAGAATTACTTTGTTCTTTCAGAAAGAAAAAATTTTAGGCTAATCCAACATGGGCTTTATTGTAATACCCTTATTTATAATAACAAAAGTGTAATATGCAAATCGACCAAATGGCTGAACAGCAAAATGATCATCTGGACAACCTTCCAGATGACCTTCCAGATAAAGCCAAGGCTACGAGTGCTGAGGCACCCAGGGCTGCGAGAGCTGAGGCAGCTTGGGGAAGAAAGGCCTATTCTTGCACAAATTTCATGCATCAGAACTCTAGTATATACAAAAGATCAAAATATAATCAAACTAGAGGCCCAATGAGTGAAATACGTGCAAGAATAGGCCTTTCTTACCCTGGCTTCCCTCACAGCCCTGGCTTTGTCTGGAAGGACATCCAGAAGGACATCTGGTCTAATTAGCATATTATGTTTTTATTATTATAAATAAGTCAGTGTTAAGCTATTACTATAACTGACATTCAGAATCAAATTTTCCCTCTCCTTTTGACTTTTAATTGTCAGTGCCCATGTTTCTCCACGGAATATCATTTTATTTGTCACCAAGGATATCGGTGATGCAGCATTTTTAAATGGAACCATAAAGAAATTAAAATATCAGTGCTCAGCTCTCAAGCTAGCACAGTACTTAGAAAAAGCCTACTTTTGACTCCAAAGATTGTTAAATTACTGTGATTCTCCACTTTCCCCACCCTTTCACCCATCAGAACCATTTGGAACTTCATTATTAAAGGGTAGTTCTCTGATGTCGCTGAAATTTTATTCTAAGCCTTTGTTTAAATTGGGTCGCCAGGGGACGAGGCCATTATTAATGGCCTCAAAGTGCAATAATAGTGATTCTGATCGATCAGATATGCCAAAGAGAAAAAGCTTCAAGTGAAAAGTTTTCTATGTACCTAAAAGGGGGGTGAGAGAGCTAGTACTGTATATAGGGTTCCTTCCATACTATCCTTGGTTTCAAGCATCCACTGAAACCAAGGGTCTTAGAACATATGCTGCATGGATAGGAAGGGACTGGTATATATATAAAATGTTGGTAACTACATCATTGACAACTATGTCTAAAGGTGAAATTTAAATGAAATTTGTATCTCTTATCTGTCTAAATCTAGAACTCTGTTTATTAAATACTAGAGGCTCGATGCATGAAATTTGTGCACAGGAGGGAGGTTGTCCCTCAGCCCGGCCTATACCCTCTCCAATCCAGGACCCTTTCAGGGGATGTCCAACTGCTTCTCGAAATCCGGGACCGCTGGCTCCTAATCGCTTGCCTGTCTGATCGCCCTTAACCCCTCTGCCTGCTGGCCTGATCACCCCTAACTACCTCTGCCTGCTGGCCTAATCACCCCTAATTGCCTCTGTCTCACTCCCCATCTGAGACTCAGGATTCCCTTCTCCATCCAGTCACAGGCACCCAGGACCTGGGCTTCCCTCCTTCTGGCCAGACACAGGTACCCAGGACCCAGGCCAGTTTCATCAAGGCCAGCCACAGCCACAGGTGCTTGAGACCACAGGGCGGGCAGCTTGTCCCTCTCCTGGGATGCAGCCACAGGCACTGGCACCCGCAACCGTGAGGTGGGAGGCTTGTCCCTCTCCCAGGCCCCCACAGGCAATGGCACGTGGGACCATGGGATGGGTGGCTTGTCCCTCTCCTGGGCCACAGCCACAGGTGCTGGCACCCTGGACTGTGGGAAAGGTAGCTTGTCCCTCTCCTGGACCACAGACACAAGCGCTGGTTCCTTGGAGCAGGGGGTGGACAGCTTATCCCTCTCCCAGGTTGTAGGCACAGGCGTAGCCATTGCCTCCTGGGACTGACAGGCGGGAGGCTTGTCCCCCTCCCAAGTCAAAGGCACAGGTGCAGCCATTGGAATCTAGGACCAGAGGGTGGGCAACTTGTCCCTCTCCTAGGCCCCAGGTGCAGACAGAGCTGCTGATGCCCAGGATTGCGGTGGCTTGTGCCTCTGCTACTCTGCTAGGCCAGCAACCGCTGGCACCTGGGACTGCAGGACAAGCGGCTTGTCTCTCTTATGGGCCGAAAGTGCAGCTGCTGGTACCCAGGACCCCGGGGCGAGGAGCTTGTCCCACCCCTGGGCCGCAGCCTGGCTGGTACCCATTCCTCTCTCACGAGCTCATTTGTCCCTGGCTGGTCTCAATTCCGCTCTTGAGAGCTCATTTGTGTATGGATGGTCCCCACTTTTCTCTCCCCAGTATTGAGTGTCTGAACTGTGAAGATGTGAGGGCATGGTGAACATTTGTATATAAGCTCTTTATTATATAGGATAAGTTAGTCGATTGTTGAGTTGCAGACATTTAACTTCTATACATTTTTTTTAATTTAATAAATCTTTATTGTTCATATTATTACAATTCTTCCTCTTTTTTCCCCGCAGAGCTCCTCTCCACCCGGCTCCCACCCCACCCTCTGCCCTTACTCCGCGCCACCCCCCCCCCACCACCCCCATTGTCCTCATCCATAGGCATACGATTTTTGGCCAGTCTCTTCCCATACTCCCCTCACTCCTTTCCCCCTGAGAATTGTCAGTCCACTCCCTTTCTATACCCCTGATTCTATTATATTCACCAGTTTATTCTGTTCATCAGATTTTTAATTCAATTGATTTTTAGATCCACTTGTATTTGTTGTTCATAATTTTTATCTTTACCTTTTTCTTCTTCTTCCTCTTCTTAAAGAGTACCTTTCAGTATTTCATATAATACTGGTTTGGTATTGATGAACTCCTTTAGCTTTTTCTTATCTGTAAAGCCCTTTATCTGCCCTTCAATTCTGAATGATAGCTTTGCTGGATAGAATAATCTTGGTTGTAGGTTCTTGCTATTCATCACTTTGAATATTTCTGGCCACTCCCGTCTGACCTACATAGTTTCTGTTGAGAAATTGGCTGACAATCATATGGGTGCTCCCTTGTAGGTAATTAACTGTTTTTCTCTTGCTACGTTTAATATTCTCTCTTTGTCTTTTGCTCTTGGTATTTTAATTATGATGTGTCTTGGTGTGGTCCTCTTTGGATTCCTTTTGTTTGGGGTTCTGTGTGCTTCCTGAACTTCTAAGTCTCTTTCACCAGGTGGGGAAAGTTTTCTGTCATTATTTCTTCAAATAGGTGTTCAGTATATTGCTCTCTAGCTTCTCCTGGCACCTCCATAATTCTGATGTTGGTAGGCTTGAAGTTGTCCCAGAGGTTCCTTACACTATCTTAACATCTTTGGATTCTTTTTTCTTCTTGCTTTTCCAGTTGAGTGTTTTCTGCTTCTTTGTATTTCAAATCTTTGACTTGATTCTTGGGTTCCTCTAGTCTGCTGTTAGGTCTCTGTAAAATATTTTTTACTTCAGTCAGTGTATGTTTAATTTCTAGTTGGTCCTTTTTCATACCCTCGAGGGTCGCGCTAAATTTATCTTTTCTAGAAAATTCTTGAAAAACATTGTAACTGTGATTTTGAACTCTATATCCAGTCGTTTGTTTTCCTCCTTTTCTTTCATTTGTGATCTGTTTCTTTGTCTCTGTATTTTCGCTGCTTCCCTGAGTAGATAGAGTAGCCTTGTGTGCTAGCTGTTCTATATGGCCACCTCCCCAGTTACCTGAAGTAGATACTCTTGGTGCACCCCTTTGTGGACTGTGTATATACCTTGTTGTAGTTAAGTCTTGATTGTTGCTGGTATCACTGGGAGGAATTGACCTCCAGGCCAACTGGCTGTGAGGATCGGCTGTGTCTACGCAGGGAGAACTTCTGTGCTGGAGACAGCCTTATGAGTTAAGACTTACAAAATTGCAAAAGCCTCTGTGCTCAGGTTGGATGGGACAGAGTCTCAGGGCTGAGCAGACAGCCTTGGCTTCCCATCAGCCCTGCTCTATGAGACTCCTGGGTCTGTGCCTCTCAGTAATCGCTACAGTCCTCTCTGTGCACACTCGCACATGCATGAGTGCCTCCAGACCTCTGCCTTTCGCAACCCCCCTGAGTTTCTGTGTGTTACAGGGACCCATATGAGTCCGGGTCCCCAGCATCTCGCCCGAAACGGGGTTCAGTGTAATTGGAATTGGAGTTCAGTGGAGTAGGGAGGTTCCCTCTTCCTCCCACTAGTGAAAGCCAGAAGTATACTCAGAAATCAGTCCTCTCTGTGAGCACTTGAGCGCGCACACCTCCAGACCTCTGTCTTTTGTGGCTCTCCTGAGTTTCTGTATGCTCTGGGGACCCATATGAGTCTGGGTCCCCAGAGTCTTGACCAAAACTGGGGTTCAGTGCAGTCAGGTGTTTCCGTCTCCCTTCTGCTAGAAGAAGCCAGCGAGGCACTCAGCCGCCTGTCCTCTCCACACGCATGTCTCTGTAACACAACTTTTTTGCAGCTCCTCTGAGTCTCTGTGAGCTCATCTCTTTCCTTCTAGTTTTAACATTTCCACTGAGCCAGCTTTCCTATGTTTCTGGATGATGTCCATTCTCTCTTTTAGCTGTAGTTTTCAAACTGTTGTGCAAGGCAGCAGTTTAGGTGATTACCTATGCCGCCACCTTGGTTTCCTAACTTCTACACATTTTGAGAAAAACATTAGGAATTGCCTATAATCAAAAAGAAGACTGGCTTGACCTATGATACCATGCTCATGTGAATATGCTAGACTACATTGTAAATCTTAAATAATGTTTGTACGAGCCCCTGGTAGACTAAAAACATCCCACAATGCCAAAACCGGTTTGGCTCAGTGGATAGAGCGTCAGCCTGTGGATTGAAAGGTCCTAGGTTCGATTCCAGTCAAGGGCATACATATTGGTTGAGGGCACATCCCCAGTAGGGGGCGTGCAGGAGGCAGCTGACTGATGTCTATCATTGATGTTTCTAACTATCCCTCACCCTTCCTCTCTGTAAAAAAAAAAAAAAAAATCAATGAAATGTATTTAAAATAAATAAATAAGTAAATACATCCCACAATGGCCCTCACAGTACTATAAACCAGCAACTTTTCCTCCTCTCTTTCCTGCTAAATCTGAATTGCACATTCAACAGATACTATTCCTCCCTCTTCTGAAAACTGACTCTTCCTGAAGCTGGCTGAATGTTGGCTGAACTTTCCTACTAAAGCTCTATAAAATCATTACTCCTCCATCTCCCCTGGATTAAAACACTCTTTAGTATTGTGTTTAGGGCTTAACATTCTGAGTAAAGATTCATGTTGAAGGGTGTGATTATTTTAAAAAAATAACTTAATGAGGGAATCCAAGATGGCGACATAGGTAAACACCTATACTCTGCCTCGCACAACAATTTCAAAACTACAACTAAAAGACAGAACGGACATCATCCAGAACCACAGGAAAGCGGGCTGAGTGGAAGTTCTACAACTAGAGGAAAAGAGAGGGGCTCACGGAGACCCAGAGGAGCTGCAAAAAGCTGAGGTACGAAGACACGCGCGCGGAGAGAGCGGGTGCCGGAGTGCCTGGCTGGCTTTCTCTGGCGGGAGGGAAACAGAGACTCTCAAAGGCATTGAACCCCTTATCCTATGACACTAAACCCCAGATCCATCCGAAACTCATACGGGAGGAGTTTGGACTGTGAAAAGGGAGAAGCGCACGGAAATTTAGGGGAGTCACAAAGGATAGGAGGTCTGGTACCACACGGCACCACGCGGAGGACAGGCTGCTGATTGTGGCGCTGGCTTTCGCGAATGGGCGGGAGACAGACCCTCCCAACTGTGCCACTTTTGAGTCCACTGGGCCCCTGTTTCGGGCGAAACCCTGGACACCTAGACTCCTGTGGTCCTGGTGCGCAAGGGAGCTGGAAAGGAAGCGGTTAGAGGCACTGCAGGCACAGCGCACAAGGACCGCTCCAGCCATTACCCAGTCACGTGAGACTCAGAGGCCGTGGAGGGCGGGGCCGACTGGAAGACAAGGCGGTCCCTTAAGCCCTGAGACTCCACCCCTCCCAAGATCAACAGAGGCTTCTGCAGCTGAATCCAGCACAGAAGTTTCCCCGGCATAGTGAAAATGCCGAGACAAGGGATGGGATGACAAGCAAAAGAAATGGAGGAAAAAAAACGACTGGATATAGAGTTCAAAACCACGCTTATAAGGTTTTTCAAGAATATGCTAGAAAAGATGGATAAATTTAGTGAGACCCAAGAGGAGATGAAAAAGGACCAACTAGAGATGCAAAAGATCCAACTAAAGATGAAAAAAGACCAACTAGAAATCAAACATACACTGATTGAAATAAAAAATATTATACAGAGTCCTAACAGCAGACTAGAGAAAGGCAAGGATCAAGTCAAAAATTTGAAATATAAAGAAGCAGAGAGATTACAAAGAGGGAGGAGAAAATGGCGGTGGAGTAGACGGAGTATCTGGAGCATTCTCACTGGGCAGAGGGAGAGAGAGCGGCTCAGAGTTGCATTGGGAGTGTTTGTTGGCAAGCTAGGAGTCAGTTGTCCTCCAGGGGAAGGCGGGGAACTGCTGGAGGGGGCTCTCCCGGCCAGGCAGCCCCACTGCCACGGGGTTTTTGTCCGCCGGAGCCACCAGCGCGAACGCGGAGCCCGAGCCATCTTGCAGTGGGAGGTGGATGTCTGCAGCGGTCTGAAGCCTTCGGCTGGGTACCCATCGAGCAGCCAGGGACCCGGGGACCCAGAACTCTGCTCTCCAATCAGCACAGACACGCGGCGGAACCAGAGATCCACAGAGCACACAGAACGTGCCTTGTGTGCTGTACCTGGTCGTGTTGTAGTTTGTGCCTTTCAATCAACTTAGGAGAGAGAACTACATAACCAGACACCCAGAGAAGAAAGACCATGGGCAGAAAAAGAAACAGCCCACAAAAGACAGAAAGGCAGGTTTCACCAGAAAAGGAAGTAAACGAAATAGAACCACAAATAAGCCTATCAGAGAAAGAGTTCAGACAAATTATCATAATGTGGTTGAAAAGAATGGAAGACAAATTTGACAATATGAGTAAGAGCCAAGAGGAAATGAAGAAGAACCTAGAGGAGGTGAAGAAGCATCAAGAAGAAATGCAGAAGAACCTAGGGGAGGTGCAGAATAAACAAGAAGAAATGAATAATGACATCACTGCTATAAAGAACTCAATAGAAAGCATCAAAAGTAGACTAGAAGAAGCAGAGGACCGCATCAGTGAGCTACAAGACACGGTAGGAAAAAATACCCAAGTACAGCAGCTTCTAGAAAAAAAAGTTAAAAAGCAAGAGGAGAGTCTAAGGGAACTTTGGGATAACATGAAACAAAATAACATCCACATAATTGGGGTTCCAGAAAGAGTGGAAACTAAAAAAGGATTAGAGAACCTGTTTGAAGAAATAATGACAGAAAATTTTCCCAATATAGAAAAGAAAAAACCCACACAAATCCAAGAAGCTCACAGAGTCCCAAGCAAAATGAACCCCAACAAACCGACATCGAGGCACATTATAATTAAATTGGCAAACACCAACGACAAAGTAAGAATCTTAAAAGCAGCCAGAGAGAAACAGAAAGTTACCTACAAAGGAACCCCCATAAGACTAGCTAATGACTTCTCAACAGAAACTCGTCAGGCCAGAAGGGAATGGAATGAAATATACAAAGTCATGCAAAGGAACGGTCTGAATCCAAGAATACTGTACCCTGCAAGACTCTCAATCAAAATTGAAGGTGAAATCAAAAGCTTCACAGACAAAAAAGGACTAAGGGAATATATTACCACCAAACCAGCAATGAAAGAAATGTTAAAAGGTCTGTTGTAATAAAAAGAAAGAGGAAGCAAAGAAGGAACTCGGGGGTAAGGACTAAAAATGGCAACAGATAAGTACTTATCAATAATAACTTTAAATGTAAACGGATTAAATGCTCCAATCAAAAAACATAGGGTAACCGATTGGATAAGAAAACATGATCCATATATCTGCTGTCTGCAAGAAACCCACCTTAGGAAAAGAGATGCACACAGATTTAGGGTGAAGGGATGGAACATCGTATTTCAGGCAAATGGAAATGAAAAAAAAGCTGGGGTTGCAATACTTATATCTGACAAATTAGATCTCAAAGTGAAGGACATAACAAGAGATAAAGAAGGCCACTTCATAATACTAAAGGGAACAATCCAACAAGAAGAAATAACTCTGGTAAACATATATGCACCCAATATAGGAGCACCTAAATACATAAAAAAAAACTCTTGGAGGATATTAAGGGAGAGATTGACAGCAATACAATCATAGTAGGAGACTTTAATACCCCCCTGTCACCATTGGACAAATCCTCTAAACAAAAAATCAGAAAAGAAACATCAATCCTAAATGACTCACTAGACCAGATGGAATTAATTGACATCTTCAGAACATTTCACCCCAAAGCCACAGAATACACATTCTTCTCCAGTGCACATGGGTCATTTTCAAAGATAGATCATATGTTGGGTCATAAGAAAAGTCTCTTCAAATTCAAGAAGACAGAAATCATATCAAGCATTTT
This sequence comes from Lasiurus cinereus, assembly GCA_011751065.1. Lineage (NCBI taxonomy): Eukaryota > Metazoa > Chordata > Mammalia > Chiroptera > Vespertilionidae > Lasiurus > Lasiurus cinereus. The sequence continues at coordinate 51,166,024 of JAAGEH010000018.1, forward strand.
CTCAGACCACAATGGCATAAAACTGGAAATCAACTATAATAAAAACAATAGAAAGAAATCAAACACATGGAGACTAAACAGCATACTATTAAACAACGACTGGGTAACCAGAGAGATCAAGGAAGAAATAAAAAACATCATGGCAACAAATGACAATAACAACACAACAATATAAAATTTATGGGACACAGTGAAAGCAGTCTTGAGAGGGAAGTTCATAGCCCTACAAGCCTAGTGCAAAAAACAGGAAACAATGGTAATAAATTACCTAAACCTACAACTCAAAGAGCTAGAATGTGAGCAACAAGAAAAGCCCAGTGTACTCAGAAGGAAGGAAATAGTGAAGATCAGAGCGGAGATAAACAACTTGGAGACCAAAGAAACAATTCAAAAGATCAACAAAACTAAGAGCTGGTTCTTTGAAAGGATAAACAAGATTGATGGACCCCTAGCCAGGCTCAGCAAGAAGCAAAGAGAGAAGACCCAAATAAACAAAATCAGAAATGAAAGAGGAGAAATAACAACAGAGCCTGTGGAAATACAAAGGATTGTTAAAAAATACTATGAACAACTCTATTCCAACAAATTGGACAACCTGCAAGAAATGGACATTTTCCTAGAAAAATATAACCTCCCAAAACTCAATGAGGAGGAAGCCAAACATCTCAATAGTCCAATAACTATGGAAGAAATTGAAGCAGTAATCAAAAAACTTCCAGCAAATAAAAGCCCGGGTCCAGATGGCTACACAGGAGAGTTTTACCAAACATTCAAGGAAGAATTAAAACCTATCCTCCTCAGACTATTCAAAAACATTCAAAAAGAAGGAATACTACCAAACACCTTCATCACCCTAATACCAAAACCAGATAAAGACAACACAATGAAAGAGAATTATAGGCCAATATCTCTCATGAACATAGATGCCAAAATCCTCAACAAAATTCTAGCAAACCGGATCCAGCAGTACATCAGAAAGATCATACAGCATGACCAAGCAGGATTCATCCCAGGAATGCAGGGATGGTTCAATATCCGCAAATCAATAAATGTGATACATCACATAAACAAATTGAGAGATAAAAATCACATAGTCATATCAATTGATGCAGAAAAAGCATTTGACAAAATCCAACATTCTTTCTTGATAAAAACTCTCAGCAAAGTGGGAATAGAAGGATCATACCTCAACATCATAAAAGCCATATATGATAAACCCACAGCTAACATCATACTCAATGGGCAAAAACTAAAACCATTTCCCCTAAGAACAGGAACAAGACAGGGATGCCCACTCTCACCTCTCCTGTTTGACATAGTACTGGAAGTATTAGCCAGTGCAATTAGACAAGAAGAAGAAATAAAAGGCATCCAAACTGGAAAAGAAGAAGTAAAGCTGTCCTTATTTGCAGATGACATGATATTGTACATAAAAAACCCAAAGGACTCCATTCCAAAACTAATTGACTTAATTAATGAATTCGGCAATGTAGCAGGATACAAAATTAATGCTAAGAAATCTGTGGCATTTCTATACACTAACAGTGAAATTATAGAAAGAGAAACTAAAAAAGCAATACCATTTACCATCGCACCAAAAAACTTAAGATACCTAGGAATAAACCTAACTAAAGAGGTAAAAGACCTTTATGCAGAAAACTACAGGACACTGAAAAAAGAGATAGAGGAAGATGTTAACAGATGGAAGAGCATACCATGCTCATGGATTGGGAGAATCAACATCATTAAAATGTCCATACTACCCAAAGCAATCTACAGATTCAACGCACTACCCATTAAAATACCAACGACATATTTCACAGACCTACAAAGAATTCTTCATAGATTCATCTGGAACAAAAAAAGACCACGGATAGCTACAGCAATTTTGAGAAAAAAGAATAAAGTAGGTGGGATCTCAATACCAGACTTCAAGCTATACTACAAAGCAACTGTTCTCAAAACAGCCTGGTACTGGCACAAGAACAGACATATAGATCAATGGAATAGAATAGAGAACCCAGATATCCACCCAAACCACTATTCTCAATTAATATTTGACAAAGGAGGCAGGAACATTCAATGGAGCCAAGATAGCCTCTTCAATAAATGGTGTTGGGAAAATTGGACAGATACATGCAAAAAATTGAAACTGGACCACCAACTTACACCAAATACAAAAATAAACTCAAAATGGATACAGGACTTAAACATTAGAAGGGAAACCATAAAAATACTAGAGGAATCCACAGGCAGCACAATCTCAGATATATGCCGAAAGAACTTCTTCACTGATACTGCTCCAAAGGCAATGGAAGCTAAAGAAAAAATAAACAAATGGGACTACATCAAAATAAAAAGCTTTGTACAGCAAAAGAAACCATCAACAAAACAACAAGAAAGATCAATGCATGGGAGAACATATTTGCAAATGCTATCACTGATAAAGGTTTAATCTCCAAAATCTACAACCAACTTATACAACTTAATAAAAGGAAGATGAAGGATCCAATAAAAAAATGGGCAACGGACCTAAATAGAACCTTTTCAAAAGATGACAGAAGGAAGGCCAAGAGACACATGAAAACATGTTCAAAGTCATCAATCATCCAAGAAATGCAAATCAAAACGACAATGCGATACCATCTTACACCTGTCAGAATGGCAATCATCAACAAATCAACAAACGACAAGTGTTGGCGAGGATGCTGAGAAAAAGGAACCCTTGTGCACTGTTGGTGGGAATGCAGACTGGTGCAGCCACTGTGGAGAACAGTATGGAGTTTCCTCAAAAAACTAAAAATGGATCTCCCATTTGACCCTGTAATACCACTCTTAGGAATTTATCCTAAGAAATTACAAACACCAATCAGAAAGGATTTATGCACCCCTATGTTCATAGCAGCACAATTTACAATAGCCACAATTTGGAAACAGCCTAGGTGCCCGTCAGCAGATGAGTGGTTCAGAAAACTGTGGTACATCTACACAATGGAATTCTATGCTGCCATTAAAAAGAAGGAATTCTTACCATTTGCAGCAACCTGGTTGGATCTGGAGAGCCTTATGCTTAGCGAAATAAGCCAGTCAATGAAGGAGAAGCATCACATGATAGCACTCATTGGGGGATAATAAAGAACATTATAAACTGATGAACAAAAGGATAGATACAGAGACAGTAAAGCTTCAAACAGACTGTGAAATTACAGCAGGAAGATTAAAGTTAGGTGAGGTAGATAAGAGATCAATCAAAGGACTTGTATGCATGCATATAAGCATAACCAATGAACATAGACAATGGGGGGTTGGGGTATGCCTGGGACGGAGGGGGGGCAATGGGGAGATATGTATAAAAAATGAAAAAAAAAAGTATTAAAAAAAATTTTTTTAAAAAAAAAAAGAAGAAGCAGAAAACATTCAACTGGAAAAGCAAGAAGAGAAAAGAATCCAAAAATGTGAAGATAATGTAAGGAGCCTCTAGGACAGCTTCAAGCGTACCAACATCAGAATTGTGGGGGTGCCAGAAGAAGAGAGAGAGCAAGATACTGAAAACCTATTTAAGGAAATAATGACTGAAAACTTCCCACATCTGGTAAAAGAAATAGACTTACAAGTCCAGGAAGCACACAGAACCTCAAATAAAAGGAATCCAAAGAGGACCACACCAAGACACATCATAATTAAAATACCAAGAGCAAAAGACAAAGAGAGAATATTAAAAGCAGCAAGAGAAAAACAGTTCATTACCTACAAGGGAGCACCCATACGACTGTCAGCTGATTTCTCAACAGAAACGATGCAGGCCAGATGGGAGTGGCAAGAAATATTCAACGTGATGAACAACAAGAACCTACAGCCAAGAATAATCTATCCAGCAAAGCTATCATTCAGAATTGAAGGGCAGATAAAGACCTTCACAGAGAAGAAAAAGCTAAAGGAGTTCATCAACTCCAAACCAGTATTATATGAAATGCTGAAAGTTGCTCTTTTAGAAGAGGAAGAAGAAAAAGGTAAAAGACAAAAAATTATGAACAACAAATACATATCTATCAACAAGTGAATCTAAAAATTAAGTGAATTAAAAATCTGATCAACAGAATAAACTGGTGAATATAATAGAATCAGGAGCACAGAAAGGGAGTAGACTGATAATTCTCAGGAGGACAAAAATCATAAAGCATCAAACAGACTGTGAAATTACAGCAGAAAGATTAAAGTTAGGTGAGGTAGATAAGTGATCAATCAAAGGACTTGTATGCATGCATATAAGCATAACCAATGATCATAGACACAGGGGGGTCGGGGTATGCCTGGGTGGGAGGGGGGGCAATGGGGATATATGTATAAAAAATTAATAAAAGTTAATTTAAAAAAATATATAAAAATAAAACATAAAAAATAAAAAAATAACTTCAGATTTTTAAATAATAGAAACAGTTAAATACACTACTTACACTTACTGAGCATTTATTATGCATCAAGCACTAACTAAATATTTTATATATATAAACATATTTTATAGTATGATATTATGGAAAAAATGTATATGACTAAATTTGAAATTCAGGAAAAATTATGATATTACACAAAGATATAAGTGACCAACATTTATTCAATAATAGGTTGTAGATCATAAACAAACAAAAATTTTTTAAAAAGTCAAAGATTTTTCCCAAAAAGGCACCAGAACCAGGCAATTTTATAAGCAAAAAAACTTATCAACAGATAAGTCCTAGTTACGCAAACAAGTCTAGAGCATAGGAAAAAAAAATTAGCCCAATTCATTCTGTAAGACTAGCATAGCTTGGCTGGTATGACTCAGAGATTGAACATTAACCTATGAACCAGGAGGTCATGGTTTGTTTCCTGGGTTTTGACCTCGATCCCCAGTGGAAGATAGCCAATCAATAATTCTCTCATCATTGATGTTTCTGTCTCTCCCTTCATCTCTAAAATCAACAAAAATATATTTAAAAACATACACAAAAAGAGAGTATAATTCTGATTTTCAAGCCTAACCAGGATGGTGAAGAAAGGATAAACTATAGACCAATTGTATATATAAATACATATTCATGTTCATACATGTAAAGAGATAACTATAGTTCAATTTTATTTATAAATATAAATGTCCTTTTAAAAATCTTCTAATTGAATCCAGCAAAATGCTGAAAGAGTAAAGCATCATGATCAAGTAGAATTTACTCCACATATAAAAGACTACTCATTATGACATCAGAAAATATGTTAAGGAAATTCACCTCATCAAGAGATCAAAGAAGAAAAATCAGACACTAGTACTCATCTCACCAGATAACTAAAAACAATTTGATAAAATTCAACATCTTTGGAGAAGTGGGAGGAAAGAGCCTTCTACTAAGTTAAAAATAATTTCCTTAACTTGATAAAAACTACTGATCAGCGTTCAAGTTAAGAAAAGATGACATATTCCTAACAAAGGTAAAAAATTAAAATGTTTCATCAATTTTTGGGGAAAAAAAAGGAATTATCACTAGCTATAGAGGGTAAGATGTTCTCCCTAAAACATCTAAAATAACTACCTAAAACATTATCAGAGAACTGCATAAGATCTCCAAGTACATTATTAATATACAAAGTTAAAAGCTATAGTTGGGAAGAGATCAATCAATGAACTTGTATGCATTCATCACCCAGGTGATGAAGGCCTAGGGAGAGGGTCAATGGAGGGGGGAAAGGGAAACAAATGTAACACTTTCAACAATAAACATTTTAAAAAATAAATTTAAAGCTTTTCTGAAACCAGTGATAACCATTTAGAAAATAGTAAGAAAAAATCTATATAGCAAAAAAAAACACAACAACAACATGAAACATCTGGTAATAATCTTAACAACAAATGTGTCAAACCTAATAGAAATACCTACACAAGTTATTCATGGACATTAAAAGAAGTCTGAATAAGTAGAGACAGTCATGCTCTTGGAAATGAAGAATCATTACAGTGAAGATGAAAAATGGGGAAAAAACTTTAAAAACTATGTTTTTGTGTATGTATGTTTACATTTATATTTATATTATATTTATATTTATATTATATATTATATTTATATTTATATTTATATTTATATTTATATTTATATTTATATTTATAATTTATACAAATGGGTTGAACGCTGCTCTCCATGAAAACCAGTACATGGGCATAGATATAATTGTGACATTTCCAGAAGGCAGCATTAAATTGTTGGGATCCAGCTGTTTCAAGGTGGACTTCTATTAAACATACTAGCAAAGAACTTTATGACAAAATTCAGGAAAAAAAAAAGTTTGCAAAATTCAATAACAGGCAAAATTCTGATACACAAGAGAATAAAAATGCAAGGCCTTTTATGCTTAGTATTCACAAGTGACATGTCTTATAAACATTTCCAGCTTTCATTTTTAGCTTGGAGACTATAAATACTTACATATTGGGTCTTGTCTCTGCCTAGTAACTACGTCAAAAATACACTATCCTTCCAGTTTTTCACTAACTGCCATTTAGAGACTTGCAGTACTTGGCTTCATCAATCATTTATTGTGCAAGGCTTAATCAAAGAACAGGAAACAGGATGGAATTAAAAAATATAGGTTTATAGTTTTACTGTAAGAAACTGTGGTCTATAAATATATGGTCTCCTTCCATATATATATATATAAACATAAACATGAATGTTTACTCCAACATAGTTTAGAATAGGCAGAATTTAGAAGCAACTCAAAATTCCATAATAGAGGAAAGGATAAATTATGGTACATCCCTCATAATTGTATGAGCTAAAAATTAGCTATATCTTTGTGCACTGAATTGAAATATGTCCAAAATGAATTGGTGACAAAAGCAAGTTACAAAATGTATTTACACTATGACTTTATATAACTCAGTTTATATGTAAATGTGTTCTAAACATTCACATACCTATATCAATGAAAATGCAAGAAAAAGGTCTAATGACAAGAGTAGAATAGAGAAAAGGAACTTTCACTTTTCATTTTATAGTGCTATGATACTTGAACGTTTTACAAAGAGTGCATATGATTCATGGCATTCAATTGTATTAAAACAAAAAATAAAACATTCTTTTCCATGTAGTATAACCTTAGTCATTGAGAATGTATCCAGTTAAATTAAGACAACGATCAAAAATAGACATCAGTATAATGCCCCAAATTAGTCTGACAGTACATGTGAATAATATAAATATGCCAGAAGCACATAAAAATTCTACTGTGTCATATTCTACAAATATTTCAATTTATCAAGTCAATCACAGAAGATGCATGAACAAATTCAAAGGCAATTCTGCACTTCAAGTTGGTTGAAAAACTTTTGATTCTTCTTACTACGAGATCAGGCCCTTTGTCACAAAATAGAATCATAATCTGCATCCCCTGCCTATTTTAGGTTTACAATAAATGCTAAAACCAGATCTGGGACATCCCCCGAGGAGTCTCAGATGGCAAGAGAGTGGTTCTTGGGTGATGCCAGAACCCAAGGTTAAGTAAGACAGAAATGTACATGTACAATGTAAACTTAGAAGTAAAAGAACAAATATGCAAAAAAAAACTATAAAAAGTCTGTAATCAAATAAATGAAAACAAATAAATTACAGTAATAATATGTTTTAAAATATAAAAATCTGGTAGTATATACAACAAAAAGTCAATAGTAGCTAGGGGAGAGGTTTATGAGCTTTTTTTATCTTCTCTGTGCTTTTTAAGAGTTTAACAAGCATACATAAAAGACTGAAAAATATCCATAATCTTTTGAACCTTCCTATATCCACAATCTTTCACAATGCCACTTGCCCATCTTTTAAAGGTGAGCTGACCTGTGACTTACTTTGGCCAACACCCTATTAACAGAAGTGATGTGTGCTAGTTTCTAGCCTGTGCTTCAAGAACCTAGGATGCTGCTACTTGCCCCTGTGAAATCTCTGCCTCCACCATGTGAACAAGGCCAAGCTGGCCTGCTGGAGGATTAGAGACAAATAGACCACAGTTTCACCAGCCACAGCCACAGATATTTGAGATAGCCCAGCGAAGACCAATAAATCCAATCCACATGACCGACAATTGACAACTGACACATGAGGAGCCTAGATGAAATCTGAGCTGGCCGGTTGAGCTCAGCCTAAACTGCAGGCCTGCATATGATTTATATAAAAAAGTTGATTTAATCCAGTAAATTTTAAGGGTTTTAGGGGTGGCTTCTTTAGCATCAGTAGCTTACTGACAGAACATGACTTTTTTTTTTACTATATATTTTATTGATTTTTTACAGAGAGGAAAGGAGAGGGATAGAGACTTATAAACATCAAATGAGAGAGAAACATCGATCAGCTGCCTCCTGCACACCCCTCACTGGAGATGTGCCCACAACCAAGGTGTATGCCCTTAACCGGAATTGAGCCTGGGACCCTTGAGTCTGCATACCAACACTCCATCCACTGAGCCAAACAGATTAGGGCATGACTTTTATAAGAAATACTAGGAGCCCAGGGTGCAAAAATACCACGGCCCCACCTACCCACCCGCAGCCGTGCCTTGACACCCGAACCTCTCCATACAAAGCTCCAGCATGCCTGGCCCAGCCCCCGACCCCTCTGGTGTCACCCAAGAACCACTCTCTCGCCATCTGAGACTCCTCGGGGGATTTCGGAGATCTGGTTTTGGCTGATCCCTACAGGCCAGGCCAAGGAACCCTACCTGCCAGAGGGACCTTGTTCACTCCACAGATACTTTCCGAGGTGCAGCACTGCTCCAGGTGCAGCTGGACGGGGAGGGACTATGGGAAGTTGGCTCCAGGGCGTGCCCAGCTCATCTCACCCAGTCCTGCCCCGCCAGCCACCTTCTAGTTAATTTCCTTTCAATGTGCATGAATCTGTGCACTGGGGCACTAGTATATAGATTAAAAAAACTGGTCTGTGACAAGATTTGTTTCAATTACATATCAAAGACTAATGATAGAACTAACTTATCCCTGGAAAGAATAGTCACATCAATCACCATAGGCATTAAGAAATTTATCTGTGCCAGGTTGGATACTCAGTGCCTTTAAATTTACTCATTCATCCATTTCATCTTTAAATCAATTTGATGAGCTAAGTATTGTCACTGTCTTGCTGGTACAGGTGAGAAAACTAAAGCATAGAAATGTTAAGTTGCTTGCCAAAGTCATCCAATTAGTAACTAATAGAGCAGTACTTCAAACTCAGGTAGTCAGGATCCAGAACCCACGTTCTTAAACCATGTTATTAGACTGAGGGCATAGGGATGAAGATGGGGAAAAGAGCTGATTGGCCACCTAATTTGTCCAAAAATAATGAAAATAGATCATATTAAAGAAATTAGGAACCATGTGAAATTAAGCAAATAAAAATAGAAAAAAGCCTTGTATTCAGAGAAAATAATTGCATAACAAAAAGGAGATGAAAAAATGCTTTATTTATTTATTTTGGGGGATTCTGTTGCGAATCATACTGTTATTGTAATAGCAATGTAAACACTACATTGGTCTGAATAATAATGGTCTGAAAAAATTTACATTGTAACTCTAGAAAAATATTAAAGAAAATTTGCATATGTTAAGGGAAGGATAGCAGCTGCTGGGGAAAAGGTAAGATAAAATAACTAATAGGAAGATAAAATGTTAAAAGCAGTTTAAGCATATCATTTACAACTGGGCTGGTTCCCCCCAATTACCCTCCCCTGCAGGCCTGGTCACCCCTAACTGGCCTCCCCTGCTGGCCTGATCACCCCCAATTCCCTTCCCTTGCAGGCCTGGTCCCTCCCAACTGCCCACCCCATCTTATGGTGGCCATCTTATGACCACATGGAGGCGGCCATATTTGACCACATGGGGGAAGCTACCTTGTGTGTTGGAGTGGTGGTCAATTTGCATATTATTCTTTAATTAGATAAAATATGATAATAATTTACTAAAAGAGTTGAAAAGTCTTGACTATGAGAAAGAAGCATGCATCTGTTACAAGATATATTGTTTGATATCTAAAATCTGTGAAAGTATTATTTCAATTGAAAAACCAATTTAAAAATATAACATAAATTCCCTGTCATTACTGGATCAAGCAATTCTTCTCAGTAAGTGTACGTACTATAAATGTCTCAGCCTGCATAAAAATAATCAGCTTAATGATGCCAACCAAAACAAATTTAAATGTGAAATACTAATTCCTTGCTTTTGTATATACAGTGGTACCTTAAGATACGAGTTTAATTCGTTCCGTAACCTTGAGGCATGGGAAACTATGAGACGCTCAAGTCTCGGTAAATGGTAGGTCGTGTGCAGCCAGCCGGTCCGCATGATTACTCCTATCTCAAATGTTGCTCGTATTTCAAAGCAAAAACGCTTGCTCAACAGCTCGTATCTCAAAAATCTCGTATGTTAGGGCACTCGTATCTCGAGGTACCACTGTACTGCTATTGGGCAAAAATAACTTCAAAGTCATCTATAATTTATACATAATTAGTGTATCTGCTAATAAGAAAAAAGGAATCAGTATCATTATGACCTATTTTTGCCTGAAAGGATAATTTAAATTCTGGAAATAAAGCAGCAAAAGGCTTTTACCCTTACTTTTTTCTCACTAGAATAACCAAGGATAAAAACCATGGTTACTTCAATATCACAGGTGTCATCAATTGTTAAATTAAATAACCAAATAGTTCAAGACATGCAAGAATAGCTTCTCTACATGATACCTATTATCTTATAATGTCTCACTGACTCACTCTTTTTGAATCATAACTATTTTGTATATTTTGACATTGTTTTCCTTATCTATCTTTACTAAGTATCCCTCTGCCATTTTTAAGTGTATTTGTATTTAAATGCCATAATTATAAATAATACAGAAATATTAGTTATTTCTGTCTAAATTTAGAATTTTATATCTATAATATATTCAAAATTAGTAGAAGAAAATTGCTGCATTAACTATTTTCACTTTCATCTTTATAGTTTATAAAGTTAATGGCTGAACTAAAAGAATTTATTTTAATGTGTTATAGACCAGACCTATGAAAGTCACTACAGCATAGATGTTTGAATATAGGACAGTATATGGAGACCAAGTCCAAAAATGAGGAGGTCAGAGAGGTCCGGAACAGCTGCAATGGGCACTACTGTGCATTCACCAATTTTATCCCTCTCCCCAAAATGTAGGAAGGCTACATTTCTCAGCTACTTTTGCCTCTAGGTGGGGACATGTGACTAGGCCCCTAAAAGCATCAGGGAGCAGACATTCTCAAACCCCATTTGTGACTACACTGGACTTGTGGCATGTATAGTAGTCTTTATAACTCTCAAAGAAGCGCATTAATCCTATGCCTCTATACTGTAATATAAAGGATATACTATCTTAATAAAGAGCTACTGGTAGTATATATTTTCATTCAATTAAAAAGTGAATCATTTTAATTGCAATAGAATAAATAGCACAGATTTTGGCATGAAACTAGACCACTGGAAGAATTTGTTTCACTTATGCCCTCCATTCAATAAATGTTTAAATACGTTGCAACATATTGTAATGTTAAAAAGAGCAACTTTGGGTCAGAACAAATTCATTTAACCTTACTCTATCACTTAGTTCTCTATGAGCAAGTTTCTTAAACTCTCTAAACTTCAGTTTCAGGGTTCCACAACCTCAGGGGGCTTTTGTGAAGATTAAATGGAACCATCTTCACCATAAGTGCACAATACCTGGGTTTGAAAATGGGTTTTGAGCAAGTTGCTTAACTTCCCTAATCCTCAAGTTCCTATGGCAGTGGCAGAATTTTTCTAATGAGGTTGTTGTGAGAATTAAATAAAATAGTCCAATTGTCTACACAACATAGCACTGTGCCTAGTATATAAGTGTCCAAATAGAGCTTAAAGATGTCGCAGATACACACATGATTTATCTCAAGTCCCTCAACAACACTGTGAGTACCATTAAGTACTATCCTATATAATAAAAGGTTTATAGACCAAACGGTGGAACAACTGAACAACCGGTCGCTATGACATGTATTGACCACCAGGGAGCGGGCAGAACATGGTGGCTATCAGCAGTACATGGCAGAGCATGGAACATGGTAGGCGGCGACCATGGCAAGATGGTGGAGCAAGTGAGTGGGGGCGCCAGACCAAGGCGGGCAGCCAGTGGCTGTCATCAGAGCAAGCCTCTGGTGATTACTGAAAATTCTTTGCTTCCACTCACTGCAGTGCCACCTGGCGCTTGCACCTGCTGCGGGCCCCACTTGTACTTGCTGCTGGCACTAGAGCTGCCACTTGTATCCACTGCAGTGCCTGCTAGCGGCCCCAACTGCCCCTGAGGGCTTCTCTACCTCCCTCTGCTCCTGAGGGGCAATCAGGGCAGCAGCCACTGCTTACACCCACTGATGAAGCTGGCCCCGCTCACACCCGCTGCTGGCACCAGCCCCAATCACTCTGCACTGTCAGCGGATGCAAGCAGGGCCAGCACCATCAGTTCGTGGGAGCAGCAGCAGCACGAGTGGGGCTGTTGGCAGGTAAGGGACCAGGGGCCACAGTGGGAGGGACTGGGCAGGAATGCAGGGGATGGGCCAAGACCTGCCCCTGTACCCACCACAGCCTGTGCCCCACAGTTCCTTTCAAGGTGCATGAATTTGTACACTGGGCCCTAGTTAACTATGAATAGATGGGGTTCTGGTTGCAGCTATTAGGACAAACATAGCATTTATATTATGTTTATAAAAGGCTGCCATTTATTGTGATAATCAAACTGGGAATATTTTCATCTTATGAGAGAAGCATCTTTGCTCTAAACAAGATTATGTATTATATCAGCCAAGATTATTAAATTTCTTAAAGTCTACAGGGGACTGAAACTCAAAGGAAGTTGAACCTAAAATGTAATTAATAAGTTTCCTCTAAAATCTTCCATTTATCAAAGGAAGATTAAAGAAATAAGAATAACTCAAGGAACTTTAAAAATTAACCTACTTCAATGAACATATCTGCTTGGCTTCACAATCTTCTACTAGCAACTCTCATTCATTAAGTGACAGGGGACTTGGCCTTATTCTCATGGCATCCCAGGCAAACCACATATAGAAAGGACAGCTCTATATTCACGTATAAAATCCCAAAGAAGTAATAAAGCTGGGATGAGTCATATGTCCATCACATAACATCATACAGGATGACTAGCAGCCCCTTAAAGACCACATGGAGAGGAGTAAGAGTAGTGGGCATGGGAAGAATATGTCCTACAAGAAAAATAATGGACTAATAGATGCCAAAAGATGAACTAACGAGAGAAAGATGTGCACTACAATTATAAGCTAAAGCCTTGAATAACTATAATGGAATTAACCTTTTTTTTTAAATAAATTATTTTTATTTTTTTATATATTTTATTGATTTTTCACAGAGAGGAAATGAGAGAGATAGAGAGTCAGAAACATCGATGAGAGAGAGACACTGATCAGCCACCTCCTGCACAACTCCAAATGGGGATGTGCCCGCAACCAAGGTACGTGCCCTTGATCGGAATCGAACCCAGGACCTTCCAGTCCGCAGGCCGACGCTCTATCCACTGAGCCAAACCAGTTTCAGCTATAATGGAATTAATCTTGAACAGGATTTACTGACATAAATTATATAGGCACAGATAAAAATGAGAGGAAAATTCTTTGACTTAGCAAGTTAATTCTTTACCTACTATCCTACTTACTTCAGGAATTATGTATAGAATTGACTCTAGACTTGGGAAAATCACATCTTATCTTAATGATGCTAGAGGGAAAGCAAGTAATAGTTGATACTTTCCTAAAATATTTCCTACTGTATCACTCTACTCCTGATGGATGAAAATGGTAAAATATGACAGAGAATTACTTTTCTGTCCACAAAATTCTGTTAATGAACATTATTAGAAAATATACTTATCTCTGTTCCTTAAGCATATTTACTCATTCCCGCTCCATACTCAACATCTTTCATATTTTCCTTCTCTTTATTTCTCTAGACTATATTCTGGTCATTTCTTTGGCTTTAATCTTCCAATGTACTAATTCACCCTTTATCTGTTTAAAATGTCTGGTTAAACTACCTTTCATTTATATTTTTCTTTTATAGACAAAAGTGTCCTGAAACTCTGACAACTGAGGAGCCACCACCTCAGAAATAAAATGGCCATTTAATTTACAGTCTTATTATGGGGTAAGCCTAACTGATATAACTAATTGTTTTGGTATTGCCTAATTCATGAATATTTCCATATCATCCAACAAATAAAATGTAAGGGCTAAAGTGTACCAGTTTTATAAACATTGCCTTAAAATACTACCAGTTTTATAAACATTGCCTTGAAATACTCAAAAGTTACATATATTTATACTCAACTACTTTCCATTTAGTTAACACTACTAAATAATTAACTTAACTGAGTTATTATGTAAAGAGTACCACCCCCAATTATTTTCACAAAGAATTATCAGCCTGGTATTTATAATATAATATACATCTACATTTATTATTCTATGAACCTTTACAATATGAAAGCATTTTTCAAAAATCTAAATGTAAACAGCCATATCTTTAGTCCTAAAGATTTTAACTACTCCCAAGTATATGTTGGAAATTCAAAAAGAGAATTAAAAAAAAAAAGGCTATTAAATTATTATTTACAGACTAGAGGCCTGGTGCATGAGATTCATGCACCGGGATTGGGATGGTGGGGTAGGAAGGTCTCCTCAGCCTGGCCTGCACCCTCTCACAGTCCGGGAGCCCTCAGGGGATGTCAGTCAGACATCCTTAGCACTGCAGTGGAGGCAAGAGAAGCTCCCAACAGCCATGAGCTGTGAGCCTGGCTTCTGGCTGAATGGCGCTCCCACTGTGGGAGTGCACTGAGCACCAGGGGTTAGCTCCTGCATTGAGCATCTGACTCCTTGTGATCAATGCATGTCATAGCTACTGGTCATTCTGCCATTCAGTCAATTTGCATATTAACCTTTTATTATATAGGATACCAAAAGTTTTCCTATTGCTGCCACTTAGAAATCATCAAGCTATTCTGGTCTTTGAAATTAAATCACCTTTTTTTATAGATCCATTTGATTGTCAACACAGACATGTCTTCCCTGAGGTACCTCAGACACCTGAATCACACTGCTCCGATTTCTTTTCATATCATTCCAAACAAATGGAAGTTTGGCATTTACTTCACTGTGAAGAAGACCTGAGAGATTAGCAGACAGAGCTAGAGAAGAGCTGGCTGTATGTAGACAGCAATTGAAGAATCAATGTCAGACCAGTCAACTCCCCTCCAACATACCCTACTTCCAAAAAAGCAAAAGCCAGGATATAGTCAGCTGCAAGATACTGATTCGAACCAGAGGCCAAATCAAAGAAAACCATGGGTTAAAAGCATCCCAAATTCTACCAAAAAAAAAAAAAACACCTATTTAATAAAAGCCTAATATGCAAATTGACCAAAGAGCGGAACAATAGGCGGAATGACTGGTCGCTATGACATGCACTGACCACTGGGGAGGAAAAGGGGAACAGACTCTCAACACAGGCAGTGCCTCCAGCCCGCAGGCCCCAGGTATCCAAGGCGGGTGCCAACAGGGTTCCCCCAATGACTCTACCAGTCGCCCCACAGAGGGAGGTGAGCGGTGGCAGCAGCAGGGGGCAAGGCCGGCAAGTGGGTGGTGTCACACCAGCCAAGGCGGTGCAAGTGGTGAGCCCCAATTACCCCACCAGTCACCTCACAGATCAGCCCTGATTGCCAGCCAGGTCTAGGAACCCTATTTGGCCACGAATTTCATGTACCAGGCCTCTAGTCTATATATATAAAAGCCTAAGTGACCATTTGATCATTTGACCGGTAGTTATGATGCGCACTGACCACCAGGGGACAGATGCTCCAACCAACAGTCTCCTTGCTGGATGGGTCCAGCCAATTAGGACTGGGCGAGACAGGTCGGACACACCCTAGATTCCTCCTGTGGTCCCTCCTCCCCAGCCCTGATCATGCACAGGTAGGGCTCCTTGGCCTGGCCTGTTCCCTCTTGCAATCTGGGACCTTGGGCTTCTAGTAATAAAATAAAGTAAATGTAGATAAGCAACTGACTTTAAGCAGTGGTTCTCAAAATTTAGTATAAGTCAGAATTACCAGGAGTACTACTAAGATACAGACAGCTGGGCCTCGCTCCCAGAGTCTCTAATTCAGTAGGTCTTGAAGGAAGGCTGACAATTTGCATTTCTAATAAACTCTCATGAATCTTATGCTGTTGGCCCTGGGATCAACTTTGATCACCAGAGAACATTCATATGAAGACTTTGGTGGATAACATTTTTTCCACTTTCTTCTACAGAGAAGCTCTCTAGTTGTGAAAAAACTAGAGCCTTTGTGGTCTCTACTGAGCTATTGGGGGGTCAAGAAAACATTCAGAGTGAGTGTTCTTGAAAGAGCACGTAATTAATCATGGGGAAAGTTCTGAAAAACTTCTGATCCATGATCCTCATCAGAGACTTTCATAATCTCCCACAGGACCAAACCTACAACAAATTTCTCAAGCTCATTCACTTAACTGGAATCCTATAGCATTAAACATTTCCCTAATTAA
Source organism: Lasiurus cinereus (assembly GCA_011751065.1). Lineage (NCBI taxonomy): Eukaryota > Metazoa > Chordata > Mammalia > Chiroptera > Vespertilionidae > Lasiurus > Lasiurus cinereus. Next base: position 51,182,668 of record JAAGEH010000018.1, read on the forward strand.
TCCTGATTTCAAAATTTCAGTAAAGTGAATTACTTTTTCAAATGTTTCCTATGCAGTTTCTATTTATGAAATACTGAGAAAGAAATCTACATTAATTAATTACCTATATAACGCTGGTTGGCCTTACAAATATAATTCTCATAAGGGTATCTTTATTACAAATCAAATAATTACTCAGTACGTACCATCAATGTTTTCCTATTCACCTAAAGATTTTAAATTCTTACATGAATTATATTTTATCCCATAATGGGATATTGGTAACAATACAGTTTCTAAAAACATAGAAAGATCCCATTTATAATATGTTTAACTTAAGACTAAGTTTATTTTTAACTTAGAACTCTCATAAATTGCTAATGGAAGTGTAATATGGCACAATCACTTTGAAAAACTCTCTTAAATGGGTTCTTGAAAGCTAAATTTACATCTACCATGTGACACAATGACTCTACTCCTAGATGTTTATTACCCAAAAAATTTTTTGAAATATTCACAAAAACATATGTACAGCCCTAGCCAGTTTGACTCAGTGGATACAGCATTGGCCCTCAGACTGAAGGGTCCCAGATTTGATTCCAGTCAAGGGCACATAACTTGGTTGCAGACTTGATACCTGGCCCGGCAGGGGCAAGTGTGAGAGGCAACCAATCAATGTGTCTATCTCACTTCAGTTTCTGTCTCTCCCCCTCCTTTCCACTCTCTCTAAAAATCAGTGAGAAAATATCCTCAGGTGAGGATTAACAAAAACAAAAAGAAACAAAACTTATGTACAGTAATGTCTCTAGCTTAACTCAAGCTCTGAGGCAGGCTATACAATACACACAACACACACAACAGAGTCCTTGTACAAAACAGTCAAAAACTAACAAATTATGATCTATTCATACAATGGAATGCTACTTGGCAATGAAAAAAGAATAAATTATTGATATAAGCACCAATATGAATGAATCTCAAAAGCATTAAGTTGAACAAAAGACCCAAACACAAAAGAACATATACAGCACTGTGTGCTTTCATTTATATAAAGTCCCAAAATGTGCAACAACCTATGGTAATAGCATGCAGAAAGTGGTTAAGTTTGGGACAAGGATAATGGACTGGCAGGGAAGATGAATTTATTTATCATTCCTAAAATGATGGAAATGCTCTATGTCATATTTTGCACAGTGGTTACATTGATGTGTAAGACTATCAAAAGATCTATCAAATTGAACACTTAATATCTCTGCATTTTATTATATGTAAATCACACTGCACTAAAACAAAATATTCTTAAGCTTAACTATTCAAAGAAAATAATAATTTGCCCAAGCAGTGTTTCCTGAATTCAAAATATGCATTAAACAGAACAAATCACTTAAAATTTCTAGTCACAGATGAGTGTTTACAGAATCATGATTTTAAGCTAAAAGGAGCATGACTGTATACCAGTTTTCCTTAGATAGTCATCCCAATGTAGTCCTGATGTCACAGCATTAATAGTGCCTCCTTCACCATCAAAGTATTCTAATTGAGATTAACAACTATACGGACACTTCAACTATAAGGGCATTTAATGTTATTTAGTATAATAAACTCATTCACTTTTTCACTCAATCCAACATTTACTAAGCATCTACTATGTAGATGACTATATTCCATATGTTCTCAAATAAACTCACATTGCTTCTTTCTCCACAATCAAAATATAAAATGGCTAGACAGCTTTCCCCTAAACTTAACATAAAATATACAACTGAGAACAAACTAAATATGGAACAAATCAGAACTTTATCTACAAGGTAAGTAAATATAAACCAAACTGACAAGAAAAAAATTTTTTGAACTGTAAAAAACAAAAAATATGAAGATATTCATAAATATAAAATAAAGAAAATCTTTACCTGCTGCTCTGTAAAGTATTTTAGGTTCAAAAAATATACAAGGATTTTTATCCTCTATGCATGACAAAAGAAGTCCCTTGGCCTGGAAAGGGCTTCTGGGTATAACCACCTGCAAAAACAGATTTTTTAAAGACAATTTCAGTAAAAATGTATCCCAGCAAACTCATTATAAGAAGAGTTGACATTTAAATAACCAATGGTCCCTAATTAAAAATAGAAATCTGGCATTTTTAGCCTAATTGCAATTCTTAATAAAAATTTACATTCTGTCCCAAAACATTCCACACGTTCGATGTTTTTTAGATGCCTATCATATTCTGGTGACTAAAAATGCTCTTCTCTTAATGAGCTAAACATACATATACATAAAAAAATAAATAAAAGAGTTCTACAAAGAGCATTCATCAAAACAAAAAAGTAGTATCTTTCTGTATTTATCTCTATATAAATATTTTCTACTAATACTCTACAGCTAATTTTGAAGGGTATGCAACTCTCTTCTCTAATTTTAAATATCAAAATCTCCTCTTCCGTGAAAAACATGGTCTGCATTTCCTACAGGAAAGAGTAATCCACTGAACTTTACAATCGAGCACTATAAAGTAGTTAATGCAAAGCTAAAGAAAAGTGTGGATACTTGCACACTTCCAGCTGACAGGAAAAGACTCCAGGACCTTCCTCTGAATGAGGTTGAGAATGAAGAAAAAGGTAATGACAGGATGTAGCACATGTGTTAACTGGGTCAAAAACACTTTGTGGACTAATTCATCTACTGTTCACAGCCACTCCATAAGGTAGCTATTATTATTTTCCCCAATTTAGAAATGCAGACCAAAGCTTAAAGAGAGATCAAATAGCTTGCCCATGTTACATTGCTTGTTATATCAGGGATTCTCACCTAGCTCTGACTGATACAGAGCTCAAGTTTCTACACCATTTTGCCTCAAATCATAAACTTGCATCTAATTTTCAATGATTACTAAATAACTGCATAAAGAAAAAAGTTACAGAGGAAAAGTTACCATTAAAATAAATCTGAATTTATCACAAAGGCTTAAATAAGGTTCCTTGAAGCAAATTATATTTGGCTTTCAAAAGTCATTTTCATATAATTTTTATTGAAGGACACTATTCCATTTTCTGTAAACTGAGTCTTGGACACAGTGCTTACCACATCACAATGTTTTCATCTTATGTTCCCACTTTATTTTTTCTTCTGCTTTCTTCATGTATTTATTTTTAGCATTTTGTACTATATGTACAATTTTCATTTGGGATTAAAGAAAGAGAAAGGGGGATAGAAAAATAGAGGACTGAGAGAAAAGATTTGTTCTTAAAAATACTGGGTAACATCATAAACATTAAATGTGAATCAACGTCTAGCTCAAGCACAAAAATAACTATTTCCTCAAATGTGGCTTCTGTCCCAACTTACTACTTCCAGCTTACATTGAAAAATTATGCAACTTGTACTCTACTGAGAAAACTTTATGACTTTGCTCTAGTAGGAAAAAACAAATTAAAAAATATATATAAACACATGTTCACTTTATCAAAAAACAGACACATAGCCGTGGGTGAACATATCTATGATTTTTTTATAATGATTTCTCTTTAGTAAATAGAACAGAAAAGAAGATAATGTAAAAAATTAAGATAAAATATGCAAAATGTTTTTATTAAAAGACCCAAGTTATTAAATTGAAGTTGTGGAAGGCAAAGAAAGATGCTTCAACTTTCACTATTTGAGCAAATATCACCTGCTCTGGAGTGAAAAGCACACTTGGGTAACAGAGGCCTCTGTCGGTCTATTTAAAAAGACACAGACTAAAAACAGAAGTCTATCCCTCTGACTAGGAATTAAACAGGTTTATAAATATATCCCATAAAAAGATTTATTAATTTACATGAAAAACACCTATTAGAAGGAAACAGAGCTTTGAAAGAGAGGAAGATAAAACAACTATGTTCTCAGTCTTACTCTTTGAAAACTTAAAATTAATATCAGGTACTATTAATATCAAGTCAGGTATTATTTCAAAAGAATACTCTATAAACCTAAGCAATGAATTAATGAATATAAACAACAACAACTATGCCCTTTTTAAAAAAGGTTTACATATATTCCCAAAATCTTATTTGCTTTCCTATAGATAAGCATTTTAGTTAATATTAATAGAATGAACCAAAATGAAAACCTCACATGAAGATCAAATAAAATACATAAATGAGACTACCTTGATTCCTGGGCAGTGGGCAAAAAAAGCTTCAGGACTCTGAGAATGGTAGAGAGCCCCATGACCAACACAGCCCCAAGGGGAACGGATGGTGAGGCTTCCACAATTAAAAAGATCCCCAGAGCGATATCGATACTTGGCAGCTTCATTAACAATCTGAGAAGGGAAAAGAGAAGGGACATGTCACAGGGAGTCCTTCATTCTCATCCATTTTCTTCGACCCTTTACTAGATCTTTATATATATGCCATAACAACATAACTTGTAATGCACTAGCTCAAAGGTATCACAAAGTTCTTAAGATAGGGGGAGTAGAGGCAAAACTTCAATGGACTTAACCTTAGAAATTATCAATTATAGTAAAATGCAATCTTCCTACCTGATCAAAAGCTGGGTAAATATAATCTGCAAATTGAATTTCTGCAATGGCAGTAGCACCAGTGACTGCAATTCCAATCCCAAATCCAACAATTCCTTGTTCACACAATGGGGTGTTAAAAACTCTATCTTTCCCTAAAATAAGAAAATAAAATCATTTTACTATGACAAATGAGAGTAATTGTAATGCACAATACAACTGAAAAGTCAATGAGCTGGTATTGGTAAAAATGGAGAAAAAAAGCAAGGGAAGGTGAAGGAAATACAAAGTAATTAGTATGATAGCTGCTTTAAATGCAAACATAGTAATTGTATTAACTAAGTAATCTAAATGTTACAATTAAAATACAGAGTGTCACCCTGAGATTTTTTAAAAAAGCAAAATCCAACTACTTAAAATGAATAAAGAATAAAGATATCAGAAAGTTATAAATAAATACACATACACACAATAAAAAAAAAAACAGCCAACCCAAAGAAAGTTGCTACATTAATAGCAAAGTAAACTTTAAAAGAAATGGCATTACCAGAGATAAAGAAGGAAAATTCATTCTTTAAGAGTTCAATTCACAGGGAGGGCATAATTCTAAATTTAAACTCTTATGACAACATGGGCTACAAATAAATAAATAAATAAATAAACAGAACTGAAAAAAGAAATGGATAAATTCCCAACATAGTGGAAAATTTTAACATACCAATCTCAGTAACTAATAGATAAAGCATGCCAAAATAAAAGTAAAAACTATGTAAGATTTGAACACCATCAACAAACATGATTTAACTGATAAAGACACTATACACCTAACAGAGAACACTGGTATTAATTTACCATATACTGGGTTATAAATCTAATCTCAACAAATTTTGAAGAATTGAAATAATATAGAGTATATTCTCTGACTATTAGGGAATTAAGCTAAAAATTATTAACAAAAAGATAATTAGAAAATCCTTATGTTAGAAAAAGTTTTAAACATATGTCTAAGTATCTTATGACTCAAAAACTAAGTTATAATGAAAATTAGATAACATTTTGATCAGAATGATAATGACAACTCTATGTATTCCAAGTTATTGAGGTTCCAATTTCAATAATGGCACAGTAACACTCACACATCTAATGATTACAAACTCTGAACAAAATATAACAACTACTTAAAGGCGGAAGGAAGGAAGGAAGGAAGGAAGGAAGGAAGGAAGGAAGGAAGGA
>JAAGEH010000018.1:51188393-51294961 GCA_011751065.1 Lasiurus cinereus
GGAAGGAAGGAAGGAAGGAAGGAAGGAAGGAAGGAAGGAAGGAAGGAAGGAAGGAAGGGAGCCTAATGGATCCTTAGAAGAACTGAATTGCAGTGATGAGCATGACATATATAAGGCATATCCCTTGAGGTGACTCCCCAGTTTCTATAACATGAGACAGCTAGAATTCAGACAGACAGACATAGTCTTATTGGCAAGAGGTGTGAGAGAATGGAGTATGGAGCTGCTAGTGGCTGGAAACTGAGGCAGTAGTCCTAAAAGGAGGGTACTACATGAGGGCACCCCAAAATGTGTGCATTAAATCTTCTTAAATCCTCGGCTGACCCCTGTGCCTGTGAGAGACTCCAAAAGCACAGCAAGTACAGTTGGAAGCTCAAAGAGCTGAGAAGAGATTTCAGCTGTGCTCACTAAAAAGGAGGCAGAATTTGGAGTTTGAGATCCTGTCAAATAAAGGAACTTGATAAACAAACACCTTAAGCTTTCCACTGAAACCACAAGGTATAATGTTATCAGCATACACACCTCAATTCTCATCTGAAATTTTTCCACCTCTCAAACCATATTAGCATTTCATGAAAAATTCTAATTTCAGGGACTTGGATGAAGAGACACAAGCAATAGCCACAGTCTGAAGGTTTGGGGACAATGATTCATATTTCAGTTCCATAATACAGGGATACCAGTTCTTCTTAGCACATAGATTTACTTTCAGCTCAATCAGTCCTTTTGAATATGAACCATAAATAGAGCAGGTGCTAGAAAATGCCAACTAGACACATCCTACAGTTTACACTCTAAACGCAGCTGCAAAACTTAAAGCATGATTCATACTCATCCCAATCTGTGACTACCTTCTGATTGTGACCTCTATCCCTCATCAGTTAGCTATTTGACTGTGAGTTGCTTGATAATTTCGGAAAATTTATGATTCCACTGAATTAAGAACAATTCAATAGTAGAAAATGAACACAGATTCCAGCTGCCACCTGTGGAATTCACACCTGTGGAATACCTGAACCATCTGAACCAGAGAAACAGTGTTATTATTTACCGGAGGCCCAGTGCACAAAATTCATACACTCAGGGGGCCTGTGCCCTTTTGCAGTTCAGGAACCTTCCAGGGATGTCCGACTGATGGCTTAGGCCCACTCCCTATGAGCAGGCCTAAGCCGTCAGGTGGACATTCTAATCACTGCCACAGAGAGGGGAGAGGCTCCCACTACCACCGCTGTGCTTGCCAGCTGTGAACCCAGCTTCTGGCTGAGCAGCACTTCCCCTGTAGGAGTACACTGACCACCAGGGAACAGCTCCTGCATTGAGTGTCTGCCCCTAATGGTCAGTTCACATCATAGCAACTGGTCGTTCGACTGTTCGGTTGATTTGCATATTAGCCTTTTATTATATAGGATTCCTTACTACTTCTAGTTCTCTGGATTCAGATACAGTGGTACCTCGAGACACAAGTGCCCTAACATACGAGATTTTTGAGATACGAGCAGTCGAGTGAGCGATTTTTGCTTTGAAATACGAGCAACATTTGAGGTAGGAGTAATCGCGCGGATCGGCCAGCTGCACATGACCCACCAGTTTACCGCGACTCGAGCGTTTCATAGTTTCCCACGCCACAGATGACAAGGAAGGATAGTGTGACAATTATTTAATGTTGCTCAGAACGAATTAAACTCGTATCTCGAGGTACCACTGTATTTTTATCTCAGTAAATATGGCCTGTTTTCTCCTAGAAGGCAGAAAAGTTGAATTTACCAGAATTCTTACTCCAAAAGATGTTTACTTTGAGGAAATAGCTTAACTCTTCATTTTTTTATGATCTAAGCAAAATAAAAAATTAAAAAACCTGCTTCAACATGAATTAAATATTAAAAATCTGTTTTTATTTTCTCCCAAACAGGTAATAATTGAGAGAAGAGCACACATAAAATAAATAATACTGGTGACTTTCTGTATTATAATGCAATTAACCTGATATAAAATTCATACAAAGTTTCCCAATGGGTAAATTAATAATACAGACAGAGATTACACCATTAGTCAAGACAGAGTGGGATTAAGTATCATCTCCACAAATTACTAACTCCTAAGGCTCAATGTCTATTTGTAACAGAAGAATCATGATACTGAAGACTAAAAATTCATACTTTTTCAAACATTTATAAAGTACCTAGTACTATGTAGACACTATTCTAGATGCAGAAGATACAGCAGAAAAAAATAATTCTATTCTTATGGAATTTATAGTCCAATCAGGAAAAGAACAAGAAAACAAAATAAACGAGTAAAATATATAGTGTGTTAAATGATAACAAGTGCTATGGAGAACAGTAAAGTAGGAAGTAGGTGATTGGGAGAGCAGGATAGGATAATGGGGAAAGACCCACTGAGATGTGACATTTAAAGGAAGAGATGGAGGGTGAGGAAGTATACCATGCATACACCCAAGGGAATATATGTTCCAGGCAGAGAGACCAGCTAGTGCAAAGGTCCTGAAGTATGAGCATGTTTTAGCACATCAGGGGAAAGACAAAAAGATCAGAATAGTCTAGAGTAAGAAATAGTGAGAGAAGATAAAATTGAAGTTAACAGAATCATGTACCGGAAGATGGCACAGAGAGAGGGCCTTGTACGTCACTGTAAACTTTAACTGTGAAAATGAATCAAGTAGGTAAGCTGGACAGGAAGCCGATGAGCAAAATCATGACATTCTCTGAAGTGGCATTTCAACAGGATCCTTCTGGCTGGTATTTGGTGAATAGCCTATTAATAGGCAAGAATGGACACAACAAAATTGATTACAGGATATTACAATAATCCCAGTAAGAATGATGAATCATAACAGAAAAGGTGTGAGATTTTGGATATGGTCTAAATATAGAGTCTAAAAGATTTGCTGATGAGTTGGATGTGCAGTATGAGTCAGAGAAATGCTAAAGATGATTCAAAGGCTTTTGCCCTCAGCAACTTGAAGAAGAGAGTTGCCATTAACTAAAAAAGGGAAAACCACAAAGAAGCATGTTAAGATATTAGAAGTTCAGTTTTGGAGATACTGAGTTTGAAATACCTTCAGATATTAAGATAAAGCTATTAATTTTACTGTTGGATATATGAAAGTCTTAAGCATAAAAATAGCACTAAAGAAAACAAGCGACTAGATGAGATTACCAAGTAAATTTAAATGAGCACATAGAGGGAAAAAATCCAATGTTACAAAGGCAAGAGGTAAGAAATAAATCAGCAAAACTGAGAAGAAGAAAAAAAAGCCAAAGAGTTTGCATGAGAACTAGGAGAATGTGCTGACCTAGAAGAAAGCACTTCTGAGAGAGAATGTAATCAACCTATGCTGTATGCTACCAGTAGAAGATGAGGCTAAAAATGTTGTAACTAGTGACCTTAACATAACAGTGTCTGCAAGTAGGAAGGAGGGAGAAAATAAAAGCCCATTTCAAGTGGGAATGGGAAAAGAGAAATTGAAGACCATGCATAATGACAATTATTTGCAGAAATTTTGCTGTAAAGGAAAGGGGGGAAAAGAGAGAGCAACAACTAGTAGAGAAGAGAAAATTGATGATTTTGAGAAAAATTAATGAAATAGAGAAGAAAAGAATACCTAGAAAGAATCATGTCTTTTAAAAGGTAACAAAAAAGGAAGGAGTGGAGTCAAGTGTGGAGATGTTGACAGGAACCCTTACATTCATTCAAAACAGGAATAAAAAGTACAAGCACTGATGCTGGAATATGGATATACTGCATACAATGGTGAGAGCTGGTCAAAATTCTATTAGTTGTATCTATCTTCTTAATAAAATATGAAACTAGAGTATTATCAAGAGTAAGAAGAAAGAAAACAGTGTGAGAAGAAAAAAAAGTATAAAAGAGAGAATAGCCCAGAATATGCAGCATGATGGTAGAGGGCATGAGCCAGCCTTGGAGAATACTAGTCTTGAAATTAAAGTGATGTCTGTTGACAAGATGATATATGTTGCTCCAACAATGTTCAGCTGAGGGATTTAAGATTTAGACAGAGAGATAGAATGAATTAGAATTGGATTTTGCCAAGCAATTAACAACATGAAATATAAACTAGGTATAAAGGGAAGAGAGGCCATCAGGGGAGTAAGAAACTTATGATAGGTCAGTAGAATTCATGAATTTTAAGAATCAACGTGGTCAAAAGATTGTTGGGATAGAGGTACTAGAAGCAGTTATCAGAAGAGATTTAAGATGGAGGTTAGAGTTGAAGATGCTTAAAGTGGAGACTATAAGGAACTGCAATTACTGGCAATGACCAAGTCAGAGGTATGACTACGAGTAAGAAGATGAGGTAGGATGGATGACAAGACCACTACAAGAGAGAAAAATAAAACACTGAGAAGCCAGAATATTGAGAAGACCATCCATGTGGTTACTGAAAGGAGTAGTAAAGACATTGCCAGTGAGCCAGCCTAGGACCACAGAAGACTAGCCTGGAGCCACAGATGACAAGGAAGGATAATGTGACAATTGTTTAAAAGCCCTACCACTGGGAACCAAAAGTTTTTAAAAAACTACATGATTAATTGGAAAAGAAAGTATCATGGGCTTAATTAACCTTTCATCTAAATAAAGATTTCTAAATTAAAGAGAATATAAAGGCACTACAAATTTTATCAATTGGGGGGTGGGAAGAGAAACTCAGTTTTATCTATAAGGAATTCAAAAGGAATAAAAATATGTTCTTTATATAAATCAAAAGGAAAAAGTAAGTAGTGAATGGGGAGGGGGGGAAAAGAACACCAGCAATAATGTCAACATTAACACTTTTTCATTAAAAAAAAAAAAAAGCTAAATCAGTTAAGAAAGTTGAGTTAAACCTTCACAGAACATGGCTTAGTTACCAACAGTTAAATAAAACAAAAAGCATCCTATCTAATAAAAAAATAATATGCAAATTAATCATCATTCTGCTATACCCACAAGCCATGTCCACCAGCCAATCAGGAGCAAGTATGCAAATTAACCCAACCAAGATGACTGCAGCCACAGAGCGAGCAGGAGGCTTGGGTTTCCCTGGCAATGGAGGAAGCCAAACTTTCCGAATACCCTGGCAGGCAGTCCTCTGCTCAAGGCTACAAAGTTTCAATTATAAAAGATAAATAAATCCCAACAGCCACGCAGTTGGAAAGAGCAGGAGGCTTGAGTTGCCCCCAGCAATGAAGGAAGCTAAGCTTTCCAAACACCCTGGCGAGCTGAGGCCTCCACTCAAGGTTTCAATTATAGAAGATAAATAAATCCCAACAAAAATGGCTGTGGCCACGGAGCAAGAAGGAGGCTTGGCTCTGCTCCAGGCTACAAAGTTTCAATTATAGAACATAAATAAATCCCAGATACCAGGGCCTCTGCTTGGGTCACCAGGGAGTGTGGCCGGCCTGCAAACCACCACAGGCCCCTCACCCAGGCCGTCCCATGCCCCAAGGGAACCCCCACCCTGATCCAGAACAAAGCAGCTGGCCCCCACCATGCAACAGGCTTCTAGTCTATCTAATAAAAGGGTAATATGCAAATTGACTGTCACTCCAACATACAAAATGGCTGTCCCCATGTGGACACAAGATGGCCTCTACAAGATGGCCAGCAGGGGAAGGTAGTTGGGACGGACCAGGCCGGCAAGGGAGGGCAGTTGTGGGTGATCAGGCCACCAGGAGAGGACAGTTGGAAGAGTCCAGGTCTGCAAGGGAGGGCAGTTGAGGGTGATCAACCCTGCAGGGTGGTCAGTTAGGGGTGACCAGGCTGCAGAGGAGAGAAGTTGGAAGTGACCAGGCCTGCAGGAAGCACAGTTGAGGGGACCAGGCCTGCAGAGGAGAGCAGTTGGGGAAGACCAGGCCTGTAGGGGAGAGCAGTTAGGGACACACAGGCTGGCAGGGGAGCAGTTAGGCATCCATCAGGCTGGCAGGGGAGTGGTTAGGGTGTGATCAGGCTGGTAGGCAGAAGTGGTTAGGGGCAATCAGGAAGATAGGCAGGCAAGCAGTTAGGAGACAGCAGTCCTGCATTGTAAGTGATGTCTGACTGCCCATTTATGCCCAATCCTGGTAGTATCGGGCCTAAACGGGCAGTCGAACATCCCTCGAGGGGTCCCAGATTACACAGGGTGCAGGCTGGGCTGAGGAATAACCCCCAAATGCACAAATTGTGTGCATCAGGCCTCCAGTCTTTAAATAACATGATAAAAAAATTAGACAAGTAAATACTTGAGAATTTTTTAAGAACTTTTTAAAGGGCTGCTTCAAACTTTGAATAATTAATTGATAGCAAGATAGAACTATTCTATATAATAACAGCCTAATATGTTGTGTCCATCGTCTGCTCTGCCATTCAACCAATCAAAGCATAATATGCTAATTATATGCTAAGGACCCTCAACTGCTCGCTATGACATGCACTAACCACCAGGGGGCAGACATTCCAACCAGTAGGTTAGTTTGCTGCTGAGGTCTGGCCAATTGGAACTGAGCAAAATGGACCAAACATGCCCCAGAGCCCTCCCACATTCCTTCTCTGGCCTCCATCGTGCATTGGTGGGGTCCCTTGGCTTGGCATGCACCCTCTTGTAATCCAAGACCCCTTGAAGGATGTCGGAGAGCCAGTTTTGGCCTGATCCCACAGGCCAGATCAAGGGACCCCACTGGTGCATGAATTTGTGCACTGGGCCTCTAGTTACTCTATATATAAAGTATATATATGTTTCTATTTCCAAAAAGTAGTATAAAATTGCCAAACTTGTGCATAAAACTAAAATGTCACTGATACTGAAGTGGCATAGTTCTCACACTGTCTACTCTTATGGAAAAGGTGGTGAAAGAAAAGAGAAGCAATTAAATAAATATGAGGGAAAATTCTCATATCAACTTGGATTCAAGTAAGTATCTCCAACTCACTATATCAATGTCACAGTTCAGATGATCTTAATTTTACCAAGTTATTAAAAAAAATTTTAATTACATTCAACATTTCTTTCTCACTATGCTCTTAAAGTTAGGTAAAAACTTTAAGTAGATTTTTACTTTGTAATGAATTATGACGAGATCTCGAAGGGTAAAATAAAAATTTTGGCACTAAAAGTTGGATCTTCTTTTATTTGCCAAGAAATTCAATTACTACTAGCAAATACCACTAACACATTAGAGACTGTTAAAAATATGAAATATTGGAATAAAATTATTTTCATATGAACAAAGTACTCAATTTGTCACAACTTAGATGAGATTTTTAATGAATATGTTATATCTTAAGAGGTAGAGCAAACTGAGGACATAATAAGAAAGATATATATATATATCTTTCAAATATATCTTCCTAAGCTCATTGGATAGATGTGGCAAAGGATAATATTGAACCTTCCCATTCCCTTTTGACACCATCAGAGGTTTTAATTCTGACCTGCCCAAAATACAACTTGATATTATTTGTTTTCTACCAATGGAATAGTTATGTACTTGACCATCTACAAGGCACTGTTGTTGGATGCTACAAATGATATAAAGGTGAGATACCATTTAAACAACTTTAAACATTCAAACAACTTATGCAATAAGGAGATAAGTCAAATATAAATAACTATAACACAAGGAAGTGTCATAAAAGTAAAAGGCTGTTGGAGAAGAGGGGATTATTTCAGGCATGGAGGAATTCTGCAAAGTTTCATGGAAGAGAAGGCACTGGAATTGAGCACTACAGGATTGGCAAAATTTTGACACTCGAGTTGTTTCCAGTTGTCTTGCCCACCCTGAGTAATGCTGCAATGATAATGGGGTGCATATATCTTTGCAAATAAATGTTTTCAAATTCTTCAGGTAGATACCCAGAGGGGTCTGCAACAACATGGATGAATCTTGATAATATCAACTCAGTGAAATATAAGACAAAAAAGTTAAGAACCATATAATTTCACTCATTGAGGGATATAAAACTGAGAGGAACAAATGAGCAAACAAGAAAAACAAAAACTCATAGACACAGACAATAATATGGTGGTTACCAGAGAGAAGAGGGTGGGTGGAATTGTAAAGAGTACTGATGGTCAAATATGTGGTGCTAGAAGAAGTCTGGACTTTGGGAGGTGGACATACAATGCAATATACAGATCATGTATCACAGAATTATACACTTGAAACCTATGTAATCTTATAAACCAACTAGAGGACTGGTGCACAGGCGGGGTCCCTCTGGGTAGCCTGCAGAAATAGGGCCAAAACCTGCAGGCCAATGCCGTCTACAGTTCCTACCTACTGCTCCTACTCATCCCAGCCCCATGTGCCTGCCGTGGGCTGGCACCCAAACAGTCCCAATTGGGAGAGGCTGGCCCTGCCGCAGCAGCACTTGCCAGCCATGAGCCCTGTGTCTGGCGCCCTCCCAAGTGGAGTGGCCTTTGGGATCAAGCTAAAAACAGCTCTCCAAAATTCCCCGAGGGGTCCCAGATTGCAAGAGGGCGTAGGCCAGGCTAAGGGATCCCACCAATGCACAATCAGGCTGGGGAGGGAGCGCTGAAAGACTCCAGGGCATGTCCGGCCCATCTCGCTCAGTCCTATTTAGCCAGACCCCAGAAGCAAGCTATCCTATCGGTCAGAGCATCTGGCCCCTGGTGGTCAGTACACATCATAGCATCTGGCCCCATGGTGGTCAGTACATAGCATAGCAACTGGTCAACCAGATGACTGTCTGCCCCCAGGTGGCCAGTGCATGTCATAGCAAGTGGTTGAGCAGCCTTAGCATATCATTAGCATATTACGCTTTGTTTGACTATTCAGTTGTTCTGCCGTTCAGTCTATTTGCATATTACCCTTTTATTATATAGGATGTCACCCAAACAAATTCAATTTAAAAAAGAAGAATGGGCACTTTTGAAAGTCACATGTGGAAATGGGAATAATATGACCAAAAGCAAAGAGAGAGGAAATGAAGTGCAAATTCAAGTTGGGAACTGAACCAAGGAAGCTGAAGCATAAAGAGATTAGAAACAAGTGGGATATAAAGGCAAGAAGGCCGGTGTATATATGCAAGTTAGAATAGTGGTTAAAGGTCTGGGCTCTGGAGTCAGAACACTTGGGCTTAAATGTAGTTCCTCCACTTTGGGTGTGTGGTCTTGGATCATGCTTCAATTTTTACATTCACAAAATTAGGATAAAAATAACTTACCTGCCTACCAACCAGGATTAACCTGAAGCAGTCAAATAAGATAATGCATGTATAAGTTTTTTGTAAAACACAGAGCATTACAGAAAGTAAAGAATTATTGCCAGGATAATGATAAAAAAAATAAAAAGGAGAAAGAATTTGAAAAACACTACAGAATTAAAGAGACTGAAGAGTTGTTAGTTGAGAGGCACATGAAAGCAGACAATGCCCTGAGGGTTGGCACTGAGAGGTACTGAGGCTCACATGTGGTCTCAAGACTTCTATTAGTTGGAGAAGCCCACTCAACACTGTATTCTACCCATCCTCTCCCTTAGTCCACCTCAGCTAGAAGATGTCAATGCCATTTTGACACTCTGCAAGAAGTTCTCTCTCCATCTGAGGTGAAGGGTGGTGTAGCAAAGGCAAATCAGTCATGGTGGCAGGATTGTAACAAGCAGCAGATCTAAACCATGAATCAAAATCTTGTTCTAAATAGCAAGAATCTGAAGAGGCAGAGCAGGAAGCTAGCATGCACTTTTACACAAAGATCCTGAGGTTTACTACTTAGCAGAGCACAGCTATCAACTGGCGGCCCAGCCACTGATAACTTGCAAGAGATATCCCCCAAGTGAAAATGAAGAGTTTATGACCAAGAACAACTCCTAGATAAAGGAACAAATGCTTGAGTCCTGAAGACTGTGCAGATCAAGGACTGAACGTAGGGAACCCAAAGCTTTCCAAAGTACTCCTTGGAAAGGAGGGTGATTTGATTCTAATAGACTATACATTTCTATTCAAGCCAATGCTCTAATACTACTCTCCCGATCCCAAGGATACCTGAGCAAACCAATGCCTGGTCCCTGGAACTATGTGCAGTATGCTGTTTACCATACACTTGAGTAAGGCCTTTATGACATGATGATCCACAAAGGCAATAGCATGATCCTAGCGGTACAAAACCAATTCAGCATTCCCAGAGCCCAGACATCTTCCAGAATTGCTCAGCAATGGCTTTGAGGAGGGCTATGAGCCCAGAGAAGACATTATAACTAATAATAAAGCAACCACTGGTGGTTTGACACTTGTATGCAAACTGAAATTTCATTAGCATGATCAATGTGATTTAAGGAGATACAATTCCTACTTTTGTAATCACTTTATCTGGAATGAAATGTAATTTAAACAAGTATAATATGAATGTTTGGGGTCCAGGGAATATGTACTATACAATTCCTTAAGTTAGACTCTTCTATAAGTGGCTCTTGGAAATAAAAATAAAAAAACAGAAACCAATTTCAATCAAATTGATATTTACTATGTCTTTTAAAGAGAGAACCCAGTTTTCTCATGGAAGATGAACTCTTTGGCTCTTCTTTCATTAAAATAAAATGGCAAGGTTATTGATATGACTGTAAAATTTTCTTAAATGAAGATATCTATAAAACTAATTAAGAGATTAAAGTTGTAGTTTAGAGAAATGTACACTAAAAATGTAATTTTTTAAATTTTACATTAATAAATGTATACATGGATAATACTAAAAAATGATTCAAAAAATGAACACAAAAGTATTTCTGAACAAACCTCTAATGACTTCACTTTGCTTGAACACAACCAAAGCTGTTTTTCCAGAAAGTCAAAAAAATATTTTCATCATCCTTGTGATACCAGCTGGAATTTAAGAGCAAGCCTTCTAAATTATTTTTTTAATCTTCCTTCATTTATATGGAAATGAGATGTTTCCTAAAACATATCTGTATCAAGTACCTACGTCAACACCAAAGCCCAAAGCACACAAATTCCTCCAGCTAATTCCTAACTATAAGCGAAAACAGCACGCTAACATCATCTAAAACCTATGTGCGTCATTCACCAAGAAGGACATTACCACGCTGTCAACTTAAATTAACCTGCCTGGCTTTATAAATAGACTAAATTCCCTATCTAAATAGGTTGTTGCCCTTTTCTCAGAAGCAAAGGAAATAACATAACAAAGTATGAAAAATAAATGAGCTTTCCCCTTTGCAAACAGGAGAAAGTTGACATTAAACCAATTCTAAGTCCAACTTGAAAAGCTATTAATAAAATAAAGCTCAAAAGAATAAAAAAACAATTTTAATATAAAATAAACAAGATTTACTAAACATCTGCTCTTTTTAAAATACCTATGACTTTCTCTGATTTTCAAAGAAATTCAAGGCCCATGTATAAGCAGAGCTAAACACAAATACCATAACTCTGATCCTTAATATGATCCCAAAAGTAACAGTCTAAAAAGTCCCAAATTATTGATGCTTGGTCAAAAATAAAACAAGTTTAAAAAATATAGTTTTGAAAATTCAATTGTATCATTCTAAATGATACAAAATTCAATTGTATCTATTCTAAATCTGAAATGTTTTATAATTTTTATAGCTTATAGCACTATAAATTCTTATGCTAGAGTTAGATGTTTCTTTCTCTAACACTTCTACAGTTTGACTACTGGCACTTTTCCAGTTCTAACTCTTCCTCTAACACTTCCCCATTTTGACTACTGGTTACTTTTAGTAACCAAAAGCAAAATCAGAAAATACATCAACAGAATTTATTAAAAGGCAGAAAATAACTGGTACAGATCATTGCTCTGACTAGTGAAACCATTTATAACATCTAACTAATAACCATTGTGTGGGAAAACACAGTTGTCCACCACATTAATCTCAGGTAAAATGTGTGTAAATCCTTGTCTGTGTGTATATGTATACTTTATACACACATATCATCTAAGTGGTGCTTATCATAAACATCATAATATAATACCTCACAGTAAGGACAGTGTTCAGGCCACAATCAAATGCAATAAGTTAAAATAAAAAGATTTCTGATTCAGCTGGTGTGGCTCAGTGGTTGAGCATCAACCTATGAATCAGGAGGACAGGGTTCAATACCCAGTCAGGACATATGCCCAGATTATGGGCTCAATCTCGAGTAGGGGGCATGCAGAAATCATTGATGTCTCTATGTCTCCCTCTCCTCTCCTCTCTGAAATCAATATATTTATATATCTCCTATCTAATAAAGAGAGAATATGCTTATTGACCATCACTCCATCACAAAGATGGCTGCATCCATAGATGAGGACAAGTTTTCATAAGGAGCCTTAACTAGCAATCAGTAGGGACCTGAGGCTATACCCTCCCCCACCGGCTTTGGGGCTTGAAAGAAACCTCAGGCCACATCCTCCACCCAGCAGCGCTTGACAGAGGACATCAGGCTGCTCCCCCCACCAGCAGGGCTTAACAGGGGACCTCAGGCCGCACTTCCCACCCCAGTGCCAGGCCAGGGGACCTGATACCATGGCCCCCCACCTGGCGGGGCTTGATGGGGGATCTCAAGATGAGCTTCCTGATGCTGGGCTAGGTGACATCAGGCTGCCCCACCTACCCCAGCGCCAGGCCTGGGGACCTCAAGCCATGCCCTCCACCAGGTGGGGCTTCACAGGGGACTTCAGGCCATGCCCCTACCCTAGCACCAGGCCAGGAGACCTGAGGCTGTGCCTCCTGCCAGGCTGAGCTTGACAGGGGACCTCACGCCATGCCCCCCACCCAGCCGGGCTTGACAGGGTACCTCAAGGTACATGCCCAGTGCTGGGTTGGGGGAATTCAGGCCACACCCCTGCCCAGTGGGGCTTAATGGGGGACCTGACGCTGTGCCCCATCCTGGTGCTGGTTCAGGGAACCTGAGGCTACACCTCACTCCCCACCCACATGTCGGGGCTTGACGGGAGACCTCCGACCATAACCCCAGCCAGTGGGCTTGACAGGGGATCTCAAGCTGTGTTCCCCACATGGCAGAGCTTGATGAAGGACCTCAAAGCATGCCCCCCCGCCCTAGTCTGGGCTGGGGATCTCAGGCCATGCCTCCCTTCTTGGCACCAGGCCAGAGGACCTGAGGCTACACCCCCTTCCTGGCAGGGCTTGACAAGGTGGGACTGGCCAGGTCTGGATCTAGCCCAATGGAGGGGAGGGCCGGCCGGGTCTGGGTCTGGGTCTCATGAGATTTTGAGATGCATGTAGGTGGGCAGGGACTTGACTCTGGGTCCCATGGTGTGCCCCAGACTCTGACAGCAGGAAGGTTTTCATACACATTTTACTAATTTTACTAATTTTCTTTCATCTCTGACACGTCTATTATAGAGAAAGGGAAAATAGCAATATTAAATTATTTCCTCTAATTAATCCCCTTTTAATGTGCACAGATTTCATGCACGTGTCACTAGTATGTGTGTGTGTGTGTGTGTGTGTGTGTGTGTGTGTATAAAGATTTCTGAGTAATCAACCGATATATGACAAAGCTGATAGACTATACTTAGAAGAAAGAGGTCCCTTAAACACTCACAGAAGTATTAGAAAATTCCAATGGAAGTCATTCACTGATACACTATACTCTAATAACTGTGTCAATTAAATGAATCATCACTTTATTTGCACTAAATCATGACCACTACCTTTCCATTCTTCCATTCATTCAACTAATTTCTGTGTTTGGGATTATTATGGACATCATTGAGATATGAAGATAATTTTATATTTTAGTAAAGTATAGGGACAAAATAAGTATAATGAGTTAAAGATGTAGTGCCAGATGGAAATTGACAAGAACAATTGGGAGAAAAGAAAGGGAATTCTGAGGGACAGAAGCTGTAAAGAAAGCAGAAGGGCAGGGAAGCTTTGGTGCAATTGCTGAGTAGTGTGGACTCAGTGCAGAACATGGGTTAAAAACTAAAGTCAGAAAGAAAAGTGAAAGCCAGTCCACTTAAGATCTTAAATGCTAAGCTAAGAAAACTGGTCTTTACTATTAAGCATGAGGAAGGTTTTAAGCAAGTAATTATTGTGATAAAAGCCGTATTCCAGAAAAATTAACTTCACAGATATATATATTGTGAACTAAAGTAGGAAAGAGTAAGAACACTCTTATCACAAATACATAATCATTCAGGTCAAAAATACCGAGGGCATGAACTACGATAGTGACAATAGGACAGCAGTGAGAGAAACCCCAAGGAAATTCCACTAGAACTTGACAACTCTGAAGTTTTTAATTACTTCTCTTGAGCATCCATAAGCAGAATCAACTGGCAGGCAGAGCTTGAAAGCCACTGTACACAACAAAATGCAAGGAAAACAGTTTCTACATGGATATAAAATTAATGCATATGTGCAGAAGGATGAATTTCACTTGAAATAAACTGGATATAGAAACTTTTTAAAATGTCAGATCCATTTTTAAACAGATGGTTGAGGAAAACCAGAAAGTATCATGATGCATAATATGATGGAACTCTTTAGTCTGGTCCAATGCAAATAGCCAGCTAAAATGAGGCATGGTACAGAATATAATATAGTGTTTCAAAGTAAAGAAATCCATATTTATAAGCTACTATAGGATAATCAGATTCCCTCAAAGATTTAGTAGTCTAATCTATTTCTGACCCCACATATTTAAGAAAATTGTTTCTATTTAGGTCAGCAAGTCACCAATGGCCTTCTGATTACATATCTACTTTTCAGTCTATCTTACACTCAATATTTAACTCTTGACAATTGTCCTAGATTCTTTCCTCTCCATTTGCCTCAACTTCCAAAGAATCACAAGTCCTCCAATTCTCCATGACTGGCTCTCTATTGACCCCTTCTTGACTACCCCTTCCTTCCACTGCCATAGTTTAGATTCTCATTACCTTTCAGGTAGACACAGTGGTTCTAAAACTGTGGTTCTTAGACCATCAGCAGCTACAACACCTAAAAACTTGCTAGAAGTAAAAATTCTTGGGCCTCACCTCAGACCTACTGAATCAGAAACTCTTGGGGACAGAGCCCAGCAATCGCTGATTGGGCAAATCTTCCAGGTAATTCTGATGGGTGCTTAAGTTTAACAACCTCTGGACTCAACAATTATCTCAATCCCAGTCTCCCTGCCTTTAGTTTCACATGCTGTGGTCAGAGCTTTGTTCTAAGTTACCAATTTAATTATGTCATTCACCACCTTCCACAATAATATTCAAAATAATACATGTACTCATTTTACACAGAAAAAAATACACTTCAAATGTTAAGCTATTTGTATATTACTTAAATTTGTACAAATGAAATTGTTTTATAAAATTGGCAATAATTCTTTACATTTATCAAGCAAATGTATCAGTAAATAATTTTTTTCCAAAGAGAACACAAAATCAGTGCATTAAACAACTTTAATTAGAAATCAGGTTTTTCTGAAACTTAATCACAATGTCAGGTTTAATCAAAGAAAGATAGGATCTTGGGCCTGGTTCTGGTATGAAACCTTAAAGGAGTTATTTCTCTGCCTCACTTTCTATATCTGCAAAATGGGATAACAAAACCAATGTTACAGGATTGTGAGTGTTAGGTGAATTAATACACATAAAGTTTCTAGAATAGTGCTGGGCATGTAGAAAGCACTACGAGAGTTCGCTGCTACTATTGTCATTACCATTATTATTGTTATTATTACACAAATGTACCAAATGCCTGTATATGTAAGCATAATACTGACTGCTAATTATCCTCCATTATTCATTCTCTCTTGTACAGTAACAGAACCCCAGAGTTTTAGCTGAGCACATATCTACACAAAATAAAGATTATATTTCCTAGGCCTTCCCATCCCCACTTCCCCCCTTACCTCTAGATGGGTTAACATCTGCCCTCTCCATGAAGAATTAACTTCAGGAATCTTCCAGGCAATAGAAAAAAGTTGGAGATCTGAGGGCTTCTTTAAAACTCAACCAATTCTCCTTATTCTGAAGCAAACACTCTTCACCCCTATTCCCAGAGGTACTTGGTGTTGCCAACTCCTGAGCCTTTGAATTATTTTGTGATATAAACCAGGCTGGTTCTTGGCTGCCCCACTGCCCATTCCAGTTCTGATTTTCCAAGCCTAAGTAAGCCCTTGGACTTCCAGCTTCCAGCACTTTGTTCATACTGTTTCCAGTCCCAGTCTGTCATCCTTGTGAATTTAGGCCTTTACAAAAGAAGATCCCTGGACATTTTAGTGGAGAATTTTTGGAGAAAAGTAGATACCTATGTTCAACTGTTTCTTTCCCAAAAGTCTCAGCTGTCGTTTTCTATCAAAACTGTCAGTGCACAATTTAGTTCACCCTCTGTCATTTAAATTCTGGCCTAAATAGAAGAAGCACTTCTGGTATTGTTTTTATGTCATTTCACTCTTACACTTTTATTTGACCTACCATATCGTTATGCTTTGTCCTATCAAGTGTACTGGGATTTCCTTAAAGGCAGGGTCTACATCTTAAAAATTTTAGTAACTTCTAGAGTAGTTCTCAAACTTAGCTGCATATATGAATCACCTGGAGAACTTTTAAAACTCCAACACCTAGCCGTGTCCCAGACCAGTAACTTAGAACCTCTGTGGGGAGACCTAAGCATCAATACTGTAACATGCAGGCAAGGGTGAGAAGCAGAACTATGAAGTGAATCCTGGTGTCACTGTCTAGAGACCTATTTCAAACTCATCCTACTTATATACACACTGAAAGGCATCTATCTCCCTCAGATAGAATCTCCACAAGCACCCCGCTTAGTAAGTTGGTCTCTGTAACCTGAAAAATAACCTGAGTAATTCTAGGACATACTAAAAAAGTGCCATAGTCCAAGACCAAATTTAGGGACATTTTTTCTGCTTATTAGATGACATTTTAATATTAATCACCTACTTCCTTGTGTCCACTGGTCAATGTGGCAATGGTTACAGTCAATGCCAGCCTTTCTCTATTGAGAGCATTTCAATCTATCACTGCCTTCATATCCATCATTACTTGTAGCAGTTGGCCTAAAAGTCATATCACACACTTGAATGGAGCTGGGACTATTTTAAGTGGCAACCTTCCAGTTCTACAGAAACTATAAAAATGACCCAAACAGAAACTGATGGAGTTGCCAGGCAGCAGAAACTCCGGAATATCTATCTATGTAGGAGGAGCTCAGGAGAAACATTCTAGTTGGAGACTAAAGTCAGATGGCTTGCCTTAATCTTATATTTGCATAGCAAGCCCGTTGTTTTTATTTAGCTACTAGAGGCCTGGTGCACAAAATTTGTGCACGGGGGCAGGGAGGTTTCCCTCAGCTGGGCCTGCACCCTCTCGCAGTCCAAACCCGTTGGGGGATGTCCACCTGCCAGCTTAAACCGGATCTCTGAAGGGATTAGGCCTAAGCTGGTAGTCAGATATCCCTCTCACAGTCCAGAATCCCTGGCTCCTTACCGCCTGCCTGCTCACCCTTACCACTCAGCTCGCTGCTCCTTACCACTCAGCTCACTGCTCCTTAGTGCTGCCACAGATGTGGGAGAGGCTCCCACCACTGCCACTACATTTATCAGCTTCTGGATGAGCAGCACTCTCGCTGTTGGAGTGCACTGACTACTAGAGGTAGCTCCTGTGTTGAGCGTTTGCCCTCTAGTGGTCAGTATGTCATAGCGACTGGTCATTCTGGACATTCTGCTGTAATGGTCACTGGGCTTCTATAAAATAGGCTAGAGGTTGGTGCACAAGATTCATGACCGGGCTGTACCCTCTTGCAGCCTGGGACCCCTCGGAGGATGTCCGCCTAGGCCGGCAGTCAGACATCCTTCTTACAGTCTGGGGCTCTCATAGTCTAAGACCCCTCACTCCTTACCACCCACCTGCAGCAAAGGTAGGAGAGGCTCCTGCCACTACCACTGCAATTGCCAGCTGTGAGCCTAGCTTCTAGCTGAGTGGTGCTCCCCCTGTGGGAGCTCACTGACCACAAGGGGGCAGCTCCTGTGTTGAGCAACACAGCAACCAGTCGTTCTGCCATTCGGTCGATTTGCATATTGGGCTTTTATTATATAGGAGTATGTATGCATGAGGTGGTCTGGAGGAATTGATGAAAATTAAAGTCACCTTGAGCACCCAATACCACAACATTAGCAAAGGCAGGGTTCATAGATCCTTATGTTGTTGCACCATCCAAAAGGCCTCTTAAACTCAATTTCTCTCTCTCTCTCTCTCTCCCTCCCTCCCTCCCTCTCTCTCTCTCTCTGTGGCTGTTCTATAGAGAATAGACAGTATACCACTTAAGGATGCATACACAGTGAGGGCAAGAAGAGGACAGGCAAGGAGAAACAGGAAAAAATTGTTAAAGCCTCCACAAAAGGGACCTACGAGGTAAAAATAGTATCACGTGGCCTGGAAGGGAAAAAAATACATCAAATGCTAACTATTAGACTTAATCTTTTATCAGTCCACCAGAAATTAGGGAGAAAAGGCTCAAGATGTTGAACAAAGACCCCACTAGAGACCAAATAGAAAATACTACCAGAAGGTACCTGTGAAAATAAAACTAAGCAGGAAATCTTGATATCTTAGGCTCTTCACCCCTTAAAAGTCATGGACCTATCTACAACTCTTACAGGAACAATGTCTTTTCTCTGATCTTGTAATACCTGGCAACACAGAGATTATTCTGAGAGAAATGGGACGTAGAATGGAAATAAGTGCAGCAGCACTATACAGATACAAGAAAATTTAAACAGTGAAAGATAGGATAGTAACTTACCTATTGCTTCCTGAGTAAAACAAATATTGACAGTCAAGAATCACCTAGCCAAGAAAATATATTTTACTGAAATTGTACTTTACTAAAATTTTTAGTTGAAATGGGTACTAAAGCTGAGTGGTCAGCTGCTCCAGGCCTGAAGAAAGAAATAGCATGCTTTCAACAATAAAAATAAATATTTAAAAAATAAGAAAATAGCAGACACAAAATGGCAGCGGTATAGATGGACATGTCCTGAGCCATGTCCAGGAGCAAATAGAGTGAGCGGCAGAAATGAGTGGAATTCAGCCCAAAATGGCGAAAGAGACGCAGCTGGTGAGATAGTTTGCAGCTGGGAAGGGCAGTGGTCCCCTGGATAAAGGTGAAATCAAGTATCTAGGCAAGAGAGTCTGCTGGACCTCTGTGCCTAAAGGGTCAGGAAGAAACTACAGGGTGCCAACCCTCATCACTGAGGAAAGACAAAGTGTCTGACTGTGAAAAAAGGGTCCACAGGACTGCTGGAACTAGGGGATTCTGGATCTTGGAGTCCGGATTTTGGATTTGAGCTAGTTGGACCGCACAGTGCCAGCAAGAGAGGAGCTTGCAGGGATGCAGTCCATTCTCGCACTGGGGCCTGTGCTTTTCTCCACTGAACCTAGTTCATAGGATCTTTCAGATACAAACACTTACCTGTGGCTGAGGAACAGGAGGTGTGGAGTTGTGGAATCTGGGGAGAATAGGCAGCGGTTCAGGAGAGGTGGTAGCAAGTCTGGTGCTGAGTCATACCAGAGTAGCCATTTTCTCCTGAGAGGTAGCCCCACCCTCCAGTCTCTGGGCAACCAATGTCCCACCCTGAATAATACAAAGGAATCTCAATATTCCCTGAGGTCATAATGGACCTAAAGAGAAATCTTTAGCCTCAGCAACTGGAAACTGAGAAACAGTACAGTCCAGATGACTGGAATCATAAGCCAGCCTAAGAAATGACACTTCATTTTTTCACTTTTATTTTTATTATCCTTTTTGTCTTTTTTCCTTCTTTACTTCTATATTTTCCTGTTTTTGATTGTTGCTTTATTTTCTATTTCTTTTCACATTATTTTTCAATCACTATTTTTAATTTGCTATTTTTAATTTTTATGCCTTTTTTGAAATCAATTTTTTCTTATTTTTTGTAAATTTACTATTTTTTTCTTTTCATTCTCATTCTTCTCATTCACTTATTCCCTTTCTACTTCCTCAATACTAAATCGAGAGCCTGCCCATATTCATCCAATTCTTAATCTTATTATCACTATATAAACTCAGCCTCTACACATACTGCCCCAATCCTCTTTGCTAGCCCAGGGCACTGCAACCAGGTGAACAGCAGACACGTGAGCAGCCCACTTCTGTCCAAGGACCAGCAGCCCCACAAGCAATCTGCCACAGGCCTAAGAATATCAGCCTCATGTGGCCTGTTCCTGTCCAAGGAACAGAAGCTGTGTGAGGAGCCAGTTCCCCCATCTGAGGAGTAGCAACCATGAAAGCAGCTTGCCCGAGCCAAGAAACAGCAGGCACTTGAACAGCCAACCCCACTACTGAGGAGCAGTAGCCCCACATCTAGACAAGTGGATGAGACCAAAAATGGGTAGACAAAGATACAGCCAAGGAAAGAAAAGGAGGAATCGGCAGAAAATCAGCTATTTGAAACAGAGGCATGCAATATGTCACAATAAGAATTCCAAATAAGAGTCATAGAGTTCATAAACTGGATGGAAGAAAAAATCAATACTTTATGTAAGAATCAGGAAGAAATGGATGAAAAAATCAACAACTTATATAAGAATCAAGAAGAAATGAAGAGATATAACTAATAAAAAGCACCATGGAAAGTTTCAACAGTAGACTAGGAGAAGCGGAGGACCAAATTAGCAAATTAGAAAACAGGAAAGCAAAACACAGCCAAACTGAAGTGCAACTGGAGGAAAAAAAATTAAAAGGCAGGAGAAGAGCCTAAGGGTGCTATGGACAAAATGAAATGAAGCAACATGCAAATAATTGGGATGCCAGAAAAATAGAAAGAGGAACAAGGGTCAGAAGACCTATTTGAATAAATAATGTCAGAAAATTTCCCTGATGTGGCAAAGAAAAAGTCAGACCAGCACAGAGAGTCCCAAACAGGATGAATCCAAAAAGACCCACACCAAGACACATCATAATTACAATGGCAAATATCAGGACAAAGAAAGAATCATAAAGGCTCCAAGAGAGAGAGAAAGTTACATACAAAGGAGCTCCCATTAGATTATCAAATGATTTCTCAACAGAAACATATCAGGCCAGAAAAGAATGGAAGGAAATTTACAAAGTGATGCAAACGAAGGGACTGAATCCATGGATACTCTATACAGCAAGGTTAGAATTCAAAATTGAAGGGGAAATAAGGAGCTTCACAGACATTAAAAAAAAAAAGAAAGAAAGAAAACTAAGGGAGTTTATCACTACCAAGATAGCAAGGCAAGAAATTCTAAAGGGACTGCTGTAAAAAGAAGAAATAAAAAGGTAAGAAGGGGCACAGATACAAAAAATAAAAATGGCTACAAGTAAGTACTTTTCAATAATAACTTTAACCATAAATGGACTAAATGCTCCAAGCAAAAAACATCGAGTGGCTGAATGGATTAAAAATCACAACCCATATATATGCTATCTACAAGAGACCCACCTCAGAAAAAGGGACTCATAGAGACTGAAAGTGAAGGGATAGAAAAACATCTTTCAGGCAAATAGAAATAATAATAATTAAAAAAAAAAGCTGGGGTAGCAGTACTTATATCTGACAAAATAGACCTCAACATAAAGGCCATAACAAGAGATAAGGAAGGCCACTTCATAATAATAAAGGGATCAATACAAAAAGAGGACATAACTCTGATATGCACCCAATGCAGGAGCACCCAAATACATTAAAAAAAAAAATCTCCTGGAAGATATCAAGGGAAAGATCAACAACAATACAATCATAGTACGGGACCTTAATACACCACTGACATCATTGGATAAATCCCTTAGACAAAAAATCAGCAAAGAAAAAGCAATTCAAAATGACTCACTAGATCAGATGGACCTAATTGACATCTTCAGAGCATTTCATCCCAAAGCCACGGAATGTACATTATTCTCAAGTGCACATTAGACATTTTCAAAAATAGACCACATATTGGGTCACAAACAAAGTCTCCCCAAATTAAAAAAGACTGAAATCATATCAAGCATTTTCTCAGAAGACAATGGCATAATATCAGAAATAAACTACAATGAAAACATTCCAAAAAATTCAAACACTTGGAAGCTGAATAACATGCTATTAAAGAATGATTAGGTTATCAATGAGATCAAAGAAGAAATTAAAAGCATCCTGGAGACTAATGACAAAATAAAAACAAAACAATGCAAATGCTATGGAACACAATGAAAGCAGTCCTGAGAAGGAAGTTCGGAGCTCTACAGGCCTACCTCAAAAAAAAAACAAGAAAAAAATGGTAATAAATCATCTACCTAAACAACTCAAAGAATTAGAAAGAGAGAAACAAGAAAAGCCCACCGTGAGCAGAAGGAAGGAAATAATAAAGATCAGATCAGAAATGAATGACATGAAATTTTATAGAAAGATTCCTTTATTAACTCTTGGTTGAGAATATGTTTATATACTTTCAGAAAACAACTCCAAGACCAAGTGGACTCCTGCAACACAGAGGAACTGACAGGTCTGCACCAACCACGAAGATGAAACAGCCCAGAGATGGAAGACGCCTTGCCATGTGAGCCATCAGTAGGAGTGCATCGCTACAGGATGCCTAGGACCAAACCAGAGAGGGTCGGACCGGCATTGCCACCATTTGTCCACTATCCAGATACCACTGATAACATGTACACATAAGAAACTGTTTGACATTGAAACTGGGACTCAAAGCTATTGGATATTGAAACTGGGACCCAAACATTTTTATTTTGCTTTTGTGGGTTTATTTCCAGCCTACAGGGGCAAGATGTTATTAAAGACAAGAATCGAGGGGTGGGGGAGAAGCAGATGCAGAGGCTAAGAAGCAATGAACAGACTGTCATGCTACAATAAGAAGGCAGGGGAGGGTGGGGGGGAGGGGGCTGTAGGAGATCAACTGAAGGACTTGTATGCATGTGTGTAGGCATAGCCAGTGGATACAGGGCAATGGGGAGGGCGGAAGCGGGGGAAGACGGGTGAGAGCATGTACTGGGGGGTGGGGAGGGTAATAGGGAAAAAATAAAAATAAAATAAATTTTAAAAAAAGAAGAAATGAATGACATACAAACCAAAAAGACAATACAAAAGATTAATGAAAGAGCTGGTTCTTTGAAAGGATAAACAAGATTGATGAACCTCTAGCCAGGCTCACCAAGAAGCAAAGAGAAAGGACCCAAATAAATAAAATCAGAAATAAAGACGAGAAATAAAAAACAACAAACCCCACAGAAATACAAAGAATTGTTTAAAAATACTATGAACAACTCTATTCTAACAAACTAGACAACACGGAGGAAATGGACACATTCCTAGAAAAATATAACCTTCCAAAACTTACTCAGGAAGATTCTAAAAATCTCAAATTGGCTGATAACTAAGGAAGAAATTGAAGCAGTCATCAAAAAGCTTCCAGCAAACAAAAGCCCATGGCCAGATGGCTTCACAGGGGAGTTTTACCAAACATTAAGGAAGAATTAAAACCTATCCTCCTCAGACTATTCCAAAAAATTCAAGAGGAAGGAAAACTTCTAAGCTGCTCCTATGAAGCCAGCATCACCCTAATATCAAAACCAGATAAAGACAACACAATGAAAGAGAATTTCAGGCCAATATCCCTCATGAACATAGATGCAAAAATCCTCAACAAAATTCTAGATCGGATCCAGTAGTACATCAGAAAGATCATACACCATGACCAAGTAGGATTTATCCTGGGGATACAATGATAGTACAATATTCGCAAATCAATAAACATGACACATCACATAAACAAATTGAGAGATAAAAATCACAGTCATATCAATTGATGCAGAAAAAGCATTTGACAAATCCAACATCCTTTTTTGATAAAAACTCTCAGTAAGTGGGAATAGAAGAACCATACTTCAACATAATAAAAGCCATATATTACAAACCCACAGCCAACATCATACTCAATGGGCAAAAAATAAAACCATTTCCCCTAAGAACAGGAACAAGACAGGGATGCCCACTCTCACCACTCCTGTTCAACATAGTGCTGGAAGTACTAGCCATTGCGATCAGAAAAGAAGAAGAAATAAAAGGCACTCAAATTGGAAAAGAAGAAGTAAAACTGTCCTTATTTGCAGATGACATGATACTGTACATAGAAAACAATAAATACTCCATCAAAAAATTATTAAGCTTAATAAATGAATTCGGCAATGTAGCAGGATACAAAATTAAATCCAAGAAATCTATGGCATTTCTTTTTTTTAATATATTTTATTGATTTTTCACAGAGAGGAAGGGAGAGAGATAGAAAGTCAGAAACACCGATGAGAGACATCGATCAGCTGCCTCCTGCACACCCCACAGTGGAGATGTGCCCGCAAGCAAGGTATATGCCCCCAACCGGAATCGAACCTGTGACCCTTCAGTCCGCAAGCCGACGCTCTATCCACTGAGCCAAACCGGTCTCGGCTCTATGGCATTTCTATACACCAATCATGAAATTACAGAAAGAGAGACTAAAAAAGCAACCTCATTTAGCATCGCATCAAAAAATATTAAGATACCTAGGAATAAACTTACCTATGGAGGTAAAAGACCTATATGCAGAAAACTACACGACACTGAAAAAAATAGATAGAGGAAGACATAAACAGATGGAAGAACATACCATGTTCATCGATTGGTAGAATTAACATCATCAAAATATCCATACTACCCAAAGCAATCTATAAATTCAAAGCACTTCCCATTAAAATACCAACCGCATATTTTTAGAACTCTCCAAAAATTCATCTGGAATAAAAAAAGACCCCGAATACCTACAGCAATCCTGATGAAGAACAAAGTAGGTGAGATCTCAATACCAGATAGCAAGCTGTATTACAAAGCCACAGTTCTCAAAACAGCTTGATACTGGCATAAGAACAGACATATAGATCAATGGAATAGAATAGAGAACTCAGATATCAACCTAAATCACTATGCTCAATTAATATTTGACAAAGGAGGCATGAACATAAAATGGAGTCAAGATAGTCTCTTCAACAAATGGTGTTGGGAAAATTGGGACAGAAACATGCAAAAAAATGAAACTAGACCACCAACTTACACCATACACAAAAATAAACTCAAAATGGATACAGGACTAAACATATGACGGGAAAGCATAAAAATACTAGAGGAATCCACAGTCAGAAAAATCTCTGACATATACCAAAGCAATTTTTTCACTGATACTGCTCATAGGGCAATGGAAATTAAACAGAAAATAAACAAATGGGACTACATCAAAGCTTTTGCACAGCAAAGGAGACCATCAATAAAACAACAAGAAAGCCCACTGCATTGGAAAACATATTTGCCAATGATATTAACAATAATGATTTAATCTCCAACATTTACAGGGAACTCATGCAGCTTAACAAAAAGAAAATAAAACAACCCAATCAAAAAATAGGCAACTGATCTAAATAGACACTTTTCTAAAGGACACAGAAGGAAGGCCGAGACACATATGAAAACATGCTCAAAGTCACTAATCATCGGAGAGATGCAAATCAAAACAATGTGGTACCATCTCACACCTGTCAGAATAGCTATCATCAACAAATCAACAAATGACAAGTGCTGGCAAGAATGTGGAGAAAAAGGAACCCTCGTTAACTGCTGATGGGAATGCAGACTGGTGCAGCCACTGTGGAGAACAGTATGGAGTTTCCTCAAAAAATTAAAAATGGAGTTTCCTCAAACAACTAAAAATGGAACTCGCGTTTGATCCAGTGATCCCACTTCTAGGAATATATCCCAAGAAACTAGAAACATGAATCAGAAAGGATATATGCACTCCTATATTCATAGCAGCACAATTCACCATAGCTAAGATTTGGAAACAGTCTAAATGCTCATCAGCAGATGAGTAGATTAAAAAACTGTGGTACATCTTCACAATGGAAAACTATG
This sequence comes from Lasiurus cinereus, assembly GCA_011751065.1. Classification (NCBI taxonomy): domain Eukaryota; kingdom Metazoa; phylum Chordata; class Mammalia; order Chiroptera; family Vespertilionidae; genus Lasiurus; species Lasiurus cinereus. The sequence continues at coordinate 51,214,332 of JAAGEH010000018.1, forward strand.
CTGCAGTAAAAAAGGAGTTCTTAGCATTTGCAACAACATGGATGGAGATGGGGAGTATTATGCTAATTGAAATAAGCCAGGCAGAGAAAGATAAATATCACATGATCTCACTCATTTGTGGAATATAATGAACAACATAAACTGATGAACAAAAATAGATCCAGAGACAGAGAAACATCAATCATAATGTCAAACATCAGGGAAGGTAGGGGATGATGGGTGTAAAGGGGAGAGATCAACCAAAGGACTTATATGTAAACATATAAAACTAATCAATGGACAAAGACAATAGAAGGGTGGGGGCACAAAAGGGAGGTGGGGGGTAATAAGGAAATAAGGACACATATGTAATACCTGAATCAATAAAGAAGTTTAAAAAAAAGAAAATAAACAAATAGAAAGATAATAGCATGAACTAGATATGAGATCAAATAAAGGTAATTTGGTAAGAACTGAATGAGACACTTCATGGAAACTATCTGGTTCAAATTCCAATTACAAGTATCTAAGAGAAATCAGGAGAGGCTGGATAGGTTAGAGGTGCACAATGGATGCTAGTTCCCTTCCTGATTCACTTTCAATAGATTCTTGGGTAATGAAGCCATTTAAGAAAACACAATTCCTACAATAATTGTAATCCATGATATCTAACTTTTCTTTTTGTATAGGGTTAAACATTATGAGCAGCGTTGTAATCATAAAATAATATAACCATATACACACAGAATAACTAAAAGCTAAATAGCTAAATGGTCCATGGGCATCAACTCCACAAACTACTTAACAAAAGAAAAGGTGTTTTTGCTCAGCTGTTATAAGGTGATGGGTTCAATTCCCAATCAGAATGAATGCCCAGATTGTGGACTCAATCCCCTGTAGGGAGCATACAGGAGCCAATTGATGCTTCTCTAAGTGATGTTTCTATCTCTCTATCCCTCTCCCTTTCTCCAATAAAAACAATGTTTTAAAAAAAAGAAATTAAAAGAAAAGGTGCCTTTTTCAGGCAAATGATCCAGGTAACCTACTGAGGAGTTTTTGAAAATGTTCTGGAACTTTTTAATGTCTATTCTATCACTGTTTAATTTAGATTTGAATAGATATAATGGGTTTATGCCAGGTAATATGTTCCTTTCTTTCTTTAAGAATTAACATGTTCCTAAAGTGATGTAAAAGTTTCCTTTTGAGTTTTGAGGAACCTCCACTTTTCAAGAATAAAATGCTCAAATTCACTGTCTACAGGATCTCAATTAAGAATGTAATTCTTGCCGAGACTGGTTTGGCTCAGTGGATAGAGCGTCGGCTTGCGGACTGAAAGGTCCCAGGTTCGATTCCGGTTGGAGGCATGTACCTTGCTTGCGGGCACATCTCCACTGTGGGGCGTGCAGGAGGCAGCTGATCGATGTCTCTCTCTCATCGATGTTTCTGACTTTCTATCTCTCTCCCTTCCTCTCTGTAAAAAATCAATAAAATATATTTTTTTAAAAAAAGAATGTAATTCGGCTTAGAAATATCTTTGTTTGTGCTGGACTCCAATCTAGCAGACCGGAGAAGAAGAAAAGAAGAGGGTTAAATAAACAGCCTGCCCAGAGACTGTGATGAGAAGAAATCCTTTATTACTAATGATACTTGAGTGTCTGGGAGCCAAAACTACAGAAAAAGAATCTTTTGGGTAATTTAAGGTTGGCCAAATGCCACCACTTCTGGCTGATGGCCAGAGGACCTCGGCGGGGAGAAGTATGGCAGGATGCCACTGGAGAAGGTCATGTACTAAAGCTGCCTTTGGATGTAGCTGCTCACTAGGAAACTGAAAACTTTTTGTCCAACAAACTTCCCAAATGATTCCTTAGCACATGATATTTGCCAACCTTTACCTAACTCATCCCTCATCCCCTCTGCCAATCAAAGCAACAGAGAACCTCATCCAAACTAAACGGACAGAAAACAAAAGCAATGTGCTCTAATGTTCTTAAAAGTTTAGTTTACATAGGTCTTTCTCAACAAATATCTGGCACATGGCATGACTGCTGTCGTTCATGCAGGACTGTTTTTACTGGCTATTCTCAATTTGGCTGGAAAAGTTGTTTTTCATGGTGAATTTAATTATTATGTGACTTTATAACTGAATTGAAGATGCTACCCAGTGGAATTCCAAATTAGAATTAAAACAGAGAATGTCTAGTTTGAAATAATCTATGCATTTAGATTTAAATCTCTTTCAACAGGTACATGATTTCAGGTTAAGTGACAACATCAACTCAATACCTGAGCACAATGTCAACAACAGCTACTAGCAAGCTGCCACAGACATCAGGCATGTAACTTCTAGAAGGAACGGCATCCTTAGTTGTAATTTAACAAACTGTGTGATGTTTCTACAAGATGAACAAAATAGGATGGGTGAATCTAAGGATTCAGATACTGAGCAATCTCAATTGCATATACAAAAACTAGGGGACTGGTGCACAAAATTCATGCACAGTAAAAGGTAATTAATTAAAGGAAATGTTTTAGTATTGCTATTTGCCCTTTCTCTATAACAGAGATGAAAGAAAATTAGTAAAATGTCTATGAAAAACTCCCTCCTGTCAGAGTCTGCAGCACATGGCAGGAACTAGAGTCAAGTACCCGCCTACCACCCACATGTGCTTCAAAAACTCAGGAGACCAAACCTGGCCGGCCCCACCCCCATAGGGTGAGACCCAGATCCGGCCAGCCCCACCCCCTTCAAGCCCCTTCAGGCGGGGGGGCAAAGCCTCAGATCACCAAGCCCAGTGCCAGACCCGGCCCGGCACCAGGGGGAGGGTGCAGTCTCAAGTACCTGCCAAGCCCTGCTGAGCAGGAGGGGGTGGACGCAGAGCCTTGGGTCCCCCAGCATGGTGCTGGGGCAGGGGGCACAACTTGAGGTCCCCCAACCCAGCCCTGGGCTGGGGGGCACAGCCTGAGATCCCCCATCAAGCCTTGCCAGATGAGGAGTGCAGCCTTAGGGTTCTGTTAAGCCCCACCAAGCAGGGATGGTATGGCCTGAGGTCCCCATCAAGCCCTGCCAAGCAAGGGGCATAGCCTGAAGCCCCCGTCAAACCCCATGGGGTGAAGGGTGCAGCCAGAGGTCCCTTGCCTTGGCCAGGCGCCATGCAGCCCGAGGTGCCTGCTATTGGGGTTGTGATGTTATGGCATCTTGGCTAATTTGCATATTACTCTATTATATAGATAGATTGTTATACTGATCTCCTTTCAGCCCTGATAATTTCTGGGATTTAAAAAGAAAAGCCTCTTAATTCAAAATTATATTTGAACCTAATAATATAGATTGTAAATATAGAAAAAGTATCCTAATAAAAGAGTAATATGCAAGTTAACCATCACTCCACTGCTCCCACAAACCACGCCCATCAGCCAATCAGGAGCAAGAATGAAATTAACTCAAGCAAGATGGCTGTGACCACAAAGCAAGCAGGAAACTTGGGTTTCCCCAGCAATGGAGGAAGCCAAGCTTTCTGCACACCCTGGTGGGCCCAGGCTTCCATTCAAGGGTACAAAGTTTCAACTATAGATGATAAATAAATCCAAACAAAAATGGCAGCAGCCATGGAGCTGGAGAGAGCAGGAGGCTTGGGTTGCCCCAACAATGGAGGAAGCCAAGCTCCCACAACCCTGGCCTGCCTTGGTCTCTGCTACAAAGTTTCAATTACAGAACATAAATAAATCCCAACAAAAATAGCTGCAGCCCTGGAGCAAGCAAGAGGCTTGGCTCCATTCAAGGCTACAAAGTTTCAATTGTAGAAGATAAATAAATCTCAGATACCAGGACCTCTTCTTGGGTTGCTGCGGGATGTGGCTAGCCTGCGAATCACCATAGGCCCCTTGCCCAGGCCACCCCATGCCCCAAGAGAACTCCCACCCTAATGTGAGACACCCTTCAGGGAAAACCAACTGGCCCCACTCATGCACCAGGCCTCTATCCTATCTAATAAAGAGTAATATGCAAATTGACCATCACTCCAACATACAAGATGGCCACCACAAAATGGCCAACAGGGGAGAGCAGTTGGGAGGGAACAGGCCTGCAAGGGAGAGTAGTTGGAGGCGATCAAGCCTACAGGGGTGGGCAATTAGGGGTGACCAGGCTGGCAGAGGAGGGAAGTTGGAGGTGACCAGTTAGGGGTTACCAGGCCTGCAAGGGAGGGCAGTTAAGGGTGATCAGGACTGCAGGGGAAGGCAGTTAGGGGCAAACAGGCTGGCAGGGGAGCAGTTAGGTATCAATCAGGCTGGCAGGGGAGTGTTTAGGGGTGATGAGGCTGGCAGGCAGAAGCAATTAGGGGCAATCAGGAAGGCAGGCAGGCAAGCAGTTGGAAGTCAGCAGTCCTGGATTGTGAGAGGGATTAGGCCTAAATGGGCAGTCAGACATCCCTCGAGGGATCCCAGATTGGAGAGGGTGCAGGCTGGGTTAAGGGACACACCCCACATGCATGAATTTCGTGCACTGGGCCTCTAGTTTTTTAATAAGGAAAAAATACACTGGCTTCAATGTATAAAAATTATAAAATGAGCTGTCCAAAATACAACAACTAAATATATCTAATGCACTGTAAGTCAAGAAATACTAAATACTGAAGAAACAAACGCGTATTCTTCCCTCTGTTGAAAGTGCCACTCTAGCCACTCGGTTGGGTGTTCTTCCGAGCACCAAAGTTGGCTGGTTCGATCCCTCTGGTTTGTTCAGGCACATGTCCAGATTTTAGGCTCGATCCCACAACTATGTTTCTCTCTCTCTCCCTTCCTCTCTTTATAAATATCAATTAAAAAATAAAGTACCAGTCTGAAAGAGAATTTTCATGATTCAGCACTGGATTTGGGAAGCTAACTGAGCATTATCATACCTAATAGTAAATGGACATAAGATATGTGTCACAACTGACAGTGAAAATATAAAACAAAAAGATCTTTTACACTCTCTTTATATTTTTCTTAATAAAATATAATTTCATTTTTCTAATTCTTGTGATGTTTAAAAAGTAAATCAGTTTTATACTTTCTGACAATAATGATCTATAGTCCCATTTTTCCCAGTCCTAGCCTATCTCGTAAGCCCCTATTGTACACATTTAGTAATTCTAAAACCCTGCATTGTCTAATAAAGTTGAGAAAAGCTGGCTTGAGGACATTACAATGATGCTTAAAATGTCATGGAGATCACTGGTGGAGAGCTCTAACATTTATTGTTTAATCAACTAAGGAAAAAAGTATTGTCAAAGCAGCAGCTGCCACCTCAAAACAACTTAATACACTAATCAAAAAAACTTGTTCACAAAAAAAAAAAGAGAATTTTTTACAACTTTAACATGGGTTACTAGCTTCTTTTCATTCCATGAATAATCAAAACTAGAGCTTTGTTTATTAAATTCTTTATATATTTCTTACATAGCTCATGTTTTTATATAAATGAGTTGTTCACTTATATATAAGAAGGAAAAACAATGTAGTTCAAAAAATTCAGAACTGTGCAGTAGGAAGTCTGAACTCGGGATCTGGCTCACCCACTTGCCAATGGGTAAACTGGTAACTTTTATCCTCACAGAACTTCAGTTCCACATACCATGGAGAAAGATTAGATCAGAGTTTATCAACCCTGACACTGTTGGCATTTGGGGTCATATAATTGTTTGGTGGAAGAAGGCTGTCCTGTGCATCATGGGTCAGTATTCCTGACCTGCACCCACTAGATGTCAATGGGCAAAACCCAGTTATGACAACCAAAAATGTCTCTAGACATGTCCAGATGTTCCCAAGAGGGCAAAGTCACACCCAGCTGAGATCCACAGGACTAGATATATCCTCTATTTCTCTCCAGTTCTGATATTCTACAAAATATACTAAATATCTTATTTTCTTAAATATTATTTGTTAAGCTACAATGTTTAGAGAAATTGAAATACAGTGACCACTTATACTAATTTTAATTTTAGTAGATTCTAAAATCTTTTTTGGAATAAAAATTCACAAAAGGACATCAAAGCAATATACAAGGGAAACTAAAATAGCTCATGTGGTGCATGTCAATGTTTTTACCCCATTTTCTAGAGTAACTCAACTGGGTAAAAAAGAAGAGATAAAAGAAGGGTTCATTAAACATGTTCTTTAAATAATAAGAACATGTGTATTTTTAGAAAATAAGAGTGCCTTGTACTATTAGAAGCAATTTGAAGAGTCTGACTTTGAGGAAGTAGAAAAACACCTAAAGCTACCAGCAATTCTTTAAAAATATTTTTAATAGGCATATTAGAAAAAAAAAAAGTTTACACCATCTTATTGATAGCTATTTCCACTCCCAGTTTATGGAACAGTTAGACATCTTACAATCCATAACTGGCATTCAATCTTCTCTGAAGTCATAAATGCATCCACTTCAATAGGGGCAATAAACTATATATTTTCATTCCCTGAATTTATAAGTTTTTTCTTCAGTAAAATTAGTTTCAACTCTTTAGAGGGCAAACCCATTTCACAGGTTGCCATTCTTCAATGGAACCCTGACACTAAAACCAAGATTATGATTATCATCCAAGTAATCATTTCTGTGCAGAACTCTATCCTATCTAATAAAAGAGTAATATGCAAATTGACCATCACTCCAAGACACAAGATGGCTGCCCCCATGTGGTCACAAGATGGCCTGCAGGGGATGGCAGTTGTGGGCAGCTAGGAGTGACCAGGTCAGCAGAGGAGGGCAGTTGGGGGTGACCAGGCTGCCAGAGGAGGGCAGTTGAGGGAGATCAGGCCAGGAAGGGAGGGCAGTTGTGGGGGGCCCAGGCCTGCAGGGGAGAGCAGTTGGTGGGAGACCCAGGCCTGCAGGGGAGGGCAGCTGAGGGGGACCAGGCCTGCAGGACAGGGCATCTGGGGTCGATCAGACCAGCAGGAGGTCAGTTAGGGGTGACTGGGCTGGGAAAGAAGGGAAGTTGGGGGAGGCCAGGTCTGCAGGGGAAGGCAGTTAGGGGGGACCAGGCCTGCAGAGGTGGGAAGTTGGGGGAGACCAGGCCTGCAGGGGAGGGCAGTTGGGGTCGACCAGGCCAGCAGGGGAGGGCAGTTAGGGATGACAGGGTCACCAGGGGAGGAGAGTTGGCTGAAGGACCCCATGAGTGCATGAATAATAAAAGGTCACTTTTTGTTGAGGTTATTTCATAATTCATATAAAAGTATGAGAGACTTGTCAAAGGATTTTGCTTATAAATTATACTAGAAAGGGGACGTATTAAGAGAAAAATAAATGCCTAAGGTTGCCTAGAGTTCTAAGATGATATAGCAACTGTTATAATGACTAAACCTCTAAATGTAAAGAAAATCAAAGCATAAAAAAAATTTGTTTCACTTTAAGAAGGAAATAAAAGCACAAAGATGACCCATGAGGACCACCTGGTTCTTTCATTTTACTGATGAGGACATTGAGGCTGAGTCGACTCCCAAATATTGGCATATTATAGATGAAGCCTTATCCTCTTCACACGCCTGTCTTAGTTACCCTTCCTGAAATCAGTGTATTAAAATATCTGGTTATACAATTTCTATAATGTTTATATAATAAGTGGTTATATTCATTTTCCCAAGTTGCTACGAGAGCCCACAGCTGGTGTAGAGGAATGAATACAGTAATGGAAACACCTCAGATCCCATGAAAAGGCAGATGTTTAGGCCTGGAGACTAATTCAGTAAGTCCTCTGCTGTTCCTTTTCTCACCTAAATCTCCTCCAAAAAATGGACCAAAATACAGCCTTAGAAATCACAGCCCAGCTGGGTTCCTATCAGTACAGAATCTTATATAATAAAAGCATAATAAGCAAATTGACCAAAAGACAGAACTACCAGGCAGGGGGGTAGGGGTGGGCAGGTGAGCAGGAAACGCCAGGCCAGCCAAGATAGCATGCCAGCAGACAGAGGAAGGGATGGGCAATGGTGGGAAGGGGGAAGCGGCAGCAACCAGGGTCAGCAGAGAGGTGATGGGAGGCCAAGAGGGACAGGGCCACGCCTGATTGGCCACCTGTTTGCCTCCCACAGAGGGAAGTCGGAAGCAGCAGCAGGGTAATGGGGGCGGCACTGTCCCCTGATCACATGCCTGCCTGGTCACCTCCTACAGAGAGAAGCTGACAGCAACAGGGCAGCAGCAGCAGGGTGATGGGGGCAGCGCCATACCGATCGCCCACCCAGTCGCCTCTTGCAGAGGGAGGCCAGACTGCTAGCAGGACATCCCCTCAAGGCTCCTGAACTGTGAGAGGGCGCAGACCAGGCTGAAGGACCCCCTACCCCAGGGCCCGAATTTTCGTGCGTCGAGCCTCTAAGGTGTTAAATAAAAACACACCCTGAACCTGACCTACCAAAGTCTTATTTGACTAAACCACACACACACTCGATCAAAGACAGATTTTGCATATGGCATGTGGAATCTGTCTCAAACATAAATGAAAGAACATGTGGTATCCAACATAAAAATCACACACACCCTAAAATCAACTACCTTTAATTGCCCTCTTCTACTCAATGCTTCCCTAGAATTCTCCAAGTTCCAACTTTTGCTCCTGATCAAGAGATCTCCTTGCTGAGTTTAAAATTGCCATTTGGCATGCAATGTGTTGATGAAGTTATACTACTCAATTTTAAGTCTTCAAAGCACTCCTATTATTTTGTTCTATCAAAGGACAAAAAAGGAGAAAAGCAGTTTAGTGGTACTAAACCCACACTCACCTGGATTATCTGGAATACAACAGAATTCTATCTACTTCTTTTATAGTATTGTCCTTACTCATACAATTCCTTCTTTTTGTATATTAAGTAGTATTCAGCTTTACAGTGTTATGTCAATAACCCCCAATACTTCAAATTCTCCCTCTTGATGGAATTTAAACCGCTTCTCCACAGTTCCAGAACAGTGGTAAAATGCCAACACAAACAGTCTCATTTCAAAGTGCAGGCTGCCACCTACTGACTTACTGTGATTCCCACTCTACACTCCACCTTCCCCAGAGAACTAATCAATCCCTCATAAAACATTGTCTTTGTTGTCATTTAATGTTATCTTCATTATGTCATTTCAAACATTGCATTCAATACATCAAAATGTATTGTAATGCATTCAATACATTTTAATTAATTAACTTTGGGGGGAAACCACTAAACAGACATGTTTCCATATAACTGAAAATTCCCACTCAAAAGGGCACATGAGGCCGAGACCGCTTTGGCTCAGTGGATAGAGCGTCAGCCTGTGGACTGAAAGGTCCCAGGTTTGATTCCGGTTGGGGCATGTACCTTGCTTGCGGGCACATCTCCACTGTGGGGCATGCAGGAGGCAGCTGATCGATGTCTATCTCTCATCGATGTTTCTAACTTTCTATCCCTCTCCCTTCCTTTCTGTAAAAAAATCAATAAAATATATTTTTTTTAAAAAAAGAGCAGATGAGTATTTTTAAAAGGCAAGTGATACTTTTTAATATGCAGAAAGTTTTTTTATAACATATTTCTCTTAATTTTCTTTATTCTTCACTTCCGACACTGAAACTCACTTCCTCTCATTAGAGAAGGTAGTGGTGACTTAATTGTTCCTATTGATCAACCTAGGATCATAGTCCTAAAGCTGTTATGAAAATTCACAGAAGTTGCTGACAATAAAGCTAGGAGAGCCATTCATTAGCTCAGCCCCTTGTCAAATAAACATAAATCTACAGTGCCCACTAAACGCAGTGGACTTAGTTTCACCCTTTGCTTAACCCATTTTTTTAAGAAAGAGAATCAAACCAACAAAAAATCATTAAAAGGAGAGAAGCAAATCCCTTTTCTGAAGCCATAGGTCACTGTCTTGATATTCACCAATACTATGTTAAGAGCTAGGAATACACAAATAATTTAAATACCTGTTGCCTTTAAGAAGTTGTCTGGTACACAGATTTGGTAGAAAGACAATTACAACATAACTTGCAAGATGTAAAACCTGAGCAGTGATTAAGTAGCGTCTGGGTCTTCTTGAGGATCAAGAAGCTTTACAGGGGACCCATCTCAACGTGAAATAGCATTTACCAGGTAATCAGATGGGAGAGAGGGATTCAAATGGCATGGGGGAAGGAAGAGAGATGAAAAGAAACAAGGGTTTAGGGGGGAAAAAATGAGGCAGTCAATATTAGTAAAAAATAAAGTGAATGAGGTCTTGTAAGTACGCAGAGGACAGGTCACAAAATCTTTCATATATCCCACCAAGAAATGTGTGTTTCAGAATGATCATACTGGCAAGAAGATAGGGAATGGATTAAAGGGAGCATAATTACTAAGAAAAATGAAACTGTCCAGGTAGAAATGATTACGAATCTAAAGTAAGACTCCGGGGAGAATCCAAGATGGCGGCATAGGTAAACACCTACACTGCTGGCCTTGCACAAGAATTTAAAAAACAACTAAAAGACAGAACGGACATCATCAAGAACCACAGGGAAGCTGGCTGAGTGGAAATTCTACAACTAGAAGGAAAGAGAGTGGCTCACAGAGACCCAGAGGAGCTGTAAAAAGCTGAGGTACAGAGACGCGCGTGTGGAGAGAGCGGGTAACGGCGAACCTGGCTAGCTTTCTCTGGCGGGAGGGAGACGGAGACTCTCAAAGGCATTGAACTCCTTGTCCTATGACAACTGAACCCCAGATCCAGCCGAAACTCATTCGGGGGGAGTTTGGACTGTGAAGGGGGAGAGGTGCCAGGAGGTTTAGGGGAGTCACAAAATATCAGGGGTCTGGTGACACGCACGGCGCTGCGGACGGAGGACCGACTGCATTGTGCCACTGACTTTCAGGAGTGGGCGGGAGACAGACCCTGCCAGCTGTGCCATTTCTGACTCCACTGGGCCCCAGTTTCGAGCAAAACCCTGGGGACTCAGACTCGTGTGGTCCTGGAGCACAGGGGAGCCGGAGGGGCACCAGTCTAGAGGCACTGCAAGAGAGTGTGCAAGCACAGGGACCGCTCCAGCCATTACCCAGTCACGAGAGACTCAGGGGCCATGGAGGATGGGGCTGACTGGAAGGCAAGACAGTCCCTTAAGCCCTGAGACTCCACCCATCCCAAGCTCAACAGAGAGGCTTTGGCAGTTTTTCAAGTCTGTATCATAAGGCTGAATGCAACACAGAAGTTCTCTCAGCATAGTGAAAACGCCGAGACAAGGGAAGGGATCACAAACAAAAGAAATGGAGGGAAAAAAAACGACTGGATATAGAGTTCAAAACCACGCTTATAAGGTTTTTCAAGAATATCCTAGAAAAGGTGAATAAATTTAGCAAGTCCCAAGAGGAGATGAAAAAGGATCAACTAGAGATTCAAAAGATCCAACTAGAGATGGAAAAGGACCAACTAGAGATGATGAAGGACCAAATAGAAATTAAACAAACACTGACTGAAATAAAAAATATTATACAGAGACCTAACAGCAGACTAGAGGAAGGCAAGAATCAAGTCAAAAATTTGAAATATAAAGAATCAGAAAACACTCAACTGGAAAAGCAAGAAGAGAAAAGAATCCAAAAATGTGAAGATAATGTAAGGAGACTCTGGGGCAACCTCAAGCATACCAACATCAGAATTGTGGGGGTGCCAGAAGAAGAGAGAGAGCAAGATACTGAAAACCTACTTAAAGAAATAATGACTGAAAACTTCCCACATCTGGTGAAAGAAATAGACTTACAAGTCTAGGAAGCACACAGAACCCCATATAAAAGGAATCCAAGGAGGACTACACCAAGACACATCATAATTAAAATACCAAGAGCAAAAGACAAAGAGAGAATATTAAAAGCAGAAAAAGAAAAACAGTTCATTACCTACAAGGGCGCACCCATACGACTATCAGCTGATTTCTCAACAGAAACGATGCAGGCCAGACGGGAGTAGCAAAAAATATTCAACGTGATGAATAGCAAGAACCTACAACCAAGAATACTCTATCCAGCAAAGCTATCATTCAGAATTGAAGGGCAGATAAAGAGCTTTACAGATATGAAAAAGCTAAAGGAGTTCATCAACTCCAAACCAGTATTATATGAAATGCTGAAAGGTACTCTTTTAGAAGAGGAAGAAGAAAAAGGTAAAAGATAAAAAATTATGAACAAATACATATCTATCAAGAAGTGAATCTAAAAATTAAGTGAATTAAAAATTTGATCAACAGAATAAACTGGTGAATATAATAGAATCAGGAGCACAGAAAGGAAGTGGAATGATAATTCTCAGGGGGAAAGGGGGTGGGGTGTACAAGGAGTGACTGGACAAAAATCATACACCTATGGACTCATCAATGTGGGGGGAGATAAGGGCAGAGGGAGGGGTGGGAGCCGGGTGGAGGGGAGCTATGGAGGGGAAAAAAGAGAGACAAATGTAATAATCTGAATAATAAAGATTTAATTTAAAAAAAAAATAAAGTGAGACTCCAGGGCAGTGAGAATGGAAAAAAGAGACTATTTTCAAGACAAACTATGAAGATAAAACTGTAGGTAGGAAATGACTGAATGTAGGAAATGAGAAAAAAAGGAAGAGACTAGGATCTACCTGGTTTCTGGTTTAGGTAACCAAATAGATGGTGATAGATTCATTGACATAGAAAATGTACTAGGAGGCAAGAGTTTGCTGGATGGAGACAATGAATTCAACTAAATTTGAAAATATGAGGTTGGAAATGCTGAATTGAAAGTGTCTGGAACACTGAGGTGATGATCTGCAGTTAATGTATACAGTACTGAATATACAGATCTGAAGTGAAGCTGGGGTTAGATAGACCACAGATGGAAATTCGGAAGTTGCTTGTGCATGACCTGAAGGTGACATAGATGAAATGCCCCAGTCAGAATGGATTCAGTAAGAGGAGGAGCAGCAAGGGTGAAAACCTGGGCAGAGAGCCACGAGAAGACTTACCAGCTTGAACAAGCTACCACACACAGGCTCAGGAAAGATGGAACAGTGAAGACTAGAAATTGCTCAGCAACATAGCAACACCAGATATAGACAAGACAATAATGCTGAGAAAAATAAGAGGCAGCAGAAAAGAGAAAGACCAAATATGAAGCCATGGACGTGAATCTAAGAGCTGAGCAGGGCTGTTGAAAACTGGACATTGTGGACCTCACTCATTCACAGGATCACCAGAAGTTACAAAAGTATATTTCAACTTCTGGTTCTCAGTTCCACATATAAGAAGCTCAGAAGTTGACACTTTGTCCTAATAAGAAGGTGAACAGATTGAAAAATCTCCTTAGACCCATAAGAGAGAGAACACAGAGCAGACCACACTGCCCCCAAGATGAGAGTGACAGACACTTGAATACAGAGAATCTCAATTTACAGGAGCAGAGACCCAAGAACTGAAACCACCGCAGGAACCAGTGCCCGAGTAGGAAAATCTGAACTATAAGTGCCAAATTGCTGGAGGCTCAGTGTAGATAAGTCTGAGAGTTAAAAACTCCAAGAGACCCTGTCAATCGGGAGGCCTCACTGTGAGGTTTACCTCCAGGAGCTGGACTAGTTTCCCACAGTAAATACTGGACAAAAATCCCCTCTGGCTTCCAGCAGGGGAAGTAGACAAGGAACAATTTTGAAACACACTAGAGCACTCCCTTCTTTTTTTTAGAAAGCCTCACCAGAGGAGAATCCAAGATGGTGGCATAGGTGAGCACGTAAACTGCTGCCTCGCAAAATTTCAAAACAATCAAAAGACAGAACAAACATCATCCAGAACCACAGGAAAGCTGGCTGAGTGGAAATTCTACAACTAGAAGGAAAGAGAGGGGCTCATGGAGACCCAGAGAAGCTGCAAAAAGCTGAGATACAGAGATGCAGGCGTGGAGAGAGTGGATGCCGGATTGCCTGGCTGGCTTCCTCTGGCAGAAGGGAGATGGAAGACTCCCAACTGCACTGAACCCCTTATCCTACTGCACTGAACCCCTTATCATACTGCACTGAACCCAAGGTCCAGCCGAAACTCATACGGGGGAGTTTGGACTGTGAAAAGGGAGAAGTCAAAATTTAGGGGAATCGCGAAAGGTCAGAAGACAGACTGCTGAGTGTGCCGCTGGCTTTCACTAGTGGGTGGGAGACAGAGCCTCCCAACTGCGCCACTTCTAACTCAACTAAACCCCAGTTTCGGGCGAGACCCTGAGGACCCAGACTCATACGGTCCCGGAGCGCAGGGGAGCCGGAAAGGCAGTGATCTAGAGGCACTGCACGTGCCCACAGGGACTGCTCCAGCAATTACCCAGAGGCACGTGAGACCCAGGAGCCAAGTAGGGCGGGGATGACTGGAAGGCAAGGTGGTCTGTTAAGCCCTGAGACTCCACCCCTCCTAAGCTCAACAGAGAGGCTTTTGCAGTTTTGCAAGTCTTGTATCATAAGGCTGAATCCAACATAGAAGTTCTCCCAGCAAAGTGAAAATGCAGAGACAAAGGAACAGATCACAAACAAAGGAAATGAAGAAAAACAAACAACTGGATAGAGTTCAAAACCACAGTTATACTGTGTTTCAAGAATCTCCTAGAAAAGATGGATAAATTTAGCGAGACCCAAGAGGAGATGAAAAAGGACCAACCAGAGATGAAAAAGGACCAACTAGAAATGAAACATACACTGACTGAAATAAAAAATATTATACAGCAAACTAGAGGAACACAAGAATCAAGTCAAAGATTTGAAATATAAACAATCAGAAAACACTCAAATGGAAAAGAAGAGAAAAGAATCCAAAAATGTGAAGATAATGTAAGGAGCCTCTGGGACAACTTCAAGCGTACCAACATCAGAATTGTGGGAGTGCCAGAAGAAGAGAGAGAGCAAGATACTGAAAACCTAGTTGAAGAAATAATGAATGAAAACTTCCCTTACCTGGTGAAAGAAATAGACTTACAAGTCCAGGAAGCACACAGAACCCCAAATAAAAGAAATCCTAAGAGGACCACACCAAAACACATCATAATTAAAATACCAAGAGCAAAAGACAAGAGAGAATATTGAAAGTAGCAAGAGAAAAACAGTTAATTGCCTACAAGGGAGCACCCATATGATTGTCAGCTGATTTTTCAACAGAAACTATGTAGGCCAGACAGGAGTGGCAAGAAATATTCAAAGTGATGAATAGCAAGAACCTACAACCAAGAATATTCTATCCAGCAAAACTATCATTCAGAATCAGGGCAGATAAAGAGCTTTACAGATAAGAAAAAGCTAAAGGAGTTCATCAATACCATACCAGTATTATATGAAATACTGAAAGGTACTCTTTAAGAAGAGGAAGAAGAAAAAGGTAAAAGATAAAAAATTATGAACAACAAATACGTATCTATCAACAAGTAAATCTAAAAATTAAGTGAATTGAAAATCTGATTAACAGAGTGGACTGGTGAATATAATAGAATCAGGAGCACAGAAAGGAAGTGGACTGATAATTCTAAGGGGTAAAGGGGTGGAGGAGGGTGCAGGGACAGACTGGACAAAAATCATACACCTTTGGATGAGGTCAATGTGGGGGGAGGTCATACACCTAAGGATAGAGGGAGGGGTGGGAGCTGGATGGAGGGGAGCTATGGAGGGGAAAAAAAGAAACAAATGTAATAATCTGAACAATAAAGATTTAATTTAAAAAAAAAGACAAAATCAATAAAACATAAGGTTAATTTTTTTTAAAAATAAATAAAGTTGATCAGCCTCTAGTCAGATTAACTAACAAAAAGGGGAAAGGACACAAATTACTAACATCAGAAATGAAAGTGGCAACCATCACAACACATCCTATGGACATAAAAAAGATAATAAATACTACAAACAACTGTATGGCCACAAATTTGACAGTCTATATAAAAGGGACAAATTACTTGACAGAAACAATGTGTCAAAACTCACACAAGAAAAAACAGAATATCTGAATAGAAATATATTTATTTTTAAAAATTATATTAATAAAAAAAAAGAAAAAGAAAAACTCACCAGAGGAGGATATGTACTTATTGATTTTTAGAGAGAGAAGAAGGGAGATAGAAACATCGTTGTAAGGGAGAAACAGGGATCAGTTGCCTCCCATATGCGCCCTGACCAGAGATTGACCCCAAAACTTTTTGGTGTATGGGACAAGACTTCAATCAAGCCACCCAGCAGGGGCCAAAGCACTATCTTCTTAAGAAGCTCTGCCTTCATGTGAAACTAGTTAACCAGAGCCTAAACTGCTAGATTATCAGAGCTAACTGACCTGGGGGCAGGAATATAACCAACTTCAACCCACTTTAGCCATCCTGACTCACCTTCAAGGAGGAAAAAATTAAGAAACACTTGTAAAGTTCATAGTCCAGAGGCACAGGCTCATCAAAAGAGTCCTACTCATAAGACTACAGCAGCGGTCACTAACCAGTGGTCTGCGAGGTCGAAAAGGTTGGTGACTGCTGGACTACAGAATGCTTCCCCTCCCTGCCCCATTTCTTCACCACATCCCTAAAGGCCTACTTACAACAGTTCCTTTTACCCAGTACATCGCCTTGGTATATATCAAGAAAAATTACGAGGCATAACAAAAGCCAAAAAAAAACAATTAGAAGAGTCAGAGCACGCATCAGAACTAGACACCATAGGGATATTAGAATTATCAGACCAGAATTTAAAACAACTATGGTTAATTTAATATGCTAAAGGCTCTAATAGATAAAATAGCATACAAAAACAGATGGACAATGTAAGCAGAGATGAAGATCTTAAGGGAGAAAAAAGAGTATAATTTGATGTTTTAAATATTATTTAATACATGCAAATATATTTAAATACAGTGTAGAAGTGTACGAACTAAATTATATACAATGGTTTTCTTGAGGTTGTTTCCAGAAGTACAGACAATTTTTTCCATCTTTATACTTTTCTGTATTTTCTAAATTGTCTACAATGCATATGCATTACTTTTTTAAATTAAATGTAGGAAGGCTTTTACATTTTTTTAAGATTTAAAGTTTATAGGTGTCTAAATTAGCTGGAATTAATTGAAATAGTTTGAGATAGCTAAGATTGGCCCAACTATGTCAAACTCTAAACAGCTGTTAGACATAGACAGCTAAGCAAAAGCAGAGGAATAGAATCCAGGAAGTCAACCTGTATTAAAGAGAGAAGAACAACCAACTAGTAAGTGATGTGGAATATGCTATGGCTTCTTGAATTCAGAGAAGAATGGAGTAAGAAGAAACAATTAGAAAAAAAATATCTTAGAGACCCTCACCCTTTACTCTGCTAGCATACAGGAGCCTTACAGGGTATTGTCAATGGTAAGAAGAAAGATAGATGTCAAATCCTCCATGCCACCTTAACTACTTTGCCAGATTAGATAAAACTGAGAGAAGAAATAAATGGTCAAAAGTACCGCAAGGTATCCCTCCACAATAGGTGGAAGTAAAACATTCCGAACATAAAAAATCAGGAGTGGGAAGGCTGGGATGAGCCACAATGCATTCTGAGAGCCTGAGTTAAATGAAATGAATGAAAGCAAGAGGCAGAAATCAATCACATGCTAACAAAAAACACCCATCAGCTGGGATGAAAGGTAATGTAATAGTTCATTTTATGTATCCGCTTGGTTAGGCAATGATGCCCAGTTGTTTGATCAAATCCAGTCTATGTATTGCTGTGAATGTATTTTTTAGATGTGATTAACATTTAAGTCAGATTTTAAGTAAAGAGAATTGCCCTTCATAATGTGGCTGGAACTCATCCAGTCACATGAAAACCTTAGGAGAAAAGACTGTGGTTTCCCACAGAAGAAGAAATTTGTCCTAGAGACTATAATACAGAAACCATGCCTGGGTTTCCAGCCTGCTCGCTTACCCTACAGATTTCAGACTTGCCAGTCCCTACAATTGTGTGTAAATATATTTCTCTCTCTCTCTCAATCTCTCTCTCTTTCTCTCTTTCTCTCTCTCTCAAGATACACAGATATATCTATCTATATAGAGAGATAAGACACAAAAATTCATATATAGACATATATAGATACATACATATACATATACATATACACACAGAAATGTAGATATATGCTAATATTTCTATTTTCTGAAGAACCCTGACTAATTCTATACAATAAAGAATATGCAAATTGACCATCACTCCAACCCACAAGATGGCCACCACAAGATGGCAGGGGAGGGCAGTTGTGAGCAATCAGGTCAGCACAGGAGGGCAGTTGAGAAGGACCAGGCCTGCAGGGGAGGGCAGCTTGGGGGGACCAGGTCTGCAGGGGAGGGCAGTTGGGATAACCAGGGCTACAAGGGAGGATAGTTGGGGGCAACCAGGCCTGCAGGGGAGAGTTAGGGGGGGATCAGGCCTGCAGGGGAGGGCAGTGGGGGTAATCAGGCTGGCAAGGGAGAGAAGTTACAGGTGACCAGGCCAGCAGGGGAGGGCAGTTGGAGATGAACAGGCCTGCAGGGGAGGACTGTTAGGGGTGACCAGCCCTGCAGAGGAGGGCAGTTAAGAGTGGCCAGGCCAGCAGGGGAGGGAACTTAGGGGCAATCGAGCCAGCAGGGCAGCAGTTAGGCATCGATCAGGCTGGCAAGGAAGAGGTTAGGGAGTGATCAGGCTGGCAGGCAGAAGCGGTTAGGGGCAATCAGGCAGGCAGGCAAGCAGTTGGGAGCCAGCAGTTTTGTATTGTGAGAGGGATGTCCGACTGCCCGTTTAGGCCTGATTCTAGTGGGATCCTAATGGGATCGGGCCTAATCGGGCAGTCGGACATACCTTGAGGGGTCCCAGATTGGAGAGGTTGCAGGCTGGGCTGAGACACACACACACACTCACACACACACACCCCTCTGCCCTGTGCAAACATTTCGTGTACTGGGCCTCTAGTGCAGGTAATAAAAGATGAACTGTATTAACAGTCACCAATAGGGCAGAATCTTAAACTAAAGGCAATGGAATTGAAATTGGCTAAATCAGGAAGCAACAATATCAAAGATTCCTGGATATATGAATGAGGTGATAAGCAATACATTTAATGAAGATTATTTTGAAATCTATAATATGTGTAACATGAACCAGATCAAAGGGATGCTACTTTTGGAGAAGTCTAGGCCAAAGGATTCTATGGGTGGCTAGGGAATTGAAAAAGAAACCCATTCATACAATAAGAATATAACAATAATATAAAAGATATATTTTATAGTCTCAAGATCTCTGAATAAAGTAACTACAGGAATACTGTTCCTATATAAAGATATTAACTTACCATACTTGTCTCGCAAGCCAACAGTACATCTAAAGACTCCACCAAAGGCAACATCTTCACCAAATATTACTGAAAAACAATGTTTAAAGAACATGTTTTATTTAATAATCCCTAAGTACTAGTAATAATGATAAATAAGTAATATAAACAGAAAACAAGACAATAAATTTAAAAAAAAAAAACACAGAAAACAGAGCTGGATCATAGATCCAAGTTAAAGTTTCTCAATTGTGACATTATGGATATTTTGGACTGGATAATTCTTTGTTGTAGTAGCCTGCTCTGTGTATTGTAGACATACATCAGCAGATCATATTTCTGAGCTCTACCCAGTGGACAACAGTTGCTCCCAGACACACAATTGTAATAGCCAAAATCTCTCTAGGTAATGTTACATGTAGGAGGAAGGGGGATCAAAATCACTCCAGTTAAGAAAGAACCAGATCTAAAATCTCACGTTGCTTTACTATGAAGAATTTGAGGCCTTATAAGTAGTAAAGTAACACTAAGTTAGAAAGCAAGAGGCAGAACCATGACTCACACTCCAGGCTCCTGAATCCCTCCCTGGCCAGTGGTTTTTTTATACATGTTACTAAAGGCCCAGTGCACGAAATTCATGCAAAGGGTTGGGGGGTTTGTCTCTCAGCCCAGCCTGCACCCTCTCACAAGCCACAATCTTTCAATGGATGTCTGACTGCTTATTAAGGCCCCATCCCGCAGGACTTGATCGGCAGTCTGACATCCCTCTCGCAATCTGGGACCACTGGTTCCTAACTACTTGCCTGCCTGCCTGATCACCCTTAACCACCCCCCTGCCTGACTGATCACCCCTAACCACTTAGCCTGCCTGCCTAATCGCCCTTAACTGCTCCCTAGGGGATGGGGGTGGGAAGCAGGCTGGCCAAGGGGAGTGGTGTTCTGCACTTTCCAATCAGGAATTTTTTAATAGGCAGTCTCAAAAACTTGAACTGGAAAACCTAAAAGTAGAGTGCTCAGATTTCAGGCATCAGATGCTATTAGCAGGATTTCTATCCCAATTAAACTCTAATTCTGAGCTCTCAATAAACTGCCCTTCACTATCTCCAAAGTTTCTTATTCTTCACTATCCCATTTTCTTCTCCTTCAAACCAAGGTAACAAACAAAACCTTTAATTCTGATCTTCCTTGACAAAAGGGAACAGCAAACCTCAACTGAAATAATTTCCCACCAGAAGTCACATCCAAATACTGCAAGACTAGAACTACAGGGTTGTCTATGTACATGCACAATAACAGGCTCACATTCTAGCAGCAGGCACCCACGCATCCTCCAAAATCCCACAATCCTCTGGTCGCATACTTCTGGTTTTTCTAGCTCCTCAAGTAGTATTTCTTTTTTTTTTTAATATATTTTAATGATTTTTTACAGAGAGGAAGGGAGAGGGATAGAGAGTTAGAAACATCGATGAGAGAGAAACATCGATCAGCTGTCTCCTGCACACCTCCTACTGGGGATGTGCTCGCAACCAAAGTACAAGCCCTTGACCGGAATCAAACCTGGGATCTTTCAGTCTCCAGGCCAACGCTCTATCCATTGAGCCAAACCGGTTTTGGCTCAAGTGGTATTTCTTGCAGTAGCATTGCAACATCCATGGCCTCTAGTTGGGGAGGATTTTTCTGTTCTTTGATGTTGATAGCTGTTTACTATTTGGGATCAGTGAAGTTTCAGGAGTACAGCCACTACCATGAACATGTTGGTCCCAAGTGCACTCAAGAAACAACCGCCCATTCAATCCATGGCTGGCACTGTCCCGGTTCACAATGAGAAAAGTACTATGCTGAGCCAGTTCCCAATTTGATCTTGATCTTCCTTCCCCAGCACATTCCAAACCTACTCCAGGCTGCTGATGACCCCAACCTCACAGACTCTTAAGATTTCCCCCCTATTTCTTCAACTTTCCCCCATCAAACTAGCACCCCTAAGTGCTCCGTGGGGGGCAGGCCCAGCCTAGACAAGGGGCTGTGGTGTTCTAGTCTCTGGTCATTACAGTCATTTCACCATTTAGTCACTGGGCTTTTATTATATAGGATATTATACAATGAAAGTCAGAGATCGGAAGAGCTGAAAGCAAAACATTCTAACTGACAAAACAGTCAGTTATGTGACTGTGACTTAGACTGTATGAAACAGAAAGAGGACAAGTACAGTGGGACACACTGAGCAAGAAAAAGAAGAATATAGATACAAATTGAGAGGAGCTTGAATAAGGAAAGAAAACAATGAGAATTCATAGTGCTAACTTCCAGTCATATTAATGCACCTAACCAGCCTTCTGGAAAATAATACCCTTCTATATTCATATAGATCAATTGTTCTCAGACAGCATTAAAAACAAAACAAGATCCATCAATGGAAAAATATTCTTGGGTGTATATTAACAAAAACAGCAACAAAAAAGCAAGATCCAGTGGTCTAGCTCTTATTTCCTCCTAAAAAATGAGCTGTTTTTCATGTGATCTTAAAACTAGGGATTCTCAAGTAGAAGTACAAGATATAAGTACAGCCAATCAAATTTAGAAAATATTCAGCAGAAGGACAACTCTTCTTATATTGATAATTTAACTTGATAAGATAAAGATTAAATTACTTATAAAGTTATTCCTCAAAAAAAAAAATGAATCTTGGTCTGGCCGGCATGGCTCAGTGGTTGAGCACTGATCTATGAAACAAGAGGTCAAGGTTCGATTCCTTGTCAGGGCACATGCCCGGGTTGCAGGCTCAATCCCCAATGGGGGGCATGCAGGAGGCAGCCAATTAGTGATTCTCTCTCATCATTATGTTTCTGTCTCTCTTTCCCTCTCCTTTCCTCTCTGAAATCA
Organism: Lasiurus cinereus; assembly: GCA_011751065.1. NCBI lineage: Eukaryota > Metazoa > Chordata > Mammalia > Chiroptera > Vespertilionidae > Lasiurus > Lasiurus cinereus. Next base: position 51,236,435 of record JAAGEH010000018.1, read on the forward strand.
ATAAAAATATACACTGAGTGGTGAGATTATGATGATCTCTGAATGCATAATAACCTAACCACTCTGTGTGTGTGTGTGTGTGTGTGTGGTGTATTAGAAGCCCGGTGCATGAATTCATGCATGGGTAGGGTCCAGCCAGCCTGGCCAGAGGGAGGGAACATGGGCAGTTGGCCGGCCTGCCTGCTGATCGAACTTCTGGTCGAGGGGACAATTTGCATATTAGTCTTTTATTGTATAGGATATACACTGAGTGGCCAGATTATTATGCATTCAGAGATCATAATAATCTGGTCACTCAGTGTACTAAAAAAAAAAAAAAAAGTGAATGAAAATGTAAACTAAAGGAAAGCACAAAATCAAATCTTGATTTTATAAATAGACTCAGTGCACAAATCGTGAACCAGTGGGGTCCCTCAGCCTGATCTGTGGGATCAGGCTGAAACTGACTCTCCAACATCCGCTGAGGGATCCCAGACTGTGAAAAGGCACAGGCCAGGATGAGGGGCCCCACCAGTGCACAATCAGGGCCAGGGAGGTTGGCCATACAGAGAGGGAACTGTGGGAGGGCTCCAGGGTGTGTACAACTCGTCTTGCTCAGTTCCCATTGGCCAGACCGCTGCAGTGGTTTTCAACCTTTCTGTTGCTGTGACCCTTGAATACAGTTCCTCATGTTGTAGTGACCCCCAACCATAAAATTATTTTCATTGCTACTTCATAACTGTAATTTTGCCATTGTTATGAATCATAATGTAAATATCTGTGTTTTCTGATGGTCTTAGGTGACCCTGGTAGGGGTTCTCAACCTGTGGGTCGCACCCCACAGGTTGAAAACCGCTGCTGTAGAGCCTAAGACCATCGGAAAACACATATATTTACATTACAATTCATAACAGTGGCAAAATTACATTTATGAAGTAGCAACGAAAATAATTTTATGGTTGGGGGTCACCACAACATAAGGAACTGTATTCAAGGGCTGCAGCATTAGAAAGGTTGAGAACCACTGCCAGCAGCAAACTCACTACCACTTGGAGCATCTGCCCCCTGGTGGTCAGTGTATGTCATAGCAAGCAGTTGAGCAGCCTTAGCATATTAGCATATTATGCTTTGACTGATTGAACAGACAACCAGACACTTAGCATATTAAGCTTTTATTACATAGGAAGGATGGCTGAACAAAGTGGTACTTTCCACTTTTTCTATATGCTAGAGAAACAGGAGTCCACAGTAGGTATTAATCCAGAGGTGTTAATACAGTAGTAACAGGACCATACATACCATGAGAGAAAGTTAATTTGATAATGTTAGAATTAAATGAGAACTAATTCATAATGAGTGGGTTAAAATGTGTTAACATCATGATTAAACTATTGAACCTTAACCATTTGGTTAGGTGTTTTATTAATTTCAGGTACATACTAGTGTAATGTTAACCACTGACCTCCAGACAAATATTTCCAAAAAAATCTTCAATTCTGAAGTAACGCAGCAACCACAAGTAAGTACAAAAGAAGTTTACCTGCAGTAGGATCTTTGGCCAATGAGTTATCCAAAGCACTCGTTATTGCCTGGAAAAGGTTCATTTTCTGAGTTTGTCCTGTAAAAATAAAAATTTTAAGTCACATTATACATAGTAAAATATATAAAAATAACTCCTTTCTTAATAGTTGATTACAACTTGATTAAAATCAAGGTAGAAAGGAAGGTAGAGAACACATTACATTAATTTATTGTATTATTTAAAATTATGATGGCTCTATAGAAGATACAAAAGCAACACAGGCTTCAAGAGGACTGGTGAAGAGGCAAAATTTACACATATTAAACAATTAAAAACAAGTAAAAGGAAGAAGGCACATAATCAAATCACCAAATGTATGTTGAAAATAAAAAAGGCTAAGCAAAGTCAGAAAAGTTAGCAACCAAAGTGAGAGTAGCCTGGGAAAGATGCCCTGAGGGACGTTAGGAACATAAGCCATAGGAATGCACATGACCACAGTGGCATGTGTTAATTATGAAAGCAAATGGTCATGGGCCATAAAACAATGAGGAACACTAAACTTTAGTACCCAGAAATGCTGGTGTTTGGAGAATATAGAACCTCAGAACTAAACAAATCACACTTGGTTCTTCCTATTATCTTACTGCTCCAGTCAGAATCTCTGCAAGCTAACCACCATTTCCCTAAATGGGTTAAATGGATAATACATGTAAAGCACAAAAGACAATGCATTAAACAGTGAGTGCTGAATAAATATTAGTTATTTATTCTTAGATTCTGGACTTTGTCCATGCCCTTCATCTTGGTCAGGGCATTATTCTAAAGGGTACAAAGGTTTATCTGTTGAAGTTCCAAATGTTAAAATTCAAAAACATTATGACTTCAGAGTTATGATTTAAGCCTTGATGCTGCCCAGTGACCACAGTCATCCTGTAACTTTGGGTCAACTTCTCTCCAAAACCACTATTCAGGGCAGAGGATGGCGTCTGCCTAAATCTTCTCTGTTCCACAGGCCCCGTCTTCATTTTAGGGCACATCTATGCACTGGCGCTCACTTTAGTCCATAGCCATGCTGGTATCAAATCCCTTCAACACCTGCTGCCTAACTTGACGACTGCCCCATCTAATCTCTGTGCTCCTCAGTTGCCTGGTCTATTCCAAAATCCAGGTTCTAATTCCCACATTAGGACACAACAACTACTGCTATTGCCTTCAGCCCTCTGGCCACCAGACACTAGTCATTCATATTTTTTTCCTAGAAAAAATTTTTTCCATGGCAGGCTCTGATCTATGACATCTTGAATCTTTTATTATCTGCTGACACACACCCTACTGTTTCTCTATTTCCTCTAACCCCATCAATACCGCTAAATGCACAGACTGCAAGTCTTGTCAATCCCCAATCAGATCTTCCCTGCTGCCCTCCTGACCAGAATAAAGGCCTGTTTCTACTTATATTTTTGATAGAGATAACAGGAATTTATTAAAGAAAATACTGTTATATCTACTAATGTCAAAGAAAAAATAATCACACCACATGTCCATAATTTATTTTTCTTCAGGCTAAGGCTATATAATTTAATAGATACTTTCCTTAAATCCTTCTCCAGACTATAAAAATTATTTAAAGTACTTATTAGTACCCAGCATCAGATGATAATGGTTTCGGTTAAATTTTTTTTCCCAAACACTATGACATTCCCACTCTTTCTCCTATTTCATACATTTCCAAAAGCAAGATTTTTATTTGTTCTAATACCTAGGATTTTCATAGGTAATACCTAGGAAGATGAAAAATACCTAAACATCTAAGCTGCTATCTATCTCAAGTCCGCTGACCATTAGAATTAATATTGAATGTTTCATTGCTTCTCAGCAAATTGCTAGTGGAAAAAATCAAAGATTTTAACAATAAAAAATCATATCAAGAAAACTTGGAAACTATTGCTTGATAACCACAAAGAATGTACTCATATAAAAATAATTTACCAGGTTATTTGAAGGCTATATTTCCATGTAAGCACATAAACTTTCATTCCTGAATACTTTTTTTCAAATAAATTCAAAATTTTATGGTTTGGGATTAACTGCTATTCTACCAAATGCTTTTAAAAGTTTTAAAAGTCAGTATTTTATTGATTTTTTGAGGGGGGGAGGAAGAGAGAGAGAGAGATTTGTTGTTCCACTTATTTATGCATTCATTCATTGATCTTTGTATGTGCTCTGACTGAAGATTGAACCCACAACCTTGGAGTACTAGAAAATTATAAACACAGAGCTACCAGGCAAGGGCAGACAACTTTTAAAATGTTTTAAATAACTCATTTTTACAGTTGTATAATATTATGTTAGTTTCAGGTATTCAACCCAGTGATTAAACATTTATATAACTGAAGAAGTAATCACCCCAATATTTCTAGTACCCACCTGGCACCATACATCGTTATTAAAATATTATTGACTATATTTTGCATTTCCAATACTATTTCATAGCAACCAATTGGAACTTCTTAATCCCTTTATCTTTTCCACCCATCTGCTCCAACATACTCCCACCTGGCAACTATCAACATGTTATTAAATGACAATTTTTAATAAAGCAACATCTACTTTCAATTCTTTCTAAAGTTGTAGTATGCAGAGAAACCAAGATGGCGGCATAAGTGAACACCTAAACTGCCGCCTCGCACAACAATTTCAAAACTTCAGCTAAAAGACAGAACCACAGGAAAGCTGGCTGAGTGGAAATTCTACAACTAGAAGGAAAGAGAGGGGCTCACAGAGACTCAGAGGAGCTACAAAAAGCTGAGGTATGGAGACACATGCATGGAGAGAACAGGCGGCTGAATGCCTGGCTGGCTTCCTCTAATGCAGTGGTTCTCAACCTTCCTAATGCCGCAACCCTTTAATACAGTTCTTTATGTTGTGGTGATCCTCAACCATAAATATATTTTTGTCGCTACTTCATAACTGTAATTTGCTACTGTTATGAATCTTAATGTAAATATCTGTGTTTTCTGATGGTCTTAGGAGACCCTGCTAGCTGTTCGCTACCCACAGGTTGAGAACTGCTGCTCTAGCGGGAAGGAGATGGAAACTCCCAACTGCACTGAACCCCAATTTCAACTGCACTGAACCCATTTTGGGTGAGACCCTGGAGACCCAGTCTCATAGGTGTCCCCAGAGCACACGGAATCTTAGGGGAGCCACAAAAGGCAGAGGTCTGGAGGCACATGCACACGCGCGCACTAGTGTACACAGAGAGGCCTGCAGCGATTACCAAGGGATACCGAGACCCAGAAGACTTATAGGGAGGGCTGACAGAAGCCTAAGCTGTCTGCTCAGCCCTGAGATTCCACCCCATCCAACCCAAGCACAGAGGCTTTTGCAATTTTGCAAGTCTTGTCTCATAAGGCTGCCTCAGCACAGAAATTCTCCCTACTAGACACAGCTGATCCTCATAGCCAATTGGCCTGGAGGTCAATTCCCCCCAGTGATACCAACAACAATCAAGACTTAACTACAACAAGGCTCTACACACAGTCCACAAAAGGGTGCACCAAGAGTGTCCACCTCAGGTAACTGGGGAGGCAGAGCTACTGGGCCACACAGGACAACTAGCACACAAAGCTACTCTACCAACTCAGGGAAGCAGCGAAAATGTGGAGACAAAGAAACAGATCATAAACGAAAGAAATGGAGGAAAACAAACAACTGGATATAGAGTTCAAAACCACAGTAAGATTTTTCAATAATTTCCTAGGGGGGAGGGGGGGTCTGGGATGATGGCGGCTGGCAGGACAGAGGTGAGGGAGAGGAAGTGAGTGAGGGGATAAAAAGAGAGGGTGTGGGTGTGTGTGATGGGTGTGTGATTGAGTGAGGGACAGTTGAATCTCGCAGGAGCAGTGGGGGCTGGCAGTCCAGGCTCTCTCGGACGGGGAGAGACTGCCATCGCGGCTTTCATTCCCCGGACTGCAGAACTCGGGCGCAGAGCCCATGCCATCTTGAAGGGAAACAGGGCCTTTATTTGGGAACTCACCAACACCGCCAGCTAGACAGGCATTGGAGCTGCCCTGCGACCCAACAGCCACTCCAGCCAGAGTCCCACAGATCCGCGGACCCTGCATTCCCGCGAACCCTGCATTCCCTCGGACCCTGGGACCTCTGCCTCCAAAGCAGTGAGTGCAACTTCCCAGTCTCCAGCGACATCGGCACGGCTGCAGCAGCAGCCACACAGGGGTCCCGGCTTGCAATCTCGCCGGTCACCGCATGCACCTTGTGCAGCGTGCCTTCACACCAGTTTGTGGGCACCCTAGTCCCTGTGTTTGCGCGTCAGCATCACCCCGACTGTGGTTTCACCTGCAGCTACACACTAGTCCCCGCCTGCAGAACTCCTGGGTCAACACAATTCCGCGCACGTCTGCAGCGAGCCTTTGTGCCAGATTGCGGACACCTAGTCCCTGTGTTTGCGTGTCATGGTCACCCCATCTGTGGCATCCTAGACCATGTGTTTTTGTGTTCTGTTCGCCATGTCTGTGGTGTACCCCCCTATCTGGTTTGTGGAGCTGCCTGGTCACCGGTGTTTGCGGTGTGCCCTCGAGGCCACCACCCAAGGCTGGTTTTCAGCAGCATGTTTCTGGTGGTCCACCCCCTAAATAGTGCCTGGGAGCCACTGGAAGCCCCTGTGGGTGTGGTTTTTTTAACTCTGGACACCACAGCCATGCCTCTTCAGGGTGTGGGCCCCTGAAACACATCACCCCGAAAGACGGGTCCTTGGTGCCACTGTGTATCCCCGCTGGGCATGCGTGATCTCAATTAAGAGTGCAAAACAGCAAAAATAGAGACACTCCTCTCCACGGCTGCCGACTTCTAGACACCACAGTTGTGCTGCTCAAGGTCGCAGATCTACATCAAGAGAACCCAAATAGCTCAAGTAGGAAACTACAATAAATTAACAAACACAGGAGAACTGAGAGAATACACCAGTAGCACCACATATACCCCCCCAAAAAAAAAAATTTAAAAAATAAAAAACCTTGGGTAGTAAACCAATTTGATCTACAATTAAAACATTACAGGAAAACATGGGAAGACGTAAAAGCAATCCCCAAAGGAAAGAAAAAGAGGAATCACCAAAGAGGAAGTTAGATGAAATTGAAGTGAGCAGTCTTTCAGAGAAAGAATTCAGAGTAATGGTTTTAAGGATGTTTAAATGGATGGAAGACAAATACACACAACTCAACAACAATATCACACAACTCAATGAGAACTATAAGGAGCTGAATGAGAATGTCACCAACAAATGAAACAAAACCAAGAGGAGATGAAGAACAACATAGCTGCAATAAGGAACACAATGGAAGACCTAAACAGTAGACTAGAAGAGGCTAAGGACCACATCAGCGAATTAGAAGACAAGGTAGGAAAAAACTCACAAACACAGCAACAACTGGAAAAAAAGAGAGCCTAAGGGAGCTTTGGGACAACATAAAACAAAACAACATATGCTTAATTGGGATACCAGAAGGAGTGGAAGAAAAAGAAGGAATAGAAAACCTTTTTGAAAAAATAATGACAGAAAATTTCCCTGATATTGGCAAGGAAAAAAATATGAAAGTCCAAGAAGTACACAGAGTCCCAAACAAGCTGAACCCCAAAAAATCGACACCAAGACACATCATAATTAAATTGGCGAACACTAACGACAAAGTAAGAATCTTAAAGGCAGCCAGAGAGAGACAGAAAGTTACCTACAAGGGATCTCCTATTAGAATATCAACTGATTTCTCAACAGAAACACATCAGGCCAGAAGGGTATGGAATGAAATATATAAAGTGATGCAAAACAAGGGTCTAAACCCAAGAATACTATACCCAGCAAGGCTATCATTCAAAATTGAAGGTGGAATCAGGAGCTTTACAGACAAGAAAGGGCTAAGAGAGTGTATCACTACCAAGCCAATAATGCAAGAAATGCTAAAGGGACTGCTGTAAAAAGAAGAAAGAGAAAGGCAAAAAAAAAAAAAACTCTAAAAAGAAATATGACAACAAACATGAACTTGTCAATAATATCATTATATGGTGGTACCTCGAGATACGAGTTAAATCGTTCCATAACCTTGAGGCGTGGGAAACTATGAGACGCGTGAGTCGTGGTAAAGTGGTGGGTCATGTACAGCCGGCCGATCCACACGATTACTCCTATCTCAAATGTTGCTCGTATTTCAAAGCAAAAATCGCTCGCTTGACAGCTCATATCTCAAAAATCTCGTATGTTAGGGCACTCGTATCTCGAGATATCACTGTACATAAATGGGTTAAATGCACCAATCAAAAGACATAGGGTAGCTGAATGGTTAAGAAAACAGGACCCAGACATTTGCTGTCTACAAGAGACCCACCTCAGAGAAAAGGATTCACACAGACTGAGAGTGAAGGAATGGAAAAACAGTTTTCAGGCAAATAGAAATGAGAAAAAAGCTGGGGTAGCGATATTTATATCTGATAAAATAGACCTCAAAGTAAAGGCTATCACAAGAGATAAGGAAGGCCACTACATAATACTAAAAGGAGCAATTCATCAATAAGATATAACTCTGGTAAACATATATGCACCTAATACAAGAGTCCTTAAATACATTAAAAAAACTCCTGGAAGATATCAAGGGAGAGATCGACAACAATCATAGTAGGGGATTTTAATACACCACTAACATCCCAGCACAAATCCTCTAGACAAAAAATCAGAAAAGAAACAGCTATTCTAAATAACTCACTAGATCAGATGGACCTAATTGACATCTTTAGAGCATTTCACCCCAAAGCTACAGAATACATATTCTTCTCAAGTGCACACAGGACATTCTTAAAAATAGACCACATTTTGGGTCATAAGCAAAGTCTCCCCAAATTCAAAAAGATTGCAATCATATCAAGCATTTTCTCAGAAATCAATGGCATAAGATTAGAAATAAACTACAATAAAAACATTCCAAAAAATTCAAACACTTGGAAGTTGAATAGCATGTTACGAAACAATGACTGGATTATAAATAAGATAAAAGAAGAAATTAAAATTTTCTGGAGACTAATGACAATAAAAACACAACAACGTAAATGCTATGGAACACAATGAAAGCAGTGCTGACAGAAAAGTTTATAGCTCTACAGGCCTACCTCAAAAAAACAGGAAAAAATAGTAATGAATCACTTAACTCAACAACTCAAAGAATTAGAAAGAGAGCAACAAGAAAAACCCACTGTGAGCAGAAGGAAGGAAATAATAAAGATTAGAGCAGAAATGAATGACATAGAGACAAAAAAAAACGATACAAAAAAAATCAACAAAACAAAGAGCTGGTTCTTCGAAAGAATAAACAAGATTGATGAACCTCTAGCCAGGCTCACCAAGAAGCAAAGAGAGAGGACCCAAATAAACAAAATCAGAAATGAGAGAGGGGAAATAACTACAGACCCCACAGAAATACAAAGGATTGTTTAAAAATATTAGGAAGAACTCTATTCTAACAAATATCACAACCTAGAGGAAATGGACAGATTCCTAGAAAAACACAACCTTCCAAAACTCACACAGGAAGATTCTAAAAATCTCAACACACTGATAACTAAGGAAGAAATTGAAGCAGTCATCAAAAAGCTTCCAGCAAACAAAAGCCCAGGGCCAGACGGCTTCATAGGAGAATTTTACCAAACATTCATAGAAGAAGTAAAACCCATTCTTCTCAGACTATTCCAGAAAATTCAAGAGGAAAGAACACTTCATCACCCTAATACCAAAATCCAATAAAGATAACACAATGAAAGAGAATTACAAACCAATATCCCTCATGAACATAGAGGCCAAAATCCTAAACAAAATACTAGCAAATCGAATCCAGTAGTACATTAGAAAGATCATACACCATGACCAAGTAGGATTTATCCCCGGAATGCAAGGATGATACAATATCCGCAAATCAATAAACATGATACATCACATAAACAAATTGAGAGATAAAAATCACATAGTCTTATCAATTGATGCAAAAAAAAACATTCAACAAAATTCAACACCCTTTCTAATAAAAACTCTCAGCAAGGCAGGAATAGAAGGATCATACCTCAACATAATAAAAGCCACATATGACAAACCCACAGCCAACATCATACTAAATGGGCAAAAATTAAAACCATTTCCCCTAAAAACAGGAACAAGACATGGCTGCCCACTGTCACCACTCCTATAGTGCTGGAAGTATTAGCCATTGCTATCAGACAAGAAAAAGAAAAGGCATCAAAAGAGGAAAAGAAGAAGTAAAACTGTCCTTATTTGCAGATTACATGATACTGTACAAAGAAAACCCTAAAGACTCCATCAAAAAATTATTAGACTTAATAAATGAATTCAGCAATGTAGCAGGATACAAAAGTAACACCAATAAATCTTTGGCATTTCTATATACCAATAATGAACTTACAGAAAGAGAGACTAAAACAGCAATCCCATTTACCATCGCACCAAAAAAATTAAGATACCTAGGAATAAACTTAACTAAGGAGGTAAAAGACCTATACGCAGAAAACTACACAACTCTAAAAAAAGAGTTAGAGGAAGACATAAACAGATGGAAGAATATACCATGTTCATGGATTGGGAGAATCAATATCATCAAAATGTCCATTCTACCCAAAGCAATTTACAAATTCAATGCAATCCCCATGAAAATACCAAAGGCATACTTCACAGATCTGGAACAAACTTTTCAAAAATGCATCTGAAATTAAAAAAGACCCCGTATAGCTGCAGCAATCCTTAGAAAGAAGAACAAAGTAGGTGGGATCTCAATGCCAGATTTCAAGCTGTATTAAAAAGCCACTGTTCTCAAAACTACCTGGTACTGGTGCAAGAACAGACACATAGATCAATGGAATAGGATAGAGAACCCAGAAATCGACCCAAACCACTATGCTCAATTAATATTTGACAAAGGAGGCACGAACATACAATGGAGTCAAGATAGTCTCTTCAACAAATGGTGTTGGGAAAATTGGGACAGAAACATGCAAAAAAATGAAACTAGACCACCAACTTACACCATTTACAAAAATAAATTCAAAATGGATAAAAGACCTAAACATAAGATGGGAAACCATAAAAATACTAGAGGAATCCACTGGCAGCAAAATCTCCGATATAGGCAGAAGGAAATCTTCACCGACACAGCTCCTCGGGCAATGGAAACTAAAGAAAAAATAAACAAATGGACTACTTCAAAATAAAAAGCTTTTGCACAGCAAAGGAAACCATCAACAAAACAACAAGAAAGCAAATTGCAGGGGAGAACATATTTGCCAATGATATCAATGATAAGGGTTTAATCTCCAACATTTACAGGGAACTCATACAATTTCACAAAAAGAAGATAAACAACTCAATCAAAAAAATGGGCAACTGATCTAAATAGGCACTTCTCGAAAGAAGGAAGGCCAAGAGACATATGAAAACCTGCTCAAAGTCACTAATCATCAGAGAGATGCAAATCAAAACAACAATGTGGTACCATCTCACATCTGTCAGAATGGCTATCATCAACAAATCAACAAATGACAAGTGTTGGCAAGGATGCGGAGAAAAGGAACCCTCATGCACTGCTGGTAGGAATGCAGACTGGTGCAGCCACTGTGGAGAACAGTATGGAGTCTCCTCAAAAAATTAAAAATGGAACTTCCATTTGACCCAGTGATCCCACTACTAGGAATATACCCCAAGAAACTAGAAACTCCAATCAGAAAGGACATATGCACCCCAATGTTCATAGCAGCACAATTCACCATAGCTAAGATTTGGAAACAGCCTAAGTGCCCATCAGCAGATGATTGGATCAAAAAACTGTGGTACATCTACACAATGGAATACTACGCTGCAGTAAAAAAGAAGGAGCTCATACCATTGCAACAACATGGATGGAGATGGAAAGCATTATGCTAATTGAAATAGGCCAGGCAGAGAAAGACAAATATCACATGATCTCACTCATCTGTGGAATATAATGAATGACATAGACTGATAATCAAGATCAGATCCAGAGAATGAGAAGCATCAATCAAAACATCAAACCTCCGGGAAGGTAGGGGTTGGTGGGAATAAGGGGGAGAGATCAACAGAGGGACCTTAGTACATGCGTATGAACATAATCATTGGGCACAGACAACGGGGAAGGTGTGGCATGAGAGGGAATCCATACAGTGGTCTCCATAACCTTAAGAGAAATTACTTCATGAGACAAAGATTTTTAAATGAAACTCTTTAACATGAAAATCATTTTGGAAGGAAATAAAGAGAAGTTTCCTTTAAACGTCATAAGGATCGTAATTGAAAGTCAATATATTTGGCCTCTGTGTTTTTGCCTCCCTGAAATAGTTTATATAAAGTTACAAAAAGAAATTGTCAGCCCATTTGAAACTGAATTGTCATGGCCTAGAGCAAAGAATATCCTTACATGATATTATCCTAGAATATCATTTAATTTTTGATATTTCACAACAGCATATTGCACAACTATCCCAAACAAACATATAAACTACTTCTTTGAATGTTTAGCAGCAATTTAAAAAGAGGACATGAAAGGATTTAATTTCTTTCAGAAGGAACTGAGGCACTGGAAAGACACTTGAACATTCCTTACTGGCCCTCTTTCCTCTTTTGCCAAGAGGGACCCTCTTCTCACAACCCAATGGCCCTCAGCTGCAGCCTGAGCTCTCTATTCACACTGAGGTCGAAGCCTCGAGTCGGCTGGTATAATGGATCTGTCTCTCCCCAAATGGTGTGAGCTGGGCCCTCCCTGGAGAAGGAACCTGAATTCTCCTAGCCGGGGCCCCGCCAGCAGGCGAGGGGATCCCCAAGGCAGGTGCTGGGCGTCGAGGTCACGGGGGCATAGGCTACCATGGAGACAGAACTGAACCTCACAGCACCCTGCTTGGCCCCTGAGGATGACTGCTTAGCCAGAGCGGGTAAGATTCCTCAGGGAAGGAACAACCTAAGACAGGCACAGTCCCAGGAGGGCCATCAGGAGAGAACTTGGGATCAACAGAGGTGGGGCACAGACCCTCACCCCCTCCACCAACCTAGCAGGGGTCTGAACCATCACCCCTTCTGAGAGAGGTCTCCTGACCCCATGGCTACCTCGCTTCCCACACTCAGCACAGATCGGGACCCAGGTAACAGACAGAGACGTGCCGACAGCAGCTGCCCTATATCTAAATTCAGCCTAGCACCAGGAATGCTCAGTGCCTACTCAATGCAAATAAACCTTTCCACTAATATATACAGGATAATCTAAGATTGTTGGTAGAGTATTAAATTTGACGTAAAAGAGTTATCAAACTCTCAGATTAATTTAAATTGGCAAACTGAAATAAGCGAATACCCAAGAAAATTTAAGTGTACTGGACAAAAAGCTGTTTCTAAAGTATTAATTAAAATTTCTATTGATAGTTCATCTCATGGTAAAATTGCTTAATATGTAATGAACATAAAACCACGCTTATAAGGTTTTTCAAGAATATCCTAGAAAAGATGGATAAATTTAGCGAGTCCCAAGAGGAGATGAAAAAGGACCAACTAGAGATATAAAAGATCCAACTAGAGATGGAATAGGACCAACTAGACATGAAAAAGGATCAACTAGAAATTAAACATACACTGACTGAAATAAAAAATATTATACAAAAACCTAATAGCAGATTAGAAGAACGCAAGAATCAAGTCAAAGATTTGAAATACAAAGAAGGAGAAAACACACAACTGGAAAAGCAAAAAGCAAAAAGAATCCAAAAATTTGAAGGTAGGGTAAGGAGCCTCTGGGATGACGTCAAGCATACCAACATCAGAATTATGGGGGTGCCAGAAGAAGAGAGAGCAAGATACTGAAAACCTATTTAAAGAAATAATGACAGAAAACTTCCCCTACCTGGTGAAGAAATAAACTTACAAGTCCAGGAAGTGCAAAGAACTCCAAACAAAAGGAATCCAAAGAGGACCACACCAAGACACTTCATAATTAAAATGCCAAGAGCAAAAGACAAAGTGAGAATATTAAAAGCAGCAAGAGAAAAACAGTTCATTACCTACAAGGGAGCACTCATACGATTTCCAGCTGATTTCTCAACAGAAACTATGCAGGCCAGACGGGAGTGGCAAGAAATATTCAACGTGATGAATAGCAAGAACCTACAACCAAGATTATTCTACCCAGAAAAGCTACCATTCAGAATTGAAGGTCAGATAAAGAACTTCCCAGATAAGAAAAGGCTTAAGGAATTCATCAACACCAAACCAGTATTATATGAAATGCTGAAAGGTACTCTTTAAGAAGAGGAAGAAGAAAAAGGTAAAGATAAAAATTATGAATAACAAATACATATCTATCAACAAGTGAATCTAAAAATCAAGTGAATTAAAAATCTGATGAACAGAATAAACTGGTGAATATAATAGAATCAGAGGAATAGAAAGGGAGTGGACTGCCAATTCTCAGGGGGAAAGGGATGAGAGGGGTGTGGAAAGAGACTGGACAAAAATTATACACCTATGGATGAGGACAATGCGGGTGAGGTAAGGGCAGAGGGTGGAGGTAAGGGCAGGGGGTGGGGTGGGAACCAGGTGGAGGGGAGCTATGAGGGTTAAAAAGAGGAACAATTATATAATCTGAACAATAAAGATTAAATTTAAAATAATAAATAAATAAATAAATAAATAAATAAATAAATAAATAAAAATAAAGTTGCATGCTTTGTGGATGAGTCATGAAGAAATCAGCCGAAACTGGTTTGGTTCAGTGGATAGAATGTCAGCCTGCAGACTAAAAGATCCCAGGTTCGATTCTGGTCAAGGGCATGTTCCTTGGTTGCAGGCACATCCCCAGTAGGGGGTGTGCAGGAGGCAGCTGATGAGTGTTTCTCTCCCATCAATGTTTCTAATTCTGTATCTCTCTCCCTTCCTCTCTGTAAAAAATCAATAAAATATATTTTTTAAAAAAAGAAATCTCATAAAGTTATTCATAGGCACGATCATTTTAAGTATTTAATTTCCTTCTAACTATTTATTCTCCTGCTAGTGGCCCGGTGCACAAATTCATGCGCATTGAAAGGAAAATACTTAGAATAAATGTTTTAATATTGCAATTTGCCCTTTCTCTGTAATGAACGCTGGTCACCACTTGTGGGTGATTGGCGGAGTGATCAGGCCATGCTCGCACCCACCTTGGCCTTGCGCCACCCACTCACCTGCCCCGCTCTCATCAGGGCCTATCAGGGCTGGCAGCATCTCCACTGCCACCTGCTGCCAGCACTGCATCGCTGACGCCTGCCATGTTCTGCACTGCCCCCTGGTGGTCAGCAAACATCATAGCTAGTAGTCGAACTCCCAGTCAAGGGGACAATTTGCATCTTAGGCTTTTATTATATAGGATACTTTATATCAAAGACCATTGATAAAATATACCTATGTTCCCTCATAATAAGATAAGTGCACCTCTAGCACATCTAACCAAAGTTGTGCCACTGGCAAGACATTTCAAAAGAAAAAAGGCTGGCTGGCATAGCACAGTGAATGAA
Source organism: Lasiurus cinereus (assembly GCA_011751065.1). Classification (NCBI taxonomy): domain Eukaryota; kingdom Metazoa; phylum Chordata; class Mammalia; order Chiroptera; family Vespertilionidae; genus Lasiurus; species Lasiurus cinereus. Next base: position 51,251,550 of record JAAGEH010000018.1, read on the forward strand.
GTCATCCTATGAACCAGGAGGTCACAGTTGGGTTCCTAGTCAAGGCACATGCCCAGGTTTGGGGCACATTACCCAGTGTGGAGCATGCAAGTAGCAACAAATCAATGATTCTCTCTAGTCATTGATGTTTCTATCTCAGTCTCCCTCTTCCTTCCTCTCTGAAATCAACAAAAAATTTTTAAAAAAGAAAAAAGAAGAAAGGTAGTCTATGAACACCATTAAAATTGTTATTCACAACACCATGAATAAAGATCATCACTGCTAAAAAGAAAAGTGGTATGTGGGTGGAATGGAAGGGACACAACAGAACATAAGCTCTAAGATGTCAGGGATTCTTATCTGCCCTTGACCAGAGCTATATGCTGTGTTTACAATAGTGTCTGACATGTGGTCGATGACTGAACAAATAAATACAAGCAGCTATTTCCATAAAGACAAAATATACACAAAGCAAATTGTTAAACAACCACTTAAAGAGGTGGGAATGGAGTAGGGGAATAAATCTACCAAAGTCAGAATTCAAAGAGACTGTAGAAAAGGCAGGGAGAAGGGATATTGCTATAACAGGATGATGGAGTATTCAATTATTTTGAATACCTTCAGTAGGCAGTAGTGTTGAAGGGAAAGAGAAGCCTTCCACAGAACCAGACCACTTAAGACAAAAGAGGCAAATAGGTTCCAAGGAGCAGTCTTCAGAAATAAATAAGGTCAAAAGTAGGGCATGTCAACAATAAATATATTTGTAGTTAGACCCTGAACAAATAAAAATACACAGCTATGATATGGAAAATTAGGGTCTAGTTTCAGAAAAATGAGGATTCTGCAAGCACTCTGAGCTGCTTAGTCCTTGCTGGAGACCTGTGTATTAAAACACTATGTCACCCTATTCCTTAGAAATCTCAGCATTTAGTACAGTGCCTATCACATACATGACAATTAGTATATGCTTATGAATCATGATAAATGACTATTTCAGTGGCTTACACTGGCACTAACCACACTGTGAAATGGGAAGTTGCCTAAGAAACTATTTTCCCCCAACAAAATCTCTTTCACTTCTCTATGTACCCTACTGTCCAGGAATCCCTTTCTTTGTGCTACGTGCTCTACCCCATTCTAAGCTCTATAAAGGGGTGTTACAATCTCTATCCCATATAGTACGTTTCAGAGAGAGTCCAATATTAGGGACAAAAAACTTAATAATAAAATGTAAATGAAGGATCTATAAACACAAATGTCTTTTAAGGTGCCAGTGTATATTGCATATCCAGTCAAAGAAAGAAAGTAAACAACAGTGGGGCTGGCAAGGAGAGTGAGGGGATAACCAAATAGGGAGGCCCTAAGTTTCTTAAAGCTGAAGAGCCTGTGATTAGAATCCCTAGCCTGCCCCTCTCAGGACTCCTGGTAACTTCAGTCATGATGGGACACTTCCCTTTGTTTTGCTGGCTCCTTCTCTACTCAACTTCTAAATGTTTTTAAGCCCATCTACATGCTGGTGACTCCCAAATGGATATCTACAACGCAGATCTCTCCTCTGAGCTCCTGATTTTATATCTGTGAAGGAATAAAAGAGGTGATCTGATCATAATTCTTAAATGGGAAGGTGATGGAGGACAGTCACAGCCCAGGCATATAACTTATTTACTAAAAGACTTATCTGGCCTTAAACAAGCCCTGTCTGTTGTTTTTGTACACCTAGGTTCATATGTCTTTGAAATGCCTTTTCAGACCTCTCCTTCTAATACTACCCTTTCAAACCCCTCCTTCCAAAGCAGCGATTTTCAACTGATGTGTCTCAAATCCTTTAAAACATGCAATACTTGACTATGCAAAACATGCAGACCTTTTTCCCTTAGATTATGAAATTAAAAAATAACAACAGCCAACACAACGATAACCATCCAGTGTGAATGAATCAAAATTATACCTATTTTGTCAAGTTGACAAAAAATATAACACATATTTTCAGTGTGCCGTAGAATTTTAGTAATTAGTTTATGTGTGCCATGAAATGAAAAAGGTTGAAAATCGCTCTTCTAAAGCATGCAAGAGAGCACATACTCTTAACTCTCCTACAATTCCCAACATGTTGCTTTCTCCCACCTTTATGTAATATTCCTTAGTTCCCTCTTTAATCTCAAATGCAGAAAAGCAACTGCAAACTATTATTCTCCAAAGCATTCATCTGTCGATATCTTGCTTCCCTTTCTGGATCAAATAAATTTTATAAGAATTATCTACAGGTTTGGATGTTCTTAAATCAACATATCAAACAGCAGTTCTCCACTTGGGTATCTTGGGCTTTTGTTTGTATTTTTGTTGTTGTTGTTGTTGTTGTTGTAAATCTTCACCCCAGGATATTTTTCATTGATTTTAGATAGAGTAGGAAAGAGGAAGGGAGGGAGGGAAGGAAAAAAGAAAGAAGGGAAGGAGGAACATCAATATTGGGGGGGAAAGGAGACATATGTAATATTTTCAACAATAAATAATTTAAATTTAAAAAACAACAACATACAATAAACATCAATGTAAGAGAGACACATGTATCAGTTGTCTGAATGCCCCCGACCAGGGCCAAGAATTGAACCTGGGACCCTTCTGTGTGCAGGCCAATGCTCTAACCATTTAACACACCAGCCAAAGCATCTTGGGCTTTTTTACTCAACAAGCACAAAACTCTTGATGTCCATGCCTAAGATGCTACTTTTGCATTTTAACAAACAGCACTACCCTCCCCAGGTTCCCAAACCAGAAACCAAGGAGGCATCCTTGAATGTCTTCCTTTAATTCATTATTGGCATTCAACCCATCAAATCCTACTTCCAGATACAATACTTCCAAAACATAGCTTTAAATGTAGCACTACAGTGTTCTATTTCCAGAACTGATCATCTCTTTCCTGTTCCAGAAAACTATCTCCTAACTGCCTTCTTTAGCTCTGACTACTATAACATCAACATATTTGGATGGCTTGAACAACAGAAATGTATTTCTCAGTTATGGAGGTTAGGAAGTTTGGGAGGTCCAAATCAAGATGAGTTCCTGATGAGGGTCTTCACATGATGGAGAAAGAGATACTCTCTCTTCTTTTAAGGGCTCTAGTCACATTCATGAAGATTCCACCCTCATGACCTAATTATATCCCAATGGCCCCCTCTCCAAATAACATTACCTCAGGGATTAGGGTTACAACATATGGAACGGGGAGGGGGTTGGGGCACAAATATTCAGTCCATAGTACTGCTTCCTCACTTGTACCTTATCATTCAAAATCATTCATGAAGAAACTGCTATAACAAGAGTACTGAAAAGCAATGCAAGTCCTAAAATCCTTCAAAGCCTTTGACTACACCTGAAAAGAATCCCATTTCCCAGCACTTCCACAAGGCCCTGCTTGATCTCATCACTGCCCACCTCAATAATTCCATTGTGCACTACTGTCCCCCAGGCTCACTCCTTACGTCTTTTCTCAGTACTAAACCAAATTTCCTGCCACTTCAGGACCCTTTATCCTTGAATACTCCTTTCTGGATCCCTTAGAGTAGACCTTGGTTAAATGTTACCTCCTCTTAGGGCCTGCTGGGTCTCTATTATTATTTTTCCTAACGCCTGAACATTTCTTACTATAACTAGGATTGGTTTAAGTAGGCATCTGCTTGCTACTTTTTGTCCATTTCCTCCACTAAACAGGCTCATCTCCATATCCCTAAGCACCTAGCACAGTTTTGTGCCCAGGAGAAAATTTAAATGTATAGAATGAATGAATAAAACAAACCTACACGTGCACACAATGCCTGAAATCAGGGGCAGCAAAAGGCCTGTATGTGCTGTTCCTGGAAAGCAACCTAGGGTGATGGAGGTAGCAAACATACCTGTGAAGCCACATACAGTCTGTGTGACTTTGGAAAAGATATTTAACCACTGACATTCAGCTTCCTCCTCTATAAAACAGAGATAATATCTAATGTATAGAACTATTGTGAGAATTCAGTGAAATGATTACTATCAAATGTCCAATATTTATGAAGCATCAATTCTGTGCTGGTTACCTTCCATTTTCCCTAATTAGGGAGACTAACTCTAGTTCAACAGGTGCCAGGCACTGGTAATTACACGGATTATCTCACTGAGTCCAGCAACAACTGAGCAGTACAGATGAGGAAAACAAAGTTTATGAAGACAAATAAACTTGGGCAATGTCACAATGCTAAGCTGTAAAGTGGGACTCAGATTTCAGCATGTCTAACTCAAGAACCTCAGCTCTAAGCTTCTTTGCAATATTGCCTCTAGAATGCTGCAGTCTTCCACAATGATAGCAAAAATGGGGTGGAAAACTATGAATCAAGTTCCCAGATGACATGTAAATAGAGAAGAAACTTGAAGATGGGTAAATTACAATGAAAATAGAAGTGCTTGAAACTAGGATCTTAGCCTCACCACCACCCAATCTGTTCTCAGATGCAAACCAGGACCCTACAGCCACTGGGGACAAAGACCTGCGACCACAGCTGCAGATTTACAGACACCAAGAATCCAGACATCCAGGCCGAAGATTTCTGTGAGTCACAGAGCCCATCTTCCTCCCCACAGGCTTGCTACAGTGCCATAGGAACTGCTGGTTCCACTCCTTGCGAGCAGGCCTCATGCCCACACAGGACAGTTCCAGCTCCACTGCCCAAATTTGAGCCTGGACACATGGACACTGAGAATCTGTTTCCTGCAGAGACCAGATCCCACACTCACACAGGGTGGCTGTGGCTTCACTGCCCAAATTTGAGCCTGGGTGCACAGACTCTGAGAATCTGCTTACCGCAGAGCCCACTCTCACAACCAGACTCCATAACCACACAGGGCGGCAGTGCCACCTGACTTTGATCTAGGCAAGCACACACAGAAGTCTGTTTTTTTGCAGTGCAGGAGTGGACCTCTGCTGACACAGGGCAGCTGTGCAACCTGATCCCACAAGCAGACCAGGGACCCCGATTCTCTTCATGAGAGGCAACACTGAGCACTAGTGACTTGACTCTGTTCCTCATCACGCGTGCCTGGGATCTCTGATGCCCAGTGCACACACATTAAGAGTCAGTGACTCCCAACTCTCAGTACGTCCACACACAGGAACTCTGAGTCTCAGTGCAAGGCTACACCAAGCAACAGACTCTGATATTAATTTCTCGGCGCAGGCACAGAGGGACTCTGACTCCTAGCATGTGCTAGGGGACTCTGATTTTTGGCACATGCCAGTGAGGTCCTTTTATCAGCATGGCAAAGGCAGGGTTCCTGATTCTAAATTCTGGTAAACATTCATGCACCCCATGCAGGAGCACCCAAATATATAAAAAAAAAAAACCTCTGGAAGATATTAGAGGAGAGACTGACAGCAACACAATCATAGCAGGAGACTTTAATACCCCATTAACATCACTGGATAAATCCTATAAACAGTCTGAGATAAAGAATAATGTAACACAAATAAAGAACACATTAGTCAGAATACAATGCAGATTAGGGGAAGCTGAGGATCCAACCAGTGATTCAGAAGACAATGTTGAAAATATCACTCTATTGGAGAACCAAAAAAAACAAAAAACAGGGAGAACCCAAGATAGCGGCATACGTAAACACCTACACTGCTGCCTCGAACAACAATTTCAAAACTGCAACTAAAAGACGGAACAGACATCATCCAGAACCACAGGAAAGCTGGCTGAGTGGAAATTCTACAACTAGAAGGAAAGAGAGGGGCTCACAGAGAACCAGAGGAGCTGCAAAAAGCTGAGGTACGGAGACAAACGCGCGTGGAAAGAGCAGGTGACGGCGAACCAGGCTGGCTTTCTCTGGCAGGAGGGAGACTGAGACTCTCAAAGGCATTGAACCCCTTATTCTATGACACTAAACCCCAGATCCAACTGAAATTCATATGGGGGGAGTTTGGACTGTGAAGGCGGAGAAGTGCACGGAAATTTAGGGGAGTCGCAAAAGATCAGAAGTCTGGAGGCGCGCACGGCATTGCGTGCAGAGGACCAACTACTGATTATGCCGCTGGCTTTCGGGACTGGGTGGGAGACAGACCCTCCCATCTGTGCCACTCCTAACTCCACTAAACACCAGTTTTGGGCGAAACCCTGGGGACCAAGACTCGTGTGGTCCCAGAGCACAGGGGAGCCGGAAAGGCAGAGGTCTAGAGGCACTGCAAGAGTGAGCACACGCACACAGGGACCATTCCAGTGATTACCCAGTCACGTGAGACTCGGGGGCCATGGAGGGAGGGGCCGACTGGAAGGCAAGGCGGTCCCTTAAGCCCTGAGACTCCACCCCTCCCAAGCTCAACAGAGGCTTCTGCAGTTTTGCAAGTCTGGTATAATAAGGCTGAATCCAACATAGAAGTTCTCCCAGCATAGTGAAAATGCCGAGACAAGGGAAGGGATCACAAACAAAAGAAATGGAGGAAAACAAACGACTGGATATAGAGTTCAAAACCACGCTTATAAGGTTTTTCAAGAATATCCTAGAAAAGATGGATAAAGTTAGCGAGTCCCAAGAGGAGATGAAAAAGGACCAACTAGAGATGCAAAAGATCCAACTAGAGATGGAAAAGGACCAACCAGAGACAAAAAAGGACCAAATAGAAATTAAACATACACTGACTGAAATAAAAAATATTATACAGAGACCTAACAGCAGACTAGAGGAAGGCAAGAATCAAGTCAAAAACCTGAAATATAAAGACTCAGAAAACACTCAACTGGAAAAGCAAGAAAAGAATCCAAAAATGTGAAGATAATGTAAGGAGACTCTGGGGCAACCTCAAGCATACCAACATCAGAATTGTGGGGGTGCCAGAAGAAGAGAGAGAGCAAGACACTGAAAACCTACTTAAAGAAATAATGACTGAAAACTTCCCACATCTGGTAAAAGAAATAGACTTACAAGTCTAGGAAGCACACAGAACCCCATACAAAAGGAATCCAAAGAGGACTACACCAAGACACATCATAATTAAAATACCAAGAGCAAAAGACAAAGAGAGAATATTAAAAGCAGCAAGAGAAAAACAGTTCATTACCTACAAGGGCGCACCCATACGACTATCAGCTGATTTCTCAACAGAAACGATGCAGGCCAGATGGGAGTAGCAACAAATATTCAACGTGATGAATAGCAAGAACCTACAACCAAGAATACTCTATCCAGCAAAGCTATCATTCAGAATTGAAGAGCAGATAAAGAGCTTTACAGATAAGAAAAAGCTAAAGGAGTTCATCAACTCCAAACCAGTATTATATGAAATGCTGAAAGGTACTCTTTTAGAAGAGGAAGAAGAAAAAAGTAAAAGACAAAAAATTATGAGCAACAAATACATATCTATCAACAAGTGAATCTAAAAATTAAGTGAATTAAAAATTTGATCAACAGAATAAACTGGTTAATATAATAGAATCAGGAGCACAGAAAGGAAGTGGAATGATAATTCTCAGGGGGAAAGGGGGGAGGGGGATACAGGGAGTGACTGGATAAAAATCATACACCTATGGACTCATCAATGGGGTGGAGGTAAGGGTAGAGGGAGGGGTGGGAGCCAGGTGGTGGGGACCTATAGAGGGGAAAAAAGAGAAACAAATGTAGTAATCTGAATAATAAAGATTTAATTTAAAAAAAAAGAAAAAAAAGTTAGTCAACATCATAATGTAATCTTCGTAATAACTTATTTTTAAAATAAAATAAAAAAAACAATTAAAAAACAGAAGACAGCTTAAGGGAGCTGTGGGACCATATGAAACATTACAATATTGGAATAGGAGGTGTGCCAGAAGAGGCAGAAAGGACGAAAGGAATAGAGAAGGTGTTTGAAGAAATAATGGTAAAAAACTTCCCTAACCTGGTAAAGGAAAATGTCACACAAGTTCAGGAGGCACAGAGAACTCCAAACAAGGAAAACCCAAACAAACCCATGCCCAGACACATCATAATTAAAATGCCAAAAATTAAAGGCAAAGAGAGACTCTTAAAGGCAACAAGAGAAAAGAAAACTGTTACCTACAAAGGAATTCTCATAAGGCTGACACCTGATTTTTCATCAGAAACTCTACAGGCCAGAAGGGAATAGCATGAAGTACTCAAGGTACTGGAAAGCAAGGATCTGAGACCAAGATTACTATATCCAACAATGCTATCATTCAAAATAGACAGTCAAATAAAAAGCTTCCCAGACAAAAAAAAAAAAAAAAAAAAAGGACAAAGGAGTTCATCACCACCCACCAAGCCAGTATTACAAGAAATGCTAAAGGGGTTGCTGTAAGGGAATATTGAGAAGAAACAGAAAAAGAAACCTAGCCATACAGAATTAAAATGGCAATAAATAAGTACCTCTCAATAATAAACCTTAATGTAAATTGATTAAATGCTCCAATCAAAAGGTATAGGGTAGCTGAATGGATATAAAAACATGACCCAACTATATGCTGTCTACAAGAGATTCACCTCAAAGCAAACGACCCACACAGGATGAAAGTGAAGGGAAGGAAAATATTTTTTCCATGCAAATGGAAAAGAAAAAAAAAGCTGGAGTAGCAATACCCATATTCGACAAAATAGACTCTAAAAGCATCATACTAAGAGAAATAAACAAGTTGGAGAAAGATAAATATCAAATGATCTCCTTTGTGGAATATAATGAATAACATAAACTGATAAACAAAAATAGAGCCAGATGAGAAAAAATATTCTAGAATAGTTATTTGCCGATTTTTAATATTTCCTTTCCTACAACTTTTGTGCTATTGTACTATGTTAGTACAGTTTTAGTAATCTACACTAATAAGAGAAATATGCAAATTGACCATATCTCCATGACACCCATCAGCCAATCAGGGGTATGCAAATTAACCCAACAAATATGGCGGGTTAATTTGCATACACAGCCTAAGAGCAAAGACTGAAGACTGAAGACTAAAGACTAAAGAGGCTTGGCTTCTCCCCTGCGGCCGGAGCAGAGAAGCCAAGCCTCGCTACAGCCAGAGCAGAGGAGCCTACCCTCAAGGTCCTGGGTGCTGATTGCCGGGTGCTGGGTGCCAGAGGAAAACCGGTGCAGGCAGCCAGGGGAAGGAAGGCCTATTGCACGAGCCTCTAGTATTATTATACTTAAAATCCTTTTATTCTTGAAATATTAATGTTTATTGCATGTAATATTATTATATGTAAGATCATTTTTCTTGAATAATTGGTGTCTATTACATGTAACATTATACGTAAAGTTGTTTTTGTTGGGACATTAATGTTTATTTCATGTAACATTATTATATTTAAGATTGTTTTTCTTGAAATATTAAGGTTCATTGCATGTAACACTATTATATTTAAAATCATTTTTCTTGAAATTAAAAAAACAACAACATAGACTACTGGCTGGCCCTAGGCAGACACACTCAGGGCCAGGTCCCCTTTCCAGTAACAGCATCAGATTCTATAGCCTAAGGGCTCAGTCCTATAAACTGCCCCCATTGGCCAATTCAGATGCCAATGGCAAATCCAAGTTGTTTCTTATGCTTCTTCTAACTGACCAGCTAAAGATTAGAGGTTCAAACAACCCCCTTCTTTGGTTCAATTAATTTGTTGAAACAGCTCACAGGAATCAGAAAAACAGTTTATTACTAGATTGCTGGTTTATTATTAGGATATAACTCAGGTACAGCTAGAGCAGCGGTTCTCAACCTGTGGGTCACGACCCCTTTGGGGGCCAAACAACCCTTTCACGGGGGTCGCCTAAGACCATAGGAAAATGCAGATATTTACATCACGATCCGTAACAGTAGCAAAATTTCATGGTTGGGGGTCACCACCACATGAGGAACTGTATGCAAGGGTCGCAGCCTTAGGAAGGTTGAGAACCACTGAGCTAGAGTAAAGGGATGCATAGGGCAATGTATATCAGAAGAGGCAAGGAGCTTCCATTCTCCCTGAGCACACCTCTCTTCTCAAATCTCCACCTATTTGCCAACCAGAAGCTTTTAGAACCCAGTCCTTTTGGAGATTTCATTACATAGGCATAATTGATTAAATCATGGGACTCTGACAATTCATTCTATTTCTAGTCCTTTTCCCTCCCCAGAGGTCAGGTGGGTGGAGTGAAAATTCCAACTCTCTGATCACATGGTTGGTTCCTCTAGTGACCAGTTCCCATCCTTAAAAGACTTAGGGGCTTTGCTAAAGTCAACATTCACATAACAAGACACATTTATTGCTCCCATCATAAAAAAAAATTCTGGGTTTTAGTAGCTCCAGTGCCAGGAATGGAACAAAGCTGAAGATGTATTCTTTATTATAAATCACAATATCACAGTACACCTGTAATTTTAGCATGATACCCAACACTCACCCTCATTAGCACAAATGGGAGTATAAAATGGAAATCTGAGCTGTGCATTAAAAGCCATTACTGTTCCTTCTTCAAGTGACAAATATCATCCCTGGGACTTGATCCTTAAGAAATAATGTTACATAAATGACACATGAAATGTTTCTATATGCATTATTTATAACATTGCAAAAGTGTAATAGGTAAAGCATTATGGTAATTATTTAAAGTTTCAATTTATTGCTGAGTGTAGTCAGAGACTGTTAAGTATACCATACTTAATTTAGTCTTAATAACAAAACCCTCTGACGCAGGTATTATTATTAACTCTTTACTTATAAAGAAATGGAGGCTTGTGGAGGGTAAGTGATGAGTCCAAAGTTACAGGTATCAAGGCCTAGACATAACCTAGGACAATCTGATTCAAGCACCAAGATTTTTAACCATTAAATCAGTTTTTCTACTCCAGAGGACATGTCTTCTAAGGAAGGTTACAAAAACTATATAATAACATGGGAGATACTTTTGATTAAATAGTGCAGATTATATTAGTATTGAAACTACAATTATGGAGAACTTTTTATTCCAGTAATTTATCTGTGTAACCTTGGGCAAACTATCTCAAGACCTCCAATATGCCGAAACCGGTTTGGCTCAGTGGATAGAGCATCAGCCTATGGACTGGAAGGTCCCGGGTTCGATTCCAGTCAAGGGCATGTACCTTGGTTGTGGGCACATCCCAGTAGGGGGGCGTGCAGGAGGCAGCTGATCGATGTCTCTCTCTCTCTCTCATCGATGTTTCCAACTTTCTATCCCTCTCCCTTCCTCTCTGTAAAAAAATCAATAAAATATATATTTTTTTTAAAAAAGACCTTAAATAACCTAACTGAAAATGGGAATTTAAACATTACCAGCCTCTTTAAGGTTGTCCTAAGCATCAAAGGAGGGCCTGCCCTTAGTAAGCCCTCAATAAAAGATCTTTCTTACTTATTTACAAGTAAAGACGCACTTCAGCTGTGGCACCAGAGAAGTTGTTAGACAAGGAAAAAGGTAACCGTTTTGTTTCCGATATTCTGATGACAGACACTCGACGTCTGGAGATTACATAGAACTTGCAGGAAAAAAATCGTAAAAGTCCGGTGATACTGTGAGGGGTGCTTTGTGTCCTTCCTACCTCAGGCAGCACTAGATGCCTTCCTCCGCCCTTCACCTGCAGCCTCGCCCAGCTCAGGCTCAGGACCAGACTCAGCTTGGAAGCCTGGATTCTTGCCCAGCTCTAGAAAGAACCTATTCTGTGACCTTGGGGAAAATCAATTCAATTACTTCCTCCGTTTTCTCTAATCTGCCAAAGGAAAAACCAAAAATAAATTTGAAATCTTCCTTTTAAACACCGCAGCCTGTTGTTAGTGGGCCCGGCCGGGGCAAGCTGAACAATACCTGAGGCCGGGGAAGGGAAAGCAAGGAGGGGGAGCGAAGGCAGGGCGTGAGCCCTCGGCGACACCCCTTCACCCTCAGGCCCTTCCAGACCCCCCACCCGTGTCAAGGGTGCAGAAGGTCTCCTCCCAAGAGGTGAGCTGTCACAAACACACAGCCAGCAGGAGGCACCACCGCCGGACCCAAAAGCAGGAGGAGGCACCAGGGAGCAGAGCTCGGACTGCGTGCGTCGGTGGCGGCGGAGCGCCGGGGGAAGCCCCTAGCTCACCGTGCTCCTGGGACTCCGGGTCGGGCTGGAAAGTGAAGTGAGCCACCTGCCGCCTCGGGGCCGCATCCCCGCCGGCCGAGGCGGGCTGCAGGAAGCCCCGACGCAGCCCCGCACCGCACAGCCGACGCCAGTGTCCCTCGGCCCTGGCCGCACGCAGCCTCCACAGGCGGCCCGCACTCGCCGCTACGGCAGCCATCCCCGCACGCCGCCGCCGGGTTTGCGAGCTGCGCCGCCGCACACCGGCCGCAGGAGGGCGGAGCCCCAGGGCAGCTTCCCCATTGGTGCGGCCGCAAGGGGCGGTTCCGGGAAACAGACCAATCGAGAGTTCGGAATTCGGAGGTGGGAAAGGCAAGGAGCAAAGCCAAACAGCGTTGGCCCGTAGGACGCACGCGGAAGAGGGGCTGGACGGGTGCTGGTGGGTTGATGAGCGCCCAGGAAACGGCTCCTGAAAGTGGAGCCTTCCCAAAGTCAGCTAAGCGGGCTGCACCCGGACGCGGTCCTGCAATGTGCCACCCTGTCCCCTGGGTTTGTTCTTTTCCAATGTCATTTATCAGTTTCCATGGCTTTTTCATTTTAACATTTAATCTTCCTTTCTGAAATGCAACGCTGTTTATTCTCTTCTATTCTTTATCTCTGTATCCTATAAGTAAGGGATTGAAAGGTTGCTGATTGGCATTCGTTATTGGCTTTGAGTTCCAAACCCTCCTTGAATGTTCAATAATTCTCTATGGAATATTATTTTATTTGGATGACAGTTTAAAGAGATACACTGTATCGCTTCTCGGCCTTTTGGCTAAGATCAAATGTAGTAAAGAGATACACTTGGATTTCATTCGGAAAGTCCAATTAATCGAGATATTCAATACGTTTTTGCCCAGGTGTGAGGAAAATGAGTGGTTTATTCTAATAAGCCTAAAAACCTGAAGAATTTGAGTCATTGATTTACATTTAAAATAATCAGTTTTGTAAAATTTATTTTTTCAAAATCCAGATGTTTCAAATGATACTTTCTCCGTCCATGAATTTACAAGTCATAGTAAACTATGACAGAAACAAGAGTAAAAGTGTTTGCATCAGATAAAGATAGGACGGTGGGAAAGGACAGATCCAAAATTTTGAAGGTCTTCATATGCTGGTTAAGAAGTTTCATGTCCAATTATATGCAATCAAGAACTGCAAGGAGAGCACCAATAGATTTGTCTACCTGACAAATCACTTTTTAAAAATTTTTTTCACAATCTCCACCACACCATCTGCCTCGTACCTTGGAAATGTATGTACATAATTAAAGTGGGACATACCCTGGCCACATTTCATTGATATTAGGTTGGGAAACTTTCACTTTCAGGATATTTTAGAAGTATAATTTAGAAAGATAGGCAAAGTTGCTGTTCACTCTTCAGAATAACTCTTAGTTCACTTTCTGTCACTAAGTTTCACTACCTGTGCAACCTGTGTACCTGTTTAGACTCAGCTTTTGGACACCCCTTTCATATCCTATATAATAAAGAGGTAATATGCCAAATTGACCCGCATGCCCTCGCACCACAAGATGGCCACCACCAGATGGCCGCCCCCACATTGTCACAAGATGGCCAGCAGGGAAGGGCTGTTGCAGCCAGCAAGTGAGTGGTTAGGAGCCAGCAGACCTGGATTGTGAGAGGATGCAGGCTGGGCTGAGGGACAACCCCCTGTGCACAAATTTTGTGCACTGGGCCTCTGGTAGCAATGTAATATCTTATCCTTATATCTTGTTACCTGCTCCCATTCAAACTCAAGCAGAGACATCAGGAGGCAAGAAACAAAAGAGTCAAATTCTTGCTTTTGAATTTCAAAATAGGTCTTTAAGTCAATGGCAGAGACAATTTTTAGAGAAAAGAGTTTTGCCTTTAAAGACTGGTTTCTGAGAACTAAATCTCAAGAATCTGAATGACTTAGAGTACAAAATGTATGAGTTAAACAAAAGTTTATAAAGAGCATGCTAATTTAATAGCCAGTTTTTCCCACCTTCCATAAAAGTAGAGCCATAAAACAGAACTGGAGGTATCTTTATTTGTAGATGGCCTGAAAGAGTATCACAGGTCCTCCAACTCATGTCATTTGGAACAGAAAAATACTTCTCTCATATGCCAAGATATATACAGATAAGCTATCAAGGTTTAGGAAAAATGCTCTTTTAAAAAAAAGTCCATTTTAAATCGTCAAGGTTTTGAATAGACATTTCTCTAAAGAAAATAAACAAGTGGCCAATAAACACATGAAAATATGTTCAACATTATTAGAGAAAATGCAAATCAAAACCACAATGAGATGCCACTTCACATTCACTAAGATAGCCAAAATAAGACATCTATAACAAGTGTTGGTTAGGATAAGGAGCAATTGAAACCCTTGCACATTGCTGATGGGAATATAAAATGGTGCAGCTGCTGTGGAAAATAGCTTATCACTTCTATAGATGTTATATAGATTTATCATATGACCCAGAAATTCCACTCCTAAGTACACATCCAAGAGAAATGAAAACTATGTACACAAAAAAACCTGTACACAAATGTTCAGAGCAGCATTGTCCATAGTAGTCAAAAGATGGAAATCATTCAAATGTCCATCTACAGATGTGGATGAACAAAATATATCAATACGATGAAATATTCCTTAATAATAAAATTAATGGGGTAATGTTACATCAATGAACCTTGAAAATATTACACTAAATGAAAGAAGCCAGTCACAGGAGACCACTTAGTTTACAATTCCATTTATGCAAAATGCCCAGAAAAGTCAAATCAATGGAAACAAAGTCAATTAGTGGTTGCCAGAGTCTGGAGTAAAGATGTAATGGGGAGTGACTGTTATTGGATATGGAATTCCTTGGGGAAGTGAGGAAAATGTACTAAAATTAAATCATGGTAGTGGTTGTACAACTTTGTAAAAATGATATAAAAAAATAAAAACACGAAAAATGTGAATTTAATGCCATAAAAATTATATATCAGCAAAGCTTTTGTTTAAAAACACAGTTATGGAAAAATAAAGAAGTTACATTTGTACACCTAAATATTTGGGTTAGAAGATTTATCACCTATAGCATGTGTTTGACAGCATGTATGTATGTTAGTTCACAGATTCTGTTTGAGATTGGTTTCAGTTCAGGCCTGGAACTATTTAGATGGAAGAACTCATGATTTTCCTTGCTTTATGATTGCTACATGGAATGATCCTGTTGGGATCCTTCTGAAAAAAAGTCCAAATTATAGTCAAAGCCAGTGTATTAGTTTCATTGGGCTGTTGTAACAAAGTACCTCTGGGTACAGAAGTATATTGTCCCATAATTCTGGAGGCTAGATGTCCAAAATGAAAGTGTTGGTAAAGTTGTGCTCCCTCTGAAACCTGTGGAGGAATCCTTCTCTGCCTCTTCCTACCTTCTGCTGGTTAATAGGCAATCTTTGGTATGCTTCAGCTTGCAGCTGCCTCAATTCAGTCTCTCCCTTTGTCATCATATGATGTTGTTACTCTTGCTTCTTTCTTGTCACTGGTATCTTCTTAAAAGAACATCAACCTTGTTGAATTAGGAGCCCAGCCTGCTCCTGTATGATCTCATTTTAACTTAACTAATTACACACACAACTCTCTTTCCCAACAAGGTCACATTCTGATGCTCTATGTGTCAGTGGCTGGGTTAGAATTAACATACCTTTTGAGGGATGGAGACAACTCAACCCACAACAGCTAGACTCAGTGGCAGAACACAACTAGATGCTTTTATGAACTTTCTGGAGATGCTTGCATTATTCAAGAGTTTTTATATACTGTCTAATATATTTCTTTCAATATGATATTCTACGATTTTTGGAAGAGTTACTAGTATATAAACAAGATACTTGGTCTACAAATCTAATATATTAGATTTTTAAAGTAATATATTAGTTCTCTTTAAATAATTGATGGCCTCTCTTGTGGAAAAGGGATTAAGTTCACTGTCCGGTTCCAGAGGGAAGAACAAGAAACAGAAGAAGCAAATTCTAACTCTGTATAAAGAACTTCTTACTAAGTAGACTGTCTTGGTAAGTAATGAATTCTCTGTCATTGGAGACAGTCAAGTACACGGTGGATAAACACTATTGGAGGAGCTTCTTGGGAGGGTGCATGCTTCATTTAGGAGTTGTTGAGGATCTTTATAATTTTAAGACTGATTCTACTATTCACTAGTGTGTATTGAGAGCCTGGCATGAGCGAGGCACTATGTTTTAATGAACATTGTTTTAAGCCAATCCATGAATCTGTCGTCTATACCATTCAGCATGTGAATTAATCCTCTTTCTCCTCTTCCCAAGCATCCAGATAACTTCTCTCTGACCTCTCATCTCCTGCAGGGGCTTGAGGTACCCTGTGGTCAGTCTTTTAATTACTTGAACCATCCTACGTGGACAGAAAAGCTAGAAGCAGTCCCTACAGACAGGGCATCCTTAAAGTGATGTTATTTGGCATTTGTATACAGCCCAGTGGAAGGATTACATACAGATATCAATATTGGGAGCAAAACTCTGCTCCAAATATTGATATCTGCCCGGATATATGTTTCAGAAAGAGCCTCTTATCTGTAAATAAAAATACATTCCAGCCTGACAGTAGTGATTTTTTTCTTTATTCCCAAGATAATTTGTATTTCCAGGTTTCTAAAAGCCTAATTAACATTATGGCTTACATAATCATGAGTATTGGGATGAGAAGAAATTTTTTTTTTTTTTGCATTTTAAGCTTTTTCGCTTCTATCTCTTTTTTTATTATTAAATCTTTGTTATTCAGATTATTACATTTGTTTCTCTTTTTTCCCCTCGCTAGCTCCCCTCCAACTGGCTCCCACCCCTTCCTCTACCCTTACCTTCCTCCCATTGACCTCATCCATAGGTGTATGATTTTTGTCCAATCTCTCCCTACACCTCTTTCACCTCTTTCCCCCTGAGAATTATCAGTCCACTCCCTTTGTGTGCTCCTGATTCTATTATATTCACCAGTCCATTCTGTTCATCAGACTTTCAATTCACTCCATTTTTAGATTCACTTGTTGATAGATATGTATTTGTTGTTCATACTTTTTTATCTTTTACTTTTTTCTTCTTCCTCTTCTAAAAGAGTATCTTTCAGCATTTCATATAATACTGATTTGGAGTTGATGACCTCCTTTAGCTTTTTCTTATCTGTGAAGCTCTTTATCTGCCCTTCAATTCTGAATGATAGCTTTGCTGGATAGAGTAATCTTGGTTGTAGGTTCTTGCTATTCATTACATTGAATATTTCTTGCCACTCCGATCTGGCCTCCCTTTTCACAGTCCAAACTACCCTCGTTGAGAAATCAGCTAACAATCATATGGGTGCTCCCTGGTAGATAATCAATTGTTTTTCTCTTGCTGCTTTTAATATTCTCTCTTTGTCTTTTGCTCTTGGTATTTTAATTATGATATGTCTTGGTGTGGTCCTCTTTGGATTCCTTTTATAAGGGGTTCTGTATGCTTCCTGAACTTGTAAGTCTATTTCTTTTACCAGATGTGAGAAATTTTCAGTCATTATTTCTTCAAATAGGTTTTCAGTATCTTGCTCTCTCTCTTCTTCTGGCTGCCCCACAATTTTGATGTTGGTACGCTTGAAGCTGTCCCAGAGGCTCCTTACATTATCTTCACATTTTGGGATTCTTTTCTCTTCTTGCTTTTCCAGTTGAGTGTTTTCTGCTTCATTATATTTCAAATTTTTTACTTGATTCTTGCCTTCCTCTAGTCTGCTGTTAGGTCTCTGTATAATATTTTTTATTTCAGTCAGTGTATGTTTAATTTCTAGTTGGTCCTTTTCCATCTCTAGTTGGTTCTTTTTCATCTCCAGTTGGTTCGTTTTCATCTCCTCTTGGGTCTCACTAACTTTATCCATCTTTTCTAGGATATTCTTGAAAAACTTTATAACCGTGGTTTTGAACTATGTATCCAGTCATTTGTTTTCCACCATTTCTTTTGTTTGTGATCTCTTCTTTTGTCTTGGCATTTTCACTATGCTAAAGAACTTCTGTTTTGCATTCAACCTTATGATACCAGACTTGCAAAACTGCAAAAGCCTCTCTGTTGATCTTGGGAGGGCTGGAGTCTCAGGGCTTAATGGACTGCCTTGCCTTCCAGTCGGCCCCGCCCTCCATGGCCCCTGAGTCTCACATGACTGGGTAATGGCTGGAGCGGTCCCTGTGCGTTCACACGATCTTGCAGTGCCTCTAGACTGCTGCCTTTCCAGCTCCCCTGCGCTCCAGGACCATATGAATCTGAGTCCAGAGGGTTTCACCTGAAACTGGGGTTTACTGGAGTTAAAAGTGGCACAGTTGGAAGTGGCCCACTTGTGAAAGCCAGCAGCACAATCAGCAGTCAGTCTTCTGCACACAGTGCTGTGCGCTCCACTCGACTTCTGCCCTTTTGCGACTCCCCTAAATTTCCGTGCACTTCTCCCTTTTCACAGTCCAAACTACCCTCGTATGAGTTTCGGCTGGACCTGGAGTTGAGTGTTGTAGGATAAGGGGTTCAATGCCGTTGGGAGTCTCTGTTTCCCTCCCTCCAGAGAAAGCTAGCCAGGTACTCAGGCACCCGCTCTCTCCACACAAGCGTCTCTGTACCTCAGCTTTTTCCAGCTCCTCTGGGTCTCTGTGAGCCCCTGTTTTTCCTTTTGGTTGTAGAATTTCCACTCAGCCAGCTTTCCTGTGGTTCTGGATAATGTCCATTCAGTCTTTTAGTTGTAGTTTAGAAATTGTTGTGGGAGGCAGCAGTGTAGGTGTTTACCTATGCCGCCATCTTGGATTCCAAGAAGAAATTTTTGAGAATTATATGTTAACTCACCTCCATTTCTTTTCTGTTGTGACTTTTATTTGTTTATTTCAAAACCTTGAACAACTAGCACTCCTTGAAGGCTTCAGAAACTTTGTGTGGATATTGGGAACACTTGATGATGGCCATTGTGGAAAAGGAGGTAAGAGAACAGCCCAGCCGGCGTTGGTCAGGGGCTGAGCATTGACCTATGAACCAGGAGGAGACAGTTGGATTCTCAGTCAGGGCACATGCCTGTATGCCCAGTAGAGGGCGTGCAGATGGCAGCACATCAACAATTCTCTCTCATCATTGATGTTTCTATCTGTTCTACTCCCTTCCTCTCTGAAATCAATAAATATATTTATATATTTTAAAAAGGAGATAAGAGAACAGGGAAAGTGGTCATCAACAATGACTCATGACCATTTGTGCTCTGCACCATGTAAAGCCACTCAAGGCACAGGAAAAGTAGAAGTTAGCCTATGTCACATATGCACACACTTAACCTACACAAATTAACATGAGACCTACAGGAGTGCAGGTAATTCTTCCCCCTCCTCCACTGAAAAATATAAACCCTAAACCAGTGATGTACAACCCATTAGAATCCTATTGACATCCAGGCCCCATGTGGTAAATATTAGCAACACTCACAAGTATTTCCATTCCTTGTGCTTCTGAGATCTCGGGCAGATTGCACGTCCCCAGCCACCTGAAATCAGGCATGGTAATGTGATTTGCTTTGCCAATGAATTTAAGCATAAATTTAGACAGCTACTACTGGGTGGTAGATTTTAAGAACTGCTGGCCAGTTTTTTAGGTGTCTTGCTCTGCCTCATCAGCTAGTGGCATTCCAGACATTAGAACAGTCATCAGCCTATTCCTGGGGTGATACTATCCACTATGTACTCTTGTTGGACATAGAGCATGAGAATGTACAGTGTTTTTGTTTTTTTTTAATTAAATCTTTATTATTCAGATTATTACATTTGTTTTTCTTTTTTCCCCTCCATAGCACCCAGCTCCCACCCTTCCCTCCCTCCGGTTGACCTCATCCATAGGTGTATGATTTTTGTCCAGTCTCTCCCTGTATACCCCTCACCCCTTTCCCCCTGAGAATTATCAGTCCACTCCCTTTCAATGCTCCTGATTCTAATATATTCACCAGTTTATTCTGTTGATCAAATTTTTAATTCACTTAATTTTTAGATTCACTTGTTGATAGATACATATTTGTTGTTCATAATTTTTTTACTTTATTCTTTTTCTTCTTCCTCTTCTTAAAGAGTACCTTTCAGCATTTCATATAAAACTGGTTTGGAGTTGATGAACTCCTTTAGCTTTTTCTTATCAGTGAAGTTCTTTATCTGCCCTTCAATTCTGATTGATAGCTTTGCTGAATAGATTATTCTTGGTTGTAGGTTCTTGCTATTCATCACGTTGAATATTTCTTGCCACTCCCGCCTGGCCTGCATCGTTTCTGTTGAGAAATCAGATGACAGTCGTATGGGTGCTCCCTTGTAGGTAATGAACTGTTTTTCTCTTGCTGCTTTTAATATTCTCTCTTTGTCTTTTGCTCTTGGTATTTTATTTATGATGTGTCTTGGTGTGGTCCTCTTTGGATTCCTTTTATATGGGGTTCTGTGTGCTTCCTGAACGTGTAAGTCTATTTCTTTCACCAGACGTGGGAAGTTTTCAGTCATTATTTCTTTAAATAGGTTTTCAGTATCTTACTCTCTCTCTTCTGGCACTCCCACAATTCTGATGTTGGCACGTTTGAAGCTGTCCCAGAGTCTCCTTACATTATCTTCACATTTTTGGATTCTTTTCTCTTCTTGCTTTTCCAGTTGAGTGTTTTCTGCTTCTTTATATTTCAAATTTTTGACTTGATTCTTGCCTTTCTCTAGTCTGCTGTTAGGACTCTGTATAATATTTATTATTTCAGTCAGTGAATGTTTAATTTCTAGGTGGTCCTTTTTCATCTTTAGTTGGACCTTTACCATTTCTAGTTGGCTCTTTTGTATCTCTAGTTGGTCCTTTTTCATCTCCTCTTGGGACTTGATAAATTTATCCATCTTTTCTAGCATATTCTTGAAAAACCTTATAAGCGTGGTTTTGAACTCTATATCCAGTCATTTTTTTCCTCCATTTCTTTTGTTTGTGATCCCTTCCCTTGTCTTGGCATTTTCACTATGTGAAAAGTTCTGTGTTGAATTCAGCTTTATGATACCAGACGCAAAGCCGCAGAAGCCTCTGTTGAGCTTGGGAGGGGTGTAGTCTCAGGGCTTAAGGGACCGCCTTGCCTTCCAGTCGGCCCCGACCTCCACGGCCCCTGAGTCTCACGTGACTGGGTAATCGCTGGAGCGGTCCTTGTGCGCGCACCCTCAGTGCCTCTAACCGCTGCCTTTTCAGCTCCCCTGCGCACCAGGACCACACGAGTCTAGGTCTCCAGGGTTTCGCCGAAAACAGGGGCTTAGTGGACTCAGAAGTGGCACAGTTGGGAGGGTCTGTCTCCCGCCCACTCCCGAAAGCCAGCAGTACAATCAGCAGTCTGTCCTCCGCGCAGTGCCGTGCGCGCCGCCACCAGCCCTCTGATCTTTTGCGACTCCCCTAAATTTCCGGCACTTCTCCCTTTTCACAGTCCAAACTCACCCTGTATGAGTTTCGGCTGGATCTGGTGTTCAGTGTCGTAAGAGAAGGGGTTCAATGCCGTTGGGAGTCTCCGTTTCCCTCCCGCCAGAGAAAGCCAGCCAGGTGTCCGGCAGCCGCTCTCTCCGCATGCGCATCTCCGTACCTCAGCTTTTTGCAGCTCCTCTGGGTCTCCGTGAGCCCCTCTCTTTCCCTCTAGTTGTAGAACTTCCACTCAGCCAGCTTTCTTGTGGTTCTGGATCTGTCCGTTCTGTCTTTTAGTTGTAGTTTTGAAATTGTTGTGCGAGGCAGCAGTGTAAGTGTTTACCTATGCTGCCATCTTGGATTCTCCCCCGTGTTTTTGTTTTTTTAATAGAACATGACTTCTAAACACAAGTTAGTTACATACATGGCGTTCAGCTATTCTAACCTGTTTAGGGAAATTCTCAGTTGTATGCTTACTGAAAGACAGTATATTTATCCACAACATGATGCATAAATGTGGCCAAATGTTATTATTGTCTATTAAGTTATTTTCAATCACAGTTTTGGCTGCTCATAAATTTTACATTAGATATATTAGATTTTTGGAATCTAAACACCTACAAACGATGCAATTATTCTCTATTGAGTTAACATGAAAATTTTTTACATACATATTCAATATTTCAAAACAGTTTCATGAACAAGTTCTTACTATCCTCATTTTGTGGATGAGAAAATAGGATAAAAAAAAGTAAAAGACTAACCTCAATTTAAATATCTTAAATCATTCTAATTCACGTTTTTAAAATTTAAGAACCTATGCCATTATACCTATTTTCTCAAATATATTTTGTAAAATAATATCTGAGAAATTTGTTCAAATATCAGATTTTTTAGACTCTACACTGAAAAATTCTTATTCTTTAGGCCTAGGGTAGAGCATCTGCTCTTTTTTTTTTTAATAAGTCTTTATTGTTCAGATTATTGTAATTGTTCCTCTTTTTTCTCCCCATTGCTCCCTTCCATCCAGTTCCCACCCAACCCCATGCCCTTACCCACCCCCCATTGTCCTCATCTATAGGTGTTCAATTTTTGTCCAGGTTCTTCCCACACCCCCACACACACCTTTCCCCCGAGAATTGTCAGTCTACTCCCTTTCTATGCCCCTGATTCTATTATATTCACCAGTTTATTCTGTACATCATATTTTTTATTCACTTGATTTTTAGATTCACTTGTTGATAGATATGTATTTGTTGTCATTTTGTTGTTCATAATTTTTTAAAATATTTTATTGATTTTTTACAGAGAGGAAAGGAGAGGGAGAGTTAGAAACATTAGTGAGAGAGAGATATCCATCAGCTGCCTCCTGCATGCTCCCCCTGGGGATGTGCCCACAACCCAGGTACATGCCTTTGACCGGAATCGAACCCCGGATCCTTCAGTTCTAGGCCGACACTCTATCCACTGAGCCAAACCGGTTTCGGCCATAATTTTTTTTTATATTTACCTTTTTCTTCTTCCACTTCTTAAAGAATACCCTTCAGCATTTCATATAATACTTTGAATATTTCTTGCCACTTCTGTCTGGCCTGCATAGTTTCTGTTGAGAAATCAGCTGACAGTCATATGGGTACTCCCTTATAGCTAACTAACTGTTTTTCTATTGCTGCTTTTAATATTCTCTCTTTGTCTTTTGCCCTTAGCATTTTAATTATGATGTGTCTTGGTGTGGTCCTCTTTGGATTCCTCTTGTTTGGGGTCCTCTGTCCTTCCTAGACTTGTAAGTCTATTTCTTTCACCAGATGGGGCAAGTTTTCTATCATTATTTCTTCAAATAGGTTTTTAATATCTTGCTCTCTTCTTCTGGCACCCCCATATTTGTGATGTTGGTATGCTTGAAGTTGTCCCAGAGGTTCCTTGCACAAAAATCTTCATATTTTTGGATTCTTTTTTTTTTTTTTTTACTTTTCCAGTTGGTTGTTTTTTGCTTCTTTGTATTTCAGATCTTTGACTTGATCCTTGGGATTTTCTAGTCTGCTGTTGAATCTCTGTATATTATTCTTTATTTCAGTCAGTGTATGCTTAATTTCTAATTGGTCCTTTTTCATACCCTTGAGGGTATCACTAAATTTCTTGGAGGTTTCTAGAAAATTATTGAGTAACCTTATAACCGTTGTTTTGAACTTTATATCCAGTAGTTTGCTTTCCTTCATTTCTTTCATTTGTGATCTATTTCTTTGTCTCTGCATTTTGACTGCTTCCCTGTGTTGATAGAGTGGCTTTGTGTGCTAGGTATCCTATAGTGCCCAGTGTCTCAGCCTCTTACCTGAGGCAGACATTCTTGGTGCATCCCTTTGTGGGCTGTGTACACAGTCTTGTTGTAATTAAGCCTTGATTGCTATTATATCACTGAGAGGAATTGACCTCTAGGTCAGTTGGCTGTGAGAGTCAGCTATGTCTATGATGGGAGAACTACTGTGCTAGAAACACACTTATGGGGCAGGACTTGCCTCTGTGGGGCTTTTGTGCTCCCTGAGTCTGCCCCTGAGTGTCTCTTACAGATCTGAAGAGTTGTAATCTGGTATGTTCTCACTATGACTAGTGGGTACACTGGCTCTTGGATCTCCAAAGAGGTGCAAAGTCAACCACTGCCTGAGGCCCTTCAACAGGATCTTCAGATTTCTCCTCTTTATTGGGGTTTGGTGGTACCCAAATGAGTCACAGCTGTGAAGCAATGCAGGCTGCTGACAAGTCCTTAGGCCATTTTTTTAAAGTTCTGGGATTCTTTGACCCAGCTGCAGTTTATTAGGTTATGTTATAAAAAGTCAGGCCATTCATATGCAAATGACTCTACACACAGCTTGGGTGGGGTTGTAAATTGGGTGGGATTGCAAATTGGATGGGGCATGGTCTCAGGGAATCACCAGGAGATGCAAACAGCAATGATTGCCCATTGGCCCTGGCCCCGATAGGTCCTTTGGTCTCTGTGTCCTGTGGCCCTGTGCAGGAACTGTGACCACCTCTGAGAGAAAGCCGCCCTCGTGTTCTGGCTTGATGCCAGACAATCCAGTTTCTCCCTGTATGAGTCTGGGTCCTCAGAATCTCGCCTAGTACTGGAATTCAGAGCAGTGGGGAGTTTGTATCTCCCTCCTAATTGAAAAAGACAAAACAACAATGGTAAATTGCTGAGTTGCCAGCCCATTTCCACACACACTTGTGTGCCTTCACTCTTCCACACTTCTGCACCTCCTACCAGTCTAGATGGACTTTTGTCTTTCCTTCTTGTTGTAGAACTTCCACTCAGCCAGCCTTCCCATGGTTCTGGATGATATCCATTTTTTTCTTTTAGTTGTAGTTTTCATGTGGTTTTGTGAGACAGCAAGTTCAGGTGTTTATCTATGCCGCCATCTTGGTTCCTCCTGAGCATCTGCTCTTTTAATAAGCTCCCCAACCCAGTGTCTTTGATAAAATGGTCTACCTATCATATGGGAAAACCCTATAAATACTATACAGTCTTTCTGAACAATATGTTCTCTGTCTAGGGAAGAATTACCACCACCTCAAACCACTCACATTTTTATCAGTTAGGGTTACTTAGTTACAAACTACCAAAATCACCTCTGGTTAATTTAAGCAAGTCTCTAATTACTTTAGAAGACCTGGGATGGCTCAAAGAACTTGAAGAAACAAACAACTCAAAAATAGCAGAAACTAAAGCAGACCCAGAGACCCAGGGAATTTAGAGACTTATAATATTAAAATGCCTGGGATAAATTGACTCCAATGATTTTATCTGTCTTTGGGTAATTTTGTTCAGGATTCTGTTCCTGAGAAAGAGAATCTCATTAGCCCAGACTAGGTCAGTGCTATCTCACTTTTATACATGTACTGAAGGCTGGGAGCATGAATTCATGCCTGGTCTGGGTCTCTCAGCCTGGCCAGCAATTGGGACTGATTGGGGCTGTGGGAGGTTGGCTGGCCAGAGGGAGAAGCTGCAGGAAGTTTGCCTGCCATGGAAGGTTGGCTGTGGGAGCACACTGACCACAAGGAGGCAGCTCCTGAATTGAGCATCTTCCCCCTGGTGGTCAGTGCATGTCATAGTGACGAGTCGACCAGTCATTCGGTTGTTCAGTTTTCCGGTCTCTTAGGCTTTTATATATAGAGATATATATTTTTTATTGACTTCAGAGAGGAAGGGAGAGGGAGGGAGAGATAGAAATATTAATGATGAGAAAGAATCATTGATTGGCTGCCTCCTGCACACCCTCTACTGGGGATCAAGCCAGTAACCCAAGCATGTGCCCTTGACTGGAATCTAACCTTGATTGAATCTAATGCTTCAGTCCACAGGGTGATGTTTTATCCACTGAGCTAAACCAGCTAGGGCTCATTGCTATCTCTTGACTAAGAAAGAAAGGGGTATCTTATAAACCACAACTATATACAAAGTAAAAGAGATTACTCAAACATAAACCAAGGAGCTGCTACCAACCAAGAGGGGAATTGGTGCGTGGAAGCCAAAAAAAAAAACCTAATGACCATACAGTCATCCTGCCTGGGAAATGCATGTCTGGCCCTCCAGTCACAAAAATGTCACCATGAAAGTCCTTCCTCAGGCTTCTAACAGACATCTATGGTCTCTCCCACTGACAACACAGCAGACTATGCATTCTTCTCGAGTGCACGTGGGACATTCTCCAGGATATGCCATGTATTAGACCACAAAATATACCTCAACACATTCAAAAGAATAGAAATAATACAAAGTATGGAATGAAAATAGAAATCAATAACAAGGAAATTTTGGACACTCTTAAGTATATGAATTAAATAACATACTCCCAAATAACCAATGGGTAAAAAAAAAAAGAGAGAAAGAAAATTATAAAATACTTTAAGATGGAAGAAAACACAATATATCAAATTTATGGACTATAGTTAGAGCAGTGCTTTTAGAAAAATTTATATCTGTAAATGCCTATTTTAAAAAACAAGAACTCTGATTAGCTACCAATCTCCCACTTTAAAACACTGAAAATTAGAGAGCAAACTAAACCTGAAGCAAGCAGGAAGAAGGAAATAATAAAGATAGAATAGAAACTATTAAAAAGAGGTTTAAAAATAGAAAAAAATCAATGAAATCAAAGCTGTGTTTTTTTATTTTATTTATTTTATTTATTTTATATATATTTTATTGATTTTTTACAGAGAGGAAGGGAGAGAGATAGAAGGTCAGAAACATCGATGAGAGAGAGACATCGATCAGCCACCTCCTGCACGCCCCACTGTGGAGATGTGCCCGCAAGCAAGGTACATGCCCCCGACCGGAATTGAACCTGGGAGCTTTCAGTCCGCAAGCCGACGCTCTATCCACCAGTCTCGGCAAAAGCTGTGTTTTTTTTAAAGATCAAGAAAATTAACAGCCGAGACCGGTTTGGCTCAGTGGATCCAAAAAATCAATAAAATATATATTTTTTAAAAAATTAACAAACATTTAGCTACAATGGCCAGGAAAAAAAGGAGAGAAGAATCAAATTACTAGAACAGAAATTAAAGAAAGAAAATTCAGATAGAAGGAATGAAGAGGATTAAAAAAAAAAGCAATGGTAAAGAGGTGAGTAAATACAAATGCTATCATACTTTTTCATTTCTTAATTTCATCAAAAGACAAATCATTATTTAAAGCAAAAATTATAACATTGTATTGTGGAGTATATGATATGTGTAGATGTAAAATGTATGGCAAAGGGTGGGGTGAAATGGGATTACAGTGCTCAAGGATCTTGCATAAATAGTGTGATAGTAACCTAAGTATTTGGTGATAAAAATTGATTGAAAAAGTTGTTATTTTGGAAGCACCTTCATCATCATCCTACATAAATAAATTGGAGTAGATTAATTATTATGTACTATACAGGCAGTGAGAGAAATTGACTTAAATATCAGTTCCTCTATCTCTGGCTATATGTCTAACCTTGAATGTATCACAATGTCTCTGGGTCTCATGAGGAGAACAATAAAACTCACCTAGAGGGATGTCATGATGATAAAACCACATAATACATAAAAATTACTGATACATAGGAGTTTCTCATGAATAGTTGTTTAATTAATTAGATAATTAGCATATATCAAAGGTTTAATACAGTGCCTGGCTCAGAAAAAAAGAATCTAATAAATATAAACTGATTTAAAAAGACACCAAGAAACAATTTACAATTATGGTTTGTAGTAACGTGGTCAAGACAGCAGGTGGCATGCAACGATGAAAATATTGCCACTTTGTAATGCTCTTCAGAATGCAATTGTACAACATTTGCATACTGCATGTGTTCATGAAAGGTTGTAATTCTGATTTCTAAAGCAACCGGCTAATTTCAAAATGAATTTATTAGTTCATCTTTTGGCAGCAATTTCAGTCTACCTGCTTTTGCTTCTTAAAGTAGTAACAGTCCAAGCCCCAAATATTGCAGACATTCTTTTATTTTATCCTCAATTCTTCTATGAAGCAAATATTAGCTCTAGTTTCTAGATAAGAAAACAAGATTAGCGGTTCAAATCAAGGCTTGACACAAATAGCTTTAAATTCCTCTAAAGAAGTATGAATTAAATAGTAGCTAAAGAAACTCTTTTCAAAAAATATATAAGAAGCAATCTCCAAACTTATGCTTTATACACTTGCATGTAAATATACAGTATTTAATTTAGAAAACATCTGTAAAGAAATTTTAAGCGAAAATATTAATGCAAAATATTTATATAATGCCCGTATCCAGAAGTCTTAAAATACTCCATTGTTTAAAAATCAATATACACTAGACAGGCATCACAATATTCTATCTACATTAATAAAAGAGAAACATGTAAATTACCATCACTCTGCTACACCCAACAGCCAATCAGAGTAAGTATGCAAATTAACCTGAAAAGATGGCAGCAGCTCCACCTCCTAGCCCCACTGGGCCTGAGAGTCAGAGAAGTCCAGCGCCAGCACCTCAGGCTGGCTGTGGCACAGGAGACAAAGCCACCTGCCCCGTGACCCCAGGCTGCAGCCAGCAGCGGAAGCTGCCTGCCCACATCCACATGTGTCCTGGGGGAGACAGAGAAACGGGCCCCAGCACCTGAGGCTAGGTGCAGCCTGGGAGATGAAGAAGCCGCCAGTCTCATGATCCCAGGCCACAGCTAGCAGGAGAAGTCACCCACACTGCATCCCAGGGAAGATGGAGAAGCCATCTGCCTGCTGTCCAAGCACCAGCACCTGTAGCTGGCTACAGCCTGGTAGATGAAGAAGCCACCCACCCCGTGGTCCCGGGCTCCAGAACTTGTGGCTGCAGCCCAGTGAAGCCACCTGACCACTATCCCCTGTGGCTACAGACAGCCTGGGCATCTATGGCTGACCAGAGAGAGGAAAGCCTGGATCCCGGGTGCTTGTGGTCGGCTGGAGGAGGGAATCCTGGGTTCCAGATGTGGGGCTGAGGCAGAGGTGGTTAGGGGCAATCAAGCCAGCAGGAGAGCAGTTAGGGACAATCAGGCTGGCAGGCAGAAGCAGTTAGGGGCAATCAGGCAGGCAGGGGAGCAGTTAGGAGCCAGCAGTTCTGGATAGTGAGAAGGATATACGACTGCCAGTTATCCCCGGAGCGGTCCCAGATTGGAGAGGGTGCAGGCTGGGCTGAGGGACACTCTGTCCCCCCGTTCTGTGCATGAATTTCGTGCACCAAGCCACTAGTTTACAATGAAAAGAATGCAGCACATATGGAGGTAAGTCATTTAATCAAAGTCATTCCCTTCAAATTCATTTTGGAATTGGTTTCAGAGTTTTCATATTCCTGATTTCCCAGACCAAAGTAACATTTTTTTTCTTTCATTTAACAAGTATTTATTGAATACTGTGTGGGACTAATACATAATTTAGACACAAATCATTCCCTTAAAAGTCTTAATTTCTGAAGTAAATAAATCATGTTGTAGAATAATTTCCAGACTGGTTCACCCAACCTCAAGACCATCCATCTCACTGGCACTATGGCTAATTCCTGTTCAGATGATGCCACAACCCAACTGTGCGGTGCCAGAGTTGTGACCAGTGTCTGTCAGCCTGAGGGAGAAGCATTCCTGAACCTTGATAAGGGTCCATATAATGAGAGGATAGGGAGATGGATAGTTACTGCTACTTTCTTTTCTGTATGTGGTTCACCAACCAACATAGACCTCCTTTCCAATTAAAAAAAAAAACACCTTGGTGCACAGAAATGTCCATTCATTGGAAACATGTAAGCTAGGACAGCTATAGATAAGCCATTCCAAAGACCATTATGCACCCACGTAGTATGTAATACAAACTAGAAAGAAAAGCACACCCTTAAAAATATGGCAATGTTTCTTAGTGTGGTCCCTGACTAGTGCATCATTATCAACTGGAATGCAAGTCAAGATACAGAATCCACCCTGGCCAGTTGGGCTCGGTGAATGGACCATTGGACTTCAGACTGAAGGGTCCCGAGTTTGGTTCTGGAAGGGGGGACATGATCAGGTTGCAAGCTTGATCCCAGTGGGGGCGGGCAGGAGGCAGTTGATCAATGATTCTCTCTCATCATTGATGTTTCTATCTCTCTCTCCCTCTTTCTTCCTCTCTAAAATCAATAAAAATATATATTTTTTAAAAGATATGGAATCCTAGCATCTACTCGAAACCTACCAAATTAGTAGTCCTCCTGGGATAAGGCCTGGGAATTCACATTGCATTTTTACAGGCTAATTAGGTGACTGTGGTGTAAAGTTTGAAAATTAAATATTGATGATTTATTTTAGCCCAGGGTCAAGGAGAAGTAAGTGAAGGTAGTGGCAAGGAAATAAGGCCTTGAATAGAGACAGAGAACTTTCTATTGGTTTATTTCCCATTCTGACAATCAAGGTTTAATAAACACAAAGCAGGGAATTCTTTTATTGAAAAGAATCAAAAAATAGTAGAGGAAAAAAAGACATTACCAAGTACAGTAATCTTCAAAGTTCTGCTAACTCTAGTGGGCATATAGAAGGCCAGTCAAGTGGGGATCTGGGTCTCCGACACTGTTTAACCAGTGTAGCCTTTAGTTTGAAGAAACGGCTTTAAATATGATAGATACCAAGGGGAAAGGAGCACACAGGTTCTGAATTGAAGAGATGGGATCTTTAACTGTTTCTTTAGTAGGCGACACTATAAATACCTTTGTCACGGAAAAGTTCTACACATCCCAATGACACTTTTGTTGAGTGTGTCTCACATTACATATCTCAATAGATTTTTTGCTTTGCTTAAAATTTCATACCACAAAGGAAACTCAGCCACAACCAAGGGTTCTCCAGACTCATTGACCCCCTCAGTGCAGTGAAGTGAACTTGCAAGTAAAACTGCACATACAATGGGGAGAGTGTGCATGAGGGATGGTCAGTTACCAACATGCAGTCAGCCCATCTTCAGGTTGGCTAATGGAACTGATCTAGAGAAGATCCCTTCTTCTTCAGAGTGATAAACATAGTGCTCAACAGAGATAAGTACGCAAAGAAAGTCATTTTGGCAAAAGTGGTGACAGGGTAGAAGTGACCTCACATTCAGATCTAGATTGGGGTCATACTTGTTATATACCCATCTGGTTCCGAGAAACGTACTGCTCACTGACTGGGCAAGCCTCACTCCCACTCTCTTTACAGCAAGATGGAGCCTTGTAACTAGTTCTAGACAATGGACTAATGTGTAGAAGGGATACATCTTATTCCTGAGTAAAATGACCCTTCAGTTTTCTTTTCTCTTTGGGTGACAAGTTAACAACTATGTGTTTAGATATCCATTTCACAAGACCTTGTGACATGGAGGACAGCTTGATTAAGCAAGTAGGATTTGTTACCACAGCATAGCCCAGCCTGCTCTAATACAACAACTGATAGAAGGCTGAGGGTCAAATAACCAGCTGCTGTTCCTTTAACTGTACACAGAGGTATCAATAGTATCATGGGAATGGGGTATCAATATTTATTATACCTGTCAATAACTAATAATAATCTATGAGAATACTTATCCTTTATAAGAAAAGCCTAATATGCAAATTGAATGGCAGAAAGACCAGTGGAACGACTGTTTGCTATGATGTGCATTGACCACTAAGGGGAAGATGCTTAATGCAGGAGCTGCTGCCAGTCACCCCACAGAGGGAGGCAATGGTGGCAGTGGAGGAGGGTGGAGGGAGGGGTTGGGCCGGTGAGCAGGCGATGCCAGGCTGGCCAAGAGGGTGCCAATGGAGGCCCCCCGATTGCCCTGCTGGTTGCCCCACAGATCAGCCCTGATCACCAGCCAGGCCTAGGGACCCTATTCATGCACAAAATTCATGTACTATTGGGGGTCCCTCAGCCCAGCCTGTGCCTTCTCACAGTCTAGGACTCGGGGGATATCCACCTGCCAGCTTATCCACCTAAGCTGGCAGTTATACATTCCTCTCACAGCCCAGGGCTCTCGCTGTCTGGCCCTCTTGCTCCTTACTATCTGCCTGCAGTAGAGCATCTGCCCCCTGGTGGTCAATGAGCATCATAGTGACTGGTTGTTCTGCTGGTTGTTCTGCCATTCAGTCAATTTGCATATTAGGATTTTATTATATAGAATAATATTATAGTTTATTGTTATGTTATCTTATATATTGCACGAGAGGCCCAGTGCATGAATTTGTGTACAGATGGGGTCCCTTGGCCTGGGGGCAATGGAGCCAATTGGGGCTGTCTCGCCCAGTCCCAATCAGGCCAGCAGGCTGTTGGAGAGGTTGGCTGTGGGAGCGCACTGACCACCAGGAGTCAACTCCTGCATTGAGTGTCTGTCCCCTTGTGGTCAGTGCAAGTCATAGTGACTGGTCACTAGGCTTTTATATACCCTGTTTTCTCGAAAATAAGACAGTGTCTTATATTAATTTTTGTTCCCAAAGATGCACTAGGTCTTATTTTCAGGGGAGGTCTTATTTTTTCCATGAAGAAGAATACAGTAGACATTTATTGTTGAACAACAACAACAAAAAAGGAAATTTATTACCTGTATACAGTACTGGTAATAGTTGTCATCACAAACCAGCTCACTGATTGGCTGCAGTGCAGCTGGAGCTGTTCAGGCAGTGTGAGGTCTTTTTAAATCAGGAGTCAGATGCCTTATGGTAGCTTCAGGGGCCTTATATTCTGGCGATGTCTTATGTTCGGGGGAAGCTTTATTATTGAGGAGGTCTTATTTTCAGGGGATGTCTTACTTTCGGGGGAACTAGAGGCCCGTTGCATGAAGATTCATGCCATAGGCCTTCCTTCCCCTGGCTGCCGGCACTGGTTTTCCTCCAGCACCCAGGACCCAGGCCATCGCTCCAGCCACGGAGGAGAAGCCAAGCCTCAAGGTTAGGCTTCTCCACTCTGGCTGCAGCATGGGTTGACTTCTCGGCTTCTCCGCTCCAACCACAGCAAGGCTTGGCTTCTCCATTAGGCTGCAGTAGAGAAGCCAAGCCTCTTCAGTCTTCAGTCGTCTACAGTCTTCACTCTTTGCTCAAGCTGGAGCCTTCAGTGTTCACTCCGTACCTGCGTATGCAAATTAACCTGCCATCATTGTTGTGTTAGTTTGCATACTCACACCTGATTGGCTGGCGGGTGTTGTGGAAGTACAGCAATTTGCATTTCTCTTTTATTAATGTAGACCAGAGGCCTGATGCATGAAAATTCATGCAAGAATAGGCCTTCCTTCCCCCTGCTACTGGCACCAGCTTGTTTCCAGCACCCAGGACCCAGGCTGGCTTCCCTCAGGCTTCCTGCAGGCACCCAGGACCCAGGCTGGCTTCCCTCCAGCCCCAGCTTTGTCAGGAAGGATGTCAGAAGACATCTGGTCTAATTAGCATATTACCCTTTTATTATTATAGATATAGATTATATATTATGTCACTGTTTATTATATTGTTTAACATAAATACCAAAGCATTTCTTACATATTTAAACTCTTTACCTAAAAGTCAGCTCTTTATCTAATGCTTAAGATATAATTGAAGATCTGTTTTAAGCAATAGGGCAGAGACCTAAATGAGAGTTCCAGTCTTTTAGGAATCATACCCCTTTTCATTGTTAGTTGGATTTCCTAAGATTTTGGCCACTTCCTAAAAATTGAAGTGACTTAATAACAAGTGATGAATTAAAACTGAGGCTCAGAGAGTTTAGATAACCTACCTCAGTTCACATGGGCACAACAAGGTGCTCCAGTCAGTGCCTTCAGTATAAAACAGCCTTGCTCAGGAAACTGGGGAGTGGGGAGAGAATATTTAGCCTTCTCTACACATCTTCCAGAATCACCCCTTCTCACTGTGCTTCTCTGAGGAAGTAGAAGTGTGTGGCTGGGGTAATACACTGATAATCTGCTTGGTGCCTAGAGTGAGACTCCAAGGGGCGTGTATGAGTAGCAAAATATATGTAATTCCTCAACCACCTTTTGGGCTGGTTGTCCAATTTGCTGCTGGCCTCTGCCTTTGCCATGTGCCTCTGAAGTGTACATTTGGGGACAGAGCTAAACTGCTTAGGACCTAGAGGACCTAGAGGAGAGGCCAGACTATGCCTCCAAAAGGCCTCTTCTCAGCTCTTTCCCCACTTACCCCTAGACCTCTGTTTTGAAGTATGTGTGGAATAAACATGAGTTTGAATGAGGGAAAAATTATGACCCTGTCTAGGGCACCCATATATTTTTGTAAATCTCAAAGGATTCCAGTTCCAATTCCTTTTGCTATGTAATCTCAGGCACTTCTCCTTTATTCCCTCTGCTCAATTCAGGAGCCAGCCTTCAAGAGAAAATTCCTCTTTGCCAACCCAGATATGCCCTTACCAATCCTTGCACCCCAGACAGCTGCACCAGTTTCCCACACCCCAGTCCTGGCATCTTTGGAATTGATGTATATGTTCTCCAAAACAAACCATCATTATTCAGAGAGGTTGGTAAATCATGGATTCAGAAAAAAGAGATCATGTCTTTTCCATCTTTGTGACTTAATCCTGACATTCCTGAAGGCAAAATTACCAGCCAAGTCTGCAGGGAGTAAGTGGGGTATGAGCTTCAGGTCCACAGTGATGCAAGATGCCATTCCAGCTGCTTTGGATTGCTACAGAAAGCTCACCCCGAAGCTGTCAAACACCTACTTCTGTTATGATTGTGTTATGGGTTACAGGTTAGAAAGCATGAATGACAAAATACAGCACAAGTAGGCAGGACTACACAACCACATCCTTTATCATTAAAGCAATTGAAATTTTGACAATAACTGTTTGACTTAGTTATATATTTACTGAGCACCTATTGGGTTTAAAGTGAGCTAAGTCCTAATGGGACACCAGGTTGTACAAGACACTTTAAATAGACCATTTTTGAGGCTTAAATGTTTTTTAAAGAAAAGAAAATGCAATCAAAGGCTAAATAATGGAACACACAAACATACACACACATATACATACATAAATAAGAAATTGCTAAGGCAATTAAGAGATGCTTCTTTATTGGATGATACTCTTATGGTAATTCAGTGAACAAATAATTTATTTTGAAGATTTTCCTTTTTTAAAATGTATTTTTATTGATTTCAGAGAAGAAGGGAGAGGGAGAGAGAAACATCAATGGTAAGAGAGAATCATTGATTGGCTGCCTCCTGCATGCCCCCCTACGGGGGATTCAGCCCGCAATCCAGTCATATGCCCTTGACAGAAATTAAACCTGGAACTTTTCAGTCCACAGGCCAATGCTCTACCCACTGATCCAAATGAACTAGGGCTATTTAGAGGATTTTCAAGGAAAAGCTCAAACTATTGAAAATAAAATTACATTTTAAAATCAATTATTAATGACTCACAACATGATTCCATGTATATAAAGTTCTAGAAATGGCAAAATTAATAGAGGAGCATAGTCACTGGAGATAAACTGCCTGGGTTCAAATCCCATGAGAATCTTAAAGGACTGAAAACACAAGACACGATGACCCTATTTCTCCTTACTGAAATTTGAAGCTAATTTGTCTATGTTATTTGCCTCCCTATGTCTCATTTCCTTATATGTAAAATGGGTTTTATAATAGTAAATCAGAGGATTACCATCAGGCTTAATTAAATAAGCTCCTACTTATAAAATGTTCAGCACAATGCTCCACATTACAGATATAGTATATTTTAAATAAATTCAAAGGAATTTCTGCTATGCTGCTTCAGGTGGTAACTAAAGGGCCATTATACATAAACAAAATTTCACAGAGAGCACACACAAATAGAATTTACTGTTCTAATCACAAAAAGCAACCAAGTCAACTTGATATGTAGAGAGATTATTATGCTGCATAATTATCATATACCATTTTTCCTAAAAACTATAAGCTTCTCACACAAGTGATTATACTTAGAATTCTTTCATGTACTGAACCTACTTTAAAATTTTGCTCAGCTAATTTCAATTATTTTCTGATGTCCCATGTTTGTCAGCATCTTCATTATAAACACACATTTTTTTAAAAAATATATTTTATTGATTTTTCACAGAGAGGAAGGGAGAGGAATAGAAAGTCAGAAACATCGATGAGAGAGACATCGATCAGCCGCCTCCTGCACACCCCACACTGGAGATGTGCCCGCAAGCAAGGTACATGCCCCCGACCGGAATCGAACCCGGGACCTTTCAGTCCTCAGGCCAACGCTCTATCCACTGAGTCAAACCGGTCTCGGCTAAACACACATTTTTAAACACCACCTTGCCTATACCCCAACAGCCAGAATTCCCAAGCTTTTGACACTTTCTCCACCTTCCTCTTAATTTAAATTTTCCTGGACATTTTTAGCTCTTAAGATGCATTCTCTTCAGGATTCTGGACCATTTGTCCTCTACTCTGCCTCCTCTTGACAGAGAATAAAAGGTTCTGAGAATAGAAGGGCAAGGAGGCACCCAGACAGCACTAGAAACAAGAAAAGCCCTTGGTCATGTAAGATATCCCTTGATTCTAGACCTTCAGGAATAAATCTACCTGTGCCAATTCAATTATGCCCTGAAATTAGCTTCAAATTTCAGTAAGGAGAAATAGGGTCATCATGTCTTGTGTTTTCAGTCCTTTAAAATTCTCATTAAATTTGTCTTGAGGCCCAGAGCAGCCTATCTTAGCCTGTAGTTGCAATACATAAAGGAGGGTCAAGGTCATGGACAGAATGGAGTGGGAAGCGTGGGTAAAGAAGTGGAATACTGTAGAGAGGCAATTGAGTGTGTCCAATCTATTCAGAACCTCTCCCCTTAAGAGTCTTAAAGATTCAAGTGCTATACCATGCATACGGACACTCCTACCCTTACAAAATTACCTAACACACCTGCCCAAATTCCTTGAAATGTCTTTCAGAATTGAGAATAAAGGGTTTAAAACCCACACTGGGAGAATTCACCTGTTGATATGAATGAGTTTTGAAATGTAAGTGATGATCACAGATCTTCAATTGAATTGAGGAATTCAGAAACTAGAAAGACCAAGAAAGCTGGGGGCAGGGTGAGGGGGTGATAATTAAACACTGAAGAATAGTAAATACAAAGCAAAGGCTCCAAATAAACACTTCCTGGCATTTCACCACGACTTGATTCACCTTTATCTGTAGAGTCAGATCAAACTATGGTGCAAGGGACACCAACTGGCCAGGTGCTTAGGTCCAAGGCATTGCCCAGTACGAAGAGGTTTCCCAGGATGGGGCACTTTCAGTGCTAAAACCAACTCTCTGGCAAACCAGGATCATTGGTCACCCTAATTATATGTAGTTCATGCCCAGCATTGTTCCAGGGAGCCCAGGTTAGCCTGAAATTATTTCAGAGTAAGGGCCTGAAGGCATGGTGTAGCATCCAAAGGCATGATTTATGGGCTATTTTTAGTTTATTGGAGCTCCTGCCTGAATTTTTTCCTGGTTCTCACCATGCATCGGTAACAGGCATTAGATCCATATAAGTAACACTTTAACCTTCAGTGAAAGACACACTAATCCCCAAATGATCTTGGAATAATAAAACAGACCTTGGAGGGTTTTTTTTTTAATAAATAATGTAGTTCTGTCACCAGCTATACTACTTATTTGCTGCCTCTTGCCCAACATACACTGAGTTTTCCTTTTCTCAATTTTTTTTGGCTTTTTCATTTTTAGTAGGCTGTCATACTTATTACATTGAGTATAATAGTTAAGGGTCTGGTCTCAGTCTGTATAGCTGGAACCACTTACTAGCAAATGGCATCAGGTAAATTTGTAATTCAGTTTCCTTATCTGCAAAATGGTCATAGTATATAGTAGTTTTTAACTCCATGAGATGTTATGATAGTTAATGTACTCAACACATTTTAGCTATTACTATTGACAAGAGAAAAATTCTTAGATATTCTTACATTGCAGCAGATGGAGAGTGAGAAGAAGGATAATTAACTAGTTAATAGCTCTGTACCAATTAACAAAAGGCTGCCACATTCTTGAATATATGTTGCAGCTTTAAATCACTCTCCAGGCTTCCATTAGCCAACCACCAGACTTACCATAGTCGGCATATGTATGACTTTGCAGGGCTGTTGCCCTTCACCAATCAAAAGTAGTAAATATTTTTTTGTTGCAGATTGTGTTCCTATCATAGAACTGCCCCCGCTTCGCCTTCTCCCACTCTTCTTATCTGTAGCCAATGTAAATTCTTTCAAAACAACTTATGTCTTTCTTCTCCAAAACATAGTGTATACTAGTAAAAGCACTTGCCAACCTCAGGATGGTGGATATGCTGCCTGCTCCACATAGCCTTGCTGGTTTAGATCTCATGCCCAAGGATCTAGCCCTTCTCTTTAAAAAGGTTTTCAGCCTGGCTGTTGTGGCTCAGTGGTTGACTATTGACCCAGGCACCAAGAGGCTGCTGGTTCAATTCCCCGTCAGGGCATATGCTCCAGGTTGCCAGCCCTGGTGGGAGGCATGCAACCAATTAATGTTGATGTTTCTCTCTCATTGATGTTTCTATCACTCTCTCCCTCTCCCTTCCTCTCTCTCTAAAATCAATAAAAACATTTTTTTTTAAAAAAAGCTCACTTATAAAAAGGTTTTCAGCCATAGAAGTTATGTTTTTTGTTTTACATTATCTTGTGTATTGGTCATTCATATGCTCTGATTCAACTTGGATTTTGTGTGTGACCTACATTTGTAAAATGGTTGATCAGGAATAGGAGCGAGGGATTTAAAACATTGAAACTTGAAGAAATAAATCAACTAGCCAGTGATGTTTTCAGTAGTTATTACCAGTCCCAGGTGGTCGCTATCTGGATGATAACCAGCACAGACACCAAAGCAGCACAGCACACTCCCATTCAGAATGGCTGGACCCAAGCTCCGCAGCCCCAGCTTCCAACTCAAGCAATGTAACCGTGTCTAAGTGTGGAAATCATAGCCTGCCCATAGAGACATGATCCATTTTCCTGCTGTCTGGTTAGAAGAACAGTTTAAAGTAGTGTTTTCAGGATCTTGACTTTAAATAATCGTAAAACTGAATTGAACTTTGAAACATAGTGTGGGAACCATGCCAGAGTTGCCGGAGAGTCAAGGCAACTCAGAGCATGAAAGGCCTTGTTCTTAATATGCCAGATGGCCAAGGCCGCTCCGAACATGGGAATCTTAATCAGAACGTTCAAGGATAAGATCGCATAAGCAGGTGCAAGGACAACAATCTCACAGTACACTGTGCACAAGTACCTTTCTGTAGCCAAATGATTGATGTCTCTGTTGGCAACTGGCCTCTTTTGTCAGTGGTTATAAAACCGTGGCTTGCGAGCCACCTGCGGCTCTTTGGCCTCTTGAGTGTGGCTCTTCCACAAAATACACGTGCAGGAGTGCACATACAGTGTGATTGAAACTTCGTGGCCCATGCGCAAAAGTCGGTTTTCGGCCTGGGCGTGTCTATTTTGAAGAAGTGGCGTGAGAAGAAGTGCAAGCCGGCCGAGGGATATGCAGCACTGAGGAGGCGTGTGCGATTCATGCATGAGTTGAGTGAGCCAGTCAGCAGCCTCACGTGCAGTGGTTAGTGCTAGTCACTTGCGCAATTCATGCACATAAAGTTACCTGTATTTTTCCAACCAGCTGCAAATCCTACAGGTATTTTTGTCATCATCAATTTAAGAATTGTAATTATTTTGTGTTGGTGGCTTTATTATTATAAAATGAAACTTTTTTTTTTTAGGTGTTCTGTTTCACATAGCTACAAAGAAGAAGCAAAGGAAAACGGAAAACGAAAACCGGGAACTTAAAGTTGAATGGACCGAAACATTTGTGTTTTTGTGTTTATTCAAAACTTAAATGGCCTTCCGACCTGTCTTATTAGTCAGGAAAAATTGGCACATAACAAGAAATCAAATTTGACATTTTACAACTAAACACGTGTCATTAAATATCCTGTTGGTGATACAAGGAAGAAAGCAGTTGAGGAACTTCAGAAGAGTCAAGAAAATCAAGTTCTGTATTTAATTACTGGATGCAATCTTCCAACAATGTTAATATTGCAAGTTTTGTGGATAGTCAAGAGATTACTAAGAGAGGAAAACCATATACAGACAGTGAATATATAAAAAGTTGTTTTATAAATGCATCCAAAGAGCTATTTCAGGATTTTAAGAAAAAAAAGCAGATATTCTAAAAAAAAAAAAATTAGAGTTACCATTGTCTGCTAAAACAGTGAAAACTAGAACAGTCAAAATGTATTCGAATATAACCGACCAGCAAGTCGAAGATCTTAAGTTGTTTTCAGCTTTATCAATAGCAATTGGCGAGTCTTGTGACATAAATGATACAGCACAAGTTTCACTTTTTGTCTGATTTATTTCATCTACAGGTCCTAAAGAAGAACTTTTAGGATTATTGCCAAAGGTCAAACACGTGGAGATGATACAGCAAATGCTGTAATTGAGTGTATTGAAAAACATCATATTCCACTCGATAAAATTAAAATTGTCTCAATTTCAACAGATGGGCAAAAAGTATGACAGGTGTAAGAAATGGGTTTGTTGCTATTTTAAAAGAAAAAATTAATCACAAGATACTTACCATTGCATCGTTCATCAAGAAGCGCTTTGTGTGCAAAGTTATGGAATTGGTGATTAACGTTATTAACTCCATTATAGCTAACACTCTTAGTCATCGCCAATTTAAAGAATTTTTAGTTGAAATGAAGAGTGAGAATGCATATCTGCTGCTGCATAACAAGGTATGTTGGTTATCAAGAGGAAACGTTTTGAAACGTTTCGCTTAGTTATTAACAGAAATTAAAGCATTTCTCCTTGAGAAGGGTGTTCACTATTGAGAAGTAATGAACGATCAGTTGATCCAACAATTTTAATTCATGCTAGACTTTACGTCTCATCTAAATCAGCTTTATCGTAAACTACAGGGGAAAGGAAACATGATTTTTTCAACGTTAAAAAACATATTATCTCTTTGTGCTCAAGATTTTGAAAGAGAAACTTTGATTCACTTTCCAAGCCTGTTGAAACATCACCAAGAAAACAATTCTGATATTGACATTTGCTATTTCAAAACAACACTTAAATATGGGAAGCTTTTCTCAACAGATTTCAGAAATTCAGAAACAGCAAAGTGACATAAGCCTTTGTTAAAAAACCTCTTAATGCTACTGTAACAATTAAAATTTTCTCCCTTTCATATTGACACTGGAAACTTTGAAATGCAACTGCTGGATTTAAAAAACAAAGAATTGTGGAGCTTGAAATTTGAATGTCTTTGTGCTGATATAGAAATATTGGAGAAAAATGTGAACTTAGTTCACAGCACAAGTGGTCTGCTTTGAAAGCCCTGGAGAAGGAAAATATGTTGATTTTTAACACCTGGAATAGTATCCTGACTCATATAATCAACTGAAAAAACTAGCATTTGCTGTTCTTTCCTTATTTGGGTTTACATATTTATGCGAACAATCATTTTCAAGCATGAACCTTATCAAGAGTAAATTGAGAAGTTGTCTTATTGGTGAGAACCTGGAATCGTGCCTAAAATTAAAAACAACAACATACCAACCTGACTTACCCAAACTTCCCAAGGAGATGCAAGGCCATTGTTCATATTAGTGTTTATCAGTATTGTCTTGATTTAATTTTATGGATGTTGTAAGGAATTTAATTTTATCAATAAATAATATCATTAAGTATGATATCAAGTTTTATTCAACGTACCTATACTTTAACTAAGATTTAAAACTTTAAGTAAAGTTTATTAAGTTAATTGTAGGGAACGTTGTGGAGTGAAAGAAGGTGTTGAGGATTGAGAAAGGTATGTTGAGATGGTTTGGACATATAGAGAGGATGAACGAAAGGAAAGAGAGGAAACAAGTACTTAAGACTTGGAAGGGATCGAGCTCAGCGAACATACTTCAATCAGATTGAGGACGTTTTTAACAAAGGCCAGCTGAGGAGTACCCTAATTAAGTTAATAACAATGTACCCATCTATATAGTTTAAGTTTAAAAAATGTGGCTCTCAAAAGAAATTTCAATCATTGTACTGTTGATATCTGGCTCTGCTGACTAATGAGTTTGCCGATCACTGGTCTAGGTCATCTAATGCAGGATACTGACAAGCCAGGGTATTGGTGCTGCTGTGACGTGAAGCAAGGAGTGCAGGAAAGGCTGAGGAGAAAAGACAGGCCCAGAGGATGTCACTACTATTGTTATAGAAAATTGGAATAACGAAACCATGCTCAGAAAGTTTAGAGTTACATTTAATACGCGCGGGTCCAGAGGGAAATGTTTCTCAAATTCTGAGCCCCAACATGCAGAAATTTTCCATATTTATGGAAAAGACTTCCAAGTCTTTATGTTTTTACCTTCTTTGTCTCCCAAATATGGAATGTTTCCCGCCCTTTTGCAAGTTCTTAAAGTGCCCCTATGTGCTGAGGCCTTGAGACCTCAACCAAAGACCTGGCCTGGTGGCAGCACTGATAATTTTGTCCAGGAAAGGTTTAATGGCCTCTCTGAAGTGAGAATAGTCTCATTTTCCTTACTATTTAAGCAAGCAAGCATTTAGAGAAGCCAATAGCAAGGTTAAAATTTCAAACAGCAATTTTTATATAAGATGGATGCTTCACTATGTGTGCACGAGGGGCTGGAAAGGCTGGAGAAGCTCCTAGAGCAGAGAACTCAGGTGCTGCTGCTCTGTGAAGCTGTGAGCACAGAGGCAGCAGACAACTGCTCAGATAACAGCCCTGGGTGCAGAGACTTCTACTGCTCTGTTATGGGAAAGATGAACTGGTTTATCAGCCGCTGTGTGGATGCCTGTATGGGACTTTGCTTTCTACAATAAAGGCTTTCTTATATACACCCACAACTTCTCATGGCTTCTCCGTCCACCACCTCGCATCCAAGAAGGTCCAGTCCCTGGCAGAGGGGCTTGGACCGACAGTTAGTGCAATCGGCAAGGTTTGAGAAGGAACCTGCCCTGGCAGTTGGCGTAGTTGAGCAGAATTCAGAAGAATATATGGACTCAGAGCAGCTGTGCTCTGGCTATTTCTGACAGATAGCTATTCCCAAGAGGTAGCTACTTTTACATCTGGCTTCTTATTTCATGTTGATCCATGTTCCTTATTCCCTTAAGCCCTGTCCAAGCCAGAAACCTACAATTGCCCTTTTTCCTTTTCCATCTTCTCCAATGAAAGTAACCATTTTATTGATTTACCTCTTAGCTATTGAATCCATTCTCTGCATCCATAGTTCACTGTCATAGTTGAAGCCCTCACTGTCCCACAATAATCTATTTGCTTGTGTCCCCACTATTCCATTTCTCTCAAAGAATGAGACATTTTAAAGAAGAGAGAGAGAGAGAGAGAGAGAGAGAGAGAGAGAGAGAGAGAGAGA
>JAAGEH010000018.1:51294971-51491184 GCA_011751065.1 Lasiurus cinereus
AGAGAGAGAGAGAGAGAGAGAGAGAGAGAGAGAGAGAGAGAGAGAATAGTGTCTCTATCCTCTTTAAAGGCTTCATGATTCCCAGCTGATGGCAGAAAAAGAACCAGTCCCTTAGCATGATGTGCATAGTCTTGCACATCCAACCCTTCCTATACCCACTCCTGCTTCAGCTCCTGTGGTGCCCCGACCAGCTTGTGGGGGATAGGCACTGTCTCATTTATTTTTGCATTCCAGCACTTACCCAACTGCTGGATTTGATAAGTGTATGCACAATGAAGGATGCCTACATGCACAATAACGAGCATGAACTTTATTTTTAAAAGTTTTAAGCTTTAGGTTTTTTATGAATGATTCAAATTTATTTCAGATTATGAGAGTGAAACTTCAACGTCCATTCAAAGCTTAATTTGGATTCTTAGGAACTGAACATAGAAACCATATTTTATATAATACATGTATACTAGTACAGTGGTACCTCGAGATATGAGTTTAATTCGTTCCGT
This sequence comes from Lasiurus cinereus, assembly GCA_011751065.1. Lineage (NCBI taxonomy): Eukaryota > Metazoa > Chordata > Mammalia > Chiroptera > Vespertilionidae > Lasiurus > Lasiurus cinereus. Next base: position 51,295,475 of record JAAGEH010000018.1, read on the forward strand.
AACCTTGCGTGTATATCAAGTTGCTCGTATCTCAAAGCAAATTTCCCCATTGAAATAAAATTGAAATGCCGTTAATCCATTCCAGCCCCCAAAATGCCACCCCAGTTGTTCTTGTTACGTGTTTTTGAATAAAAAATATGTATTTATAAATGACAAATATTGTATAAAAACATAATAAAAGAGAATGTGAAGGAATAAACTGGTTTTATAAAGTGTATTTACCTACTCGTTACACTCTTAATGCTATACTTTATCCCTAAACTGAATGTAACTTAACTAATCTTCACTGAACTTAATTGCTACTGGTCTTTGCGTTTTTGGCCGATTTCAAAAAAAAAGTGTCCATCGAGGTTTGCCTCTTCCTCCCTTTCAGAATGTTTCTGAAATGGGTGAGGCAAGTTTCATTGAACAGCTCCTATGCACGACCAGTAGCAACTTTTTCGGGGTTTTTCTTTTCCATGAAGTGTGACACCCTCTCCCACATTCCTAAGATCTCCTTTATCTCACTTGTAGAGATCTCCTCCACCTCTGGCTTCTCCTCGCAACCAATTTCTTGGAGAACCTCCGCATGTTGCTGAGACTGCAACTCTTGTAACTCCTCCGTGGTGAGTTCCAGAGAGTGCTCCTTGACGAGTTCATTCATGTCTCTCTCATCCACCTCCAGGCCCATGGATTTTCCCAGAGACACTATCTCCTCCTCCACTGGCACCTCGGGTTTGAATCCTTTGAAGGTCCTTTCGGCTACAGCCTCAGGCCATAGCTTCTTCCATGCAGAGGTCAAAGTCCTCGTTGTAACACCCAGCCAGGCCTGATCAATAATTCTGAGGCATATCACGATGTTAAAGTGGTTCTTCCAGAACTCTCGAAGGGTGAGGTTTGTGTTCTCTGTCACCTCAAAGCAGCGCCAGAACAGGTGCTTGATATACAGCTTTTTAAAATTAGAAATCACCTCCTGATCCATGGGCTGCAGGATAGGAGTGGTGTTGGGAGGTAGGTAGACAACCTTTATAAACTTGAACTCTTGGAGGAGTTCATCTTCGACGTTCGGTGGGTGAGCAGGAGCATTGTGGAGGACGAGGAGGTCTTGCATGGTTAGGTTGCTTTCCTGTAGATATTTCTTAACAGAAGGGCCAAAAACCAGGTTTACCCACTCCACAAAGAACTGCCTGGTGACCCATGCCTTCGGGTTTGCCCTCCACATAACTTGCACTTTATCTTTTAAAATCTTATGTGACTTAAAGACTCTTGGGTTTTCTGAATGGTATATGAGCAGAGGCTTGATCTTGCAGTCACCACTCGCATTGGCGCACAGTGCGAGAGTTAGCCTATCCTTCATGGGTTTGTGGCCTGGTATCGCCTTCTCCTCTGCCATTATATAAGTCCTATTCGGCATCTTCTTCCAGAAAAGCCCTGTCTCGTCACAGTTGAAGACTTGCTGGGGGATATATCCTTTGGCTTCTGTCAGTTCGGAAAAAGTTTTGAGGTAATCCTCAGCTGCCTTCACATCTGAACTTGCTGCCTCACCATGCCTGACGATGGAGTGAATGCCGGACCTTTTCCTGAAGTTATCAAACCAGCCTCTACTGGCTTTAAATTAATCTTTTGTTGCTTCGTCCGTGGAAGTGTGCGGGGTCTGCTCCAGCAAATCACTGTAAATTGCTCTCGCCTTCTCGCATATGATGCCCTGTGTTAATGTATCTCCTTTAAGCTGCTTCTCCGTCACCCACACCATCAGTAGATTCTCTATCTTTTCATGGAGAGAGCTACGGAGCTTAGAAATTATTGTAACGCCCTTAGCTGGCATTATACCCTTAATCGACTCCTTCTGTTTAAGCACAGTGTATATCATTGAATCGACTCCTTCTGTTTAAGCACAGTGTATATCATTGAAGTACTATGCCTGTATTGCCTCGCCAAGTCAGCCACTCGCACACCTTTCACATATTTTTCTATGATTTCACGCTTTAATTCAATAGACATCATCCTCTTCTGAGCACTGACCTTTCCACTCGCTTTCTTCGGACCCATGGTTATAAAAAGAAATGTGATAAAGTATGTAAATGCACAAGAGATGCTTCGACAACAAGGTAAACAAGCACACTGACTGAGGCATGGGAAACTATGAGATGCTTGAGTCGCGGTAAACTGGTGGGTCGTGTGCAGCCGGCGGATCCACGCGATTGCTCGTATCTCAAATGTTGCTCGTATTTCAAAGCAAAAAATCGCTCCCTCGACGGCTCATATCTCAAAAATCTCATATGTTAGGGCACTCGTATCTCGAGGTACCACTGAATACTTATATCTGTATACATATACCTGAATATACATGTGAGGATGTATACACACAGACAAATTACATAAAATATAAATAGGTTTGTTTCAAAAATCTAAATATTTTAGTATGATAAATATGTTGACATTTGCTGAAACCGGTTTGGCTCAGTGAATAGAGTGTCAGTCTGCGGTCCCAGGTTCGATTTCGGTCAAGGGCATGTATCTTGGTTTCAGGCACATCCCCAGTAGGGGGCGTGCAGGAGATGGCTGATCAATGTCTCTCTCTCATAGATGTTTCTAACTCTCTATCCCTCTCCCTTCCTCTCTGTAAAAAAATCAATAAAAAATATATTTTTTAAAAGTATGTTGACATTTGCATCTTTTTGCCAGGTTAAAAAGTGGTATGTTTTTTATTAAATGGTGGCAATTAAGTGGACTTTTAAAGCAGGCATCTAGGCTTTGAGATTTTAATCGTTAGGAAAATTGAAAATAAAGAGATCCAAGGTCAGATCAAAAAGAAAGGCAAGGAGCTGTTGCAACTGGCAGGCCAAAGAATAGTGATCAGGCCAAAAGATGTCACACCTAAACAAGATGTGGCTGTGCCTGGTGTAATGTCTTGTTGACCTATGTGTGTGGCAACATATTGGACATCATTTCAAACAGCTGCACTGACTTTCATATCTAAACTGAGTACCTGCCATGTGCCAAGTGCTGTTCTAGGCCACAGGAAAGGCCTAGATAACCATGAAATAGACCTTGACTTAAGGAATTAACAATCTAACAGGAGAGACAAATAAATAAGCCATTAATTATTATAATATGGTGGCATACTCAAAATGCTATGAAACATTGAGAAGAAGCTGCTGACTGAGTGATGGGAACAACAAAGAGCCCAAATCAAGGGAAGTTTTTTAAAAGAGGTGACATATATTGGACCTTTAAATAGTAAGGGGGGGGTAATCCATCAGAGGACCCAGTGTGAGTTTCAGCAAGAGAGTTTGCGACTCCTAGCATGTAAGGTACCAGGTGGGAAGAGAGGGTAATGAGGAAATGAAGCTAGAAAAATATGTTGAGGACAAATTAACCAATGTGAAAGGTACTCTAAATAATGAATGGAGGACAGAAGTCACAAACATAAATGCTATTGTGCTCCAGAATTTATTCTGTTTCTTTACTGCTTTGGAGATCTCTGCATGGTGGGCCATGGACATTCCTTAGCAATAGTAATTATAATTATCAAGAGAAAATTTAAGTGAGAAATTCTCCTTGTAATGAAATAGATGAACTATGACCTTTGTTATCTAAGATAGAAAAAAAGAGAAAAGAAAAAGTTAAAATTGTACACCTGAAACCTATGTAATTTTAGTAACCAATGTCACCCCAGTAAATTCAATGAAAAGGTTTTATAAAAGTTAGATCTATAAAAAAAATTAAATGGTTGAGTTTTTTAAAAGTTTTAAAAAAGAAAAATAATAGAAGAATTATCAATATAATGTGAGTCTGAAGTGTATAAGGCAGGAAAGGGTATGGGGAAAGTGTCTGAATTATAGGAATACCCATTTTTCTTTTGATATCTCTGAGGTATGGATAGTGAGAAGTAAGAAAAATGGAAAATTGGCAAGATCCATGGTTGACTTCTGAAATTGATTTTTTAACTAATGTATAAACTCTGTTTCATTTTATCATATACTTGTTTCACCTACATCATTGTGTATCACAACTCACTCATACATCAGTGACAGTCTTTCCTTTTCTCTTGCAACTAGGTAATGTCAACAGCCAAGACTCCTACTTCTGCTCTGGGAACCCAGGACCTACTGGGCTTCCTTTTCCACTCTAGCAGTGATTGGCCTCCATAACATAATGTTCATGTCATGATTTCAGAGTTTAGGAACATATTCAGTCTCCTCATCCAGGGACATCTACTGTGCTAAATATGAGGCAAATTAACACAACTAAAATATAATCATTACTTCCTCTGCACATCTATTTACACTTTGATTGAAAAAGAGCAGTGACTGCTCTTCAGAGCAAATTTCAATAGTTTGATGAATTTGAGCAAGTTGAGACTCCTATGGGATGCTGGTGTTTGATTTAAGGTTTAGTAGTGACCAAGGCATTTCACACTTATTTTTCTTGCTTCCACAATTCCCCTTCCATTTATTGTGATTTTTCAAATAACAAAGAGAAAGTATGATTTAGAGTAAAGCCATTTATAGATGAGGAAAATAAGATTAATCAATTGTTGAGGTTATAACATCTACCCTACTGTCAAAATCAGAATAGAGATGCTCTTCATTTCCCTTAGTCTTCACTTTGGTTAATAGTTTACGTTCCCAATGTTCATGTTGTGTCTCTAAAGTGATGATGTGAAACTTGTTTGTAGATCCCCTGGCAGGTATGCTCTTACTTACCCAATTTCACTTGGATTGGTCTTGAAAGTATTTCATATTGACATCTCCCTCTTTGTCATCTGACTCAAACCTCAGGGCAAGCAGAAGGAAAAAACTAGGGGAATAGATATATCCTAATCATTAAAATCACACATTCTGGGGTGAAAAGCTCACTTGTGTACATAAAAGTACATCAAAAAGCAGTAAAACTTTGGGTGAATCTTAGAACATTTCTAGGCTTCCGTTTACTCATTTATACAATGAGAATATCAGTGAGATCTAGTTTCCAGATGGTGTGCAATATATTGGGAATGTCTTACACTAAGAGAGAGAGAGAGAGAGAAAGAGAGCAAAACTAAGCGAATAAAGTAGTTCTTCTAAGTTGGGACTTTCTGGCCAGCTTCGCAGAGGTAGTAGAACTTGAAGGTTTGAGGTCTAGAGAGATGTCTTTCTCTAAGCAGAATGAGGGCTTTTATATTATTTAGGATGCTTCCAACTACATATAAGACCTGAGATGACATAAAACTCAACTTGGCTTAAATACAGGAGTGGGCAAAAGTAGGTTTTCAGTTTTGAGCATGTGAAGCACAGAGTTTATTCTTGTATTTTTAGAGGCCCGGTGCATGAAATTTGTGCATGTGTGTGTGTGTGGGCCGGGAGGGGGAGGGAGGGAGAGTGGAGGGATCCCCTCAGCCTAGCCTGAACCCTCTCCAATCCGGGACCCCTCAAGAGATGTCCGACTGCTGGTTTAGGCCCGATCTCTGATCCTCATGGTTGCAGGAAAGCTGCTGCAGTTCATGACATTAAATGCAGACATGACCATACATTTTCTAGAGATCCCCAGCAGAGTTCCCTTTATGTTTCTTTTGCCAGAATTAAGATGTGTGCCCAGGCCTGCCCAATTGCTGGCATATAATAAGAACACCAAGTTGTGCTTTGGCCAATCAGGATTGACACCCAGAGCTGGGAAGGCAGCCCCTCTTTTCTGGGTTCCTTGGAGGAGGTGTGAACATCTTTGTAAAACCAGAACCCTGACATTAAGGAGAACTGGGCAAGGGCTTGTGAGCAGAGCAAGTGGTTAAAATGGCTACAGTGCACACGGACAGGGAGGTAGAAATGTTCCAGAAACTTGACACAGAGAGAGTACTAACGTGAACAGGATGAGATCAGTAGGTAAATACACCAAATTGAGAATTTTTAGAAGTAATTGTTGAATATACAAAGGTAGAAAGGAACAAATGAAAGAACTTATCTTTGGCAAACATAAATTATCTTTGGCTATATTATTATTTCTTTTTTATACCAGGAAAATTGGGCTAATTTCAAGGAATTTTAGCATAGTTTCTATTCTGTCTTGATCATTAACTCATTTTTTAATACCTCCTAAAATTTCCTCTAGTTTTTTTTTTTTCAGACTGGCTCTAACATCTAACATATTTCCAGCCTCCTTTTTGTTCCTTTACTACTGATCATTTCTTTTATGCATAATTGGTTAATTTCTGATTATTGGGCAAAGAGCTTATCCAACCTTAAGAAGAAGAAAGGAAGAGAAGAAATGGCAGACTTATAGGCCAATAAAAATACACAGATATAGAAAAAAAGGAAAGTTTAGCCTTAGCCAGAGAAAAGGACCTTCTCTTCAAAACCAGAAAAATCTCAAGGCCAATAGGTATGGAAATATTTATATTAATATGTTAGGCTGTGCCCCACACTGTACCAAACACTTTTCATGTATAAACAATTCACTTATTCCTCACAATGACCCTGCAAATCAAGTAGAGCATTTCCACTTATAATATGGGGCAAGAACTGAAGCATGGAACAGTTAAATAACATTTCCAAGACCACACAAGTGATTAAGTGCTGGGTCCAAGATTCAAACTCCAGTAGTTGGCTCAAATACCACTCTCTTTCCATTACTGCCTCTTTAGGAGAGGGGGCAGATCAGTCTAAAGTTTTCTCACAAATCAATATTAAAAATAGAATATTCAGTAAGGACTTACTACATATCTGGCATTGTGCTAAAACTTTCAAACACTGGTATGTTAACACTTCAGAATAATAATGCAAGCTATTATTATTCCCATTCTTAAGTAGAGAAACCAAGACTTAGTGAGATTAAACAATATGAACAAAATCATATAGGGCATGGCAGAGTCAAGATTCAAATTCAGATCTGAATAACTCCAAAGTCAATACACTTAATTATGCAACAATGGAAATTGATGAACTTTCAGGTGAGGATCTGAATTATAATTCAAAGACTAGAAGAATAGATAGGCATGAAAGGCCAGTTATCTAAGTTATCTTAGTTATTAACATTTTTTAAGGATTAGATCTCACTTCTGAAAATTTTAGATCAAGTTAGGTACTATTCTTGTCTAGGAAAAATGAGACTTAGTGACTCTTAAAAATCAATACAATTATTTTTTTAAATATATTTTATTGATCTTTTACAGAGAGGAAGAGAGAGGGATAGAGAGCTAGAAACGTCGATAAGAGAGAAACATTGATCAGAGAATCCAAGATGGCGGCATAGGTAAACACCTACACTGCTGCCTCGCACAACAATTTCAAAACTACAACAAAAGACAAAACGGACATCATCCAGAACCACAGGAAAGCTGGCTGAGTGTAAGTTCTACAGCTAGAAGGAAAGAGAGGGGCTCACAGAAACCCAGAGGAGCTGCAAAAAGCTGAGGTACGGAGACGCGCATGCTGAGAGAGCAGGTGCTGGAGTACCTGGCTGGCTTTCTCTGGCGGGAGGGAAATGGAGACTCCCATTGAACCCCTTATCTTATGACACTAAACCCCAGGTCCAGCCGAAACTCATATGGGGGGAGTTTGGACTGTGAAAAGGGAGAGGTGCATGGAAATTTAGGGGAGTTGCAAAAGATCAGAGGTCTGATGGCGTGCACGGCACTGCGCAGAGGACAGATTGCTGATTGTGCCGCTGGCTTTCACGAGTGGGTGAGAGACAGATCCTCCCAACTGCGCCACTTCTGACTCCACTAAGCCCCTGTGTCAGGCGAAACCCTGGAGACCTTAACTCGTGTGGTCCTGGAGTGCAGGGGAGCTGGAAAGGCAGCAGTCTAGAGGCACTGCGGGTGCTCAAGGACCGCTCCAGCAATTACCCAGTCACGTGAGACTCAGGGGCTGTGGAGGGCGGAGCTGACTGGAAGGCAAGGCGGTCCCTTAAGCCCTGAGACTCCACCCATCCCAAGCTCAACAGAGGCTTCTTCGGTTGTGGGTTTTGCAAGTCTGGTATCATAAGGCTGAATTCAACACAGAAGTTTCCCCGGCATAGTGAAAATATCGAGACAAAGGAAGGGATCACAAACAAAAGAAATGGAGGGAAAAAACAACTGGATATAGAGGTCAAAACCACGCTTATAAGGATTTTCAAGAATATGCTAGAAAAGATGGATAAATTTATCAAGTCCCAAGAGGAGATGCAAAAGGACCAACTAGAGATGCAAAAGATCCAACAGAGATGATGGATAAATTTAGCGAGTCCCAAGAGGAGATGAAAAAGGACCAACTAGAGACACTGACTGAAATAAAAATATTTCAGAAATAAAGGACCAACTAGAGACACTGACTGAAATAAAAATATTATACAGAGTCCTAACAGCAGACTAGAGGAAGGCAAGAATCAAGTCAAAAATTTGAAATATAAAGAAGCAGAAAACACTCAACTGGAAAAGCAAGAAGAGAAAAGAATCCAAAAATGTGAAGATAATGTAAGGAGCCTCTGGGACAGCTTCAAGCGTACCAACATCAGAATTGTGGGGGTGCCAGAAGAAGAGAGAGAGCAAGATACTGAAAACCTACTTAAAGAAATAATGACTGAAAACTTCCCACATCTGGTAAAAGAAATAGACTTACAAGTCTAGGAAGCACACAAAACCCCATATAAAAGGAATCCAAAGAGGACTACACCAAGACACATCATAATTAAAATACCAAGAGCAAAAGACAAAGAGAGAATATTAAAAGCAGCAAGAGAAAAACAGGTCATTATCTACAAGGGAGCACCCATACGACTGTCAGCTGATTTCTCAACAGAAACAATGCAGGCCAGATGGGAGTGGCAAGAAATATTCAATGTGATGAATAGCAAGAACCTACAACCAAGAATACTCTATCCAGAAAAGCTATCATTCAGAATTGAAGGGCAGATAAAGAGCTTCACAGATAAGAAAAAGCTAAAGGAGTTCATCAACTCCAAACCAGTATTATATGAAATGCTGAAAGTTGCTCTTTTAGAAGAGGAAGAAGAAAAAGGTAAAAGACAAAAAATTATGAACAACAAATACATACCTATCAACAAGTAAATCTAAAAATTAAGTGAATTATAAATTTGATTAACAGCATAAACTGCTGAATATAATAGAATCAGGAGCACAGAAAGGGAGTGGACTGATAAATCTCAGGGGGAAAGGGGAAAGGGGTGTACAGGGAGAGACTGGACAAAAATCATACATCTATGGATGAGGTCAATGCGAGGGAGGTAAGGGCAGAAGAAAGGGTGAGAGCTGGGTGAAGGGGTGCTATGGATGGGAAAAAAAGAGAAACAAATGTAATAATCTGAATAATAAAGATATAATTAAAAAAAACAAAAACAAAAAAAACATTGATCAGCTGCCTCCTGCACCCCCTACTGGGGATGTGCCCGCAACTGAGGTACATACCCTTGACTTGAATCAAACCTGGGACTCTTCAGGCCATAGGCCAATGCTCTATCTACTGAGCCAAGCTGGTCAGGGCAATACAATTATTTTTATTTTTTTTATTTTTAAAATATATTTTATTGATTTTTTACAGAGAGGAAGGGAGTAGGAGAGGAATAGAGAGTTAGAAACATCGATGAGAGAGAAACATCTATCAGCTGCCTCTTGCACACTCCCCACTGGGGATGTGCCCACAACCAAGGTACATGCCCTTGACCGGAATCAAACCCGGGACCTTTCAGTCCGCAGTCCGATGCTCTATCCACTGAGCCAAACCGGTTTTGGCAATACAATTATTTTTAAAAAGAGACCTAGGATGATTGAGTCAGAAGGCCTACATCCTAGTTTTCACTCTAAAAATAAAATGCAATATATTATTGGTTAAGTTGTTTACTTTCTGGGATCAGTTTTTTCATCTAGAAAGTCATACAGATTGGCCTGAATGATATTCTTAAAAAGATCATCTTATTGAGGATTCTTGGAATGTATGGTTCAGGGGAAAAGCAATTCTTGGCTTCTGGTGGTTTACAAATGTCAAAATCACTCAGTTCACAGAGCAAGACACCATAAAAGGAACTTTTTTTTTTTTTTTAAATCATTATCTCCCTTTTATTTTTACTCACATTCCCACTTTCCCACTTGGAGTCCTACTCACCAGCTGGTACTGGTGGCACACTCCTCTGAAGAGAAGCAGGGTATCATTTAAATCAGGCTGTTCAGTCCTGACTAGTGTAGTTCAGTTGGTTGAGCATTGTCCAATGCCTGAAAGGTTGATGATTCAATTCCCAGTCAAGGCAACATGCCCATGTTGGACTCCATCCCTAGTCAGGGTGTGTGCAGTAGGCAACCGACCAATGTTTCTCTTCCTTTCCTTCTCCCTCCCTCTCTTTATAAAAGAAAATAAAATCATATTTTTATAAACAAACATCCTATATAATAAAAGCCTAATTGCTAAATGTCTGGTCAATCAGTCAGTCTTTCAACCAATCAAGGTATAATTTGCTAATGATATGCTAAGGCTGCTCAACCGGAGGCTATGACATACCAGGGGGCCAATGCTCCAACCGGTAGGTTAGCTTGCCTCTGTGGTCCAGCTGATTGGGACTGAGCTAGATGGGCCAGACATGCACTGGAGCCTTTTCGCAGTCTCTAACAGGCTGGCCAACCTCCCATGTCCTTCCCCAGCCCCAATCATGCACTGGTGGGGTTCCTGTGCGCTCTCACAATCCGGGACCCTTGGGGGATGTAGGACAGCGAGTTTTGGCTCGATCCTTCCTGGACTAAATGACTCTAACCTCATCTGACCCCATTCGCCTTCCTTGATTATTCCTCCCCAATTTCCTCTATAGACTCAGGCATTCAGCAAGTACTTATGTGCTTACAGGATGTATCTAACAAAGGCTCTTCCTTTCCTGTTTCTTTTAATCAATGAAGAAAATAAACAAACAAATTGAAAGGGACTTACACTCAGTTCGATCGCTTCTCGGCCTTTTGGCTAAGATCAAGTGTAGTATACTCAGTTCGCTGAGGGACTGAGTGAAAGAAGTGAAGGGATTAAGAATTACAAATTGACAGTTGCAGAATAGTTTTGGGATGTAAAGTACAGCATAAGTCAATAATACTGTGATAACTATGTATGGTGCCAGGTGGGTACTAGAAATATTAGAACACGAATAAAGTATATGATTGCCTAACCACTATGCTGTACATCTGAAACCAATACAAAAGAATATTGAAAGTAAATTATAATTGAAAAAAAATGCAATTAGAGTCATGTTTAACCATTTATTCAATCTATAGGTCCCTAGGACCCTCCTCTGTTTTCCAATCCAGAAAGTCTATGGTGAGGCAAGATGGAAAAAAAGGAGAATGTCGCATGTAAAGCCATCTTAATTATAGGAAGGTGAAAATCTCTGTCTTCATTCTTATGAGTTGCTGCCTGAGTTGAATCATTCTTGCTTTGTTCCACATTACCCCTAGTCCTAGAAAGTTAAGCAGTAAGGACAAACTGGTAAGGACAAATGAATGCAGAGATTTGCAACAGTTCGAGGAACGTGCTCTAAGTACTCACCAGGTAGATTGGGTAAGTAGTGATGCACCATGTCTTCCAACCTGACCTGACCCATTTAGCAAGTCTGTCCCTGGCTGAGCCCATAGCTTTTTCAAATCAGTAATTTGTACAGACATCCAAACCAGAAATTCCTGCTTAAAAAACAGGAACCAGTTTTGTCCCTGGCATTCTACACACAGCTGGAGGCAGTGAACCTTGACTCACTAGGCCTCCAGCTGCCAAGCTTCTGGGATATGCAGCACCTTCAGTACTTCTCCCCCTTACCACCAGAGGGCCCCTTCCAGCCCTCTGGAGAATTTGGGCCAGCACCAGAGTGTGGATGGGGGAGCCTCCAGCCTGGGGTGGGGAGAATCTCTGGTTATGACAGTCAGCCCTTGGGAAATCCCTGCCAGAGAAGGGAGCCAGGAGAGACAGCAACAGAGTGGGGAAAGACAGCACTCCTTGCATCCCACCCTCACTGGACTCCCAAAGCTGTAGGCATACACAGGCGCAATGCTTGTCCCTCCTGTCTTGTCAACACTTCCATGTACAGTACGTATTTGCTCTACCATGCATGCTATCAGCAAAAACTAGAAAGTCAATGCCAGGACATCTGGGCTAGAGCCAAGATTATAAAATTTCCCCCTCATAACATAGGAAGAGAGGAAACAGAAATAAGCACCTGGTGGGCAGGGACTTCTATTTACTTCCTTTACTCGAACACAGAAATATTTCTAGGACCACGTATCATGTTATGCCTCTGTACAAAGGCAAATCCCTCCTTCTATATGTAACCGTTCCTGTCAGTCAAGAGCATGTCTGGAAAAGGTCTGCCTCTGTGAACAGCCTTCATTCCTAAAATCCCAGTGCTGTAAGCTAGGTCACTTAAAAACGGTGATGCCCATAACAGACATCTCATTTTGTCTAGCACTCTATGGATTACATCAGTTTGCAGAGCTAGCAGTTTGTTAATATGGCGAATATTGTTCCTCTGTAAGAAATACTTTATAATGCTTCTTTCCAGCAAAAAATAAGCACTTTTTATTCATGTATTCAAGTGCTAACTATAAACTAGACATATTAGGCATTGGGAATGGTGAACAAAACTCATAAAAAAGTCTTCATTCTGGCAACTGGTATATAAAGAGTGTTATAAGGGTAAATACTATAAAAATAAACCAAAGAAGAGAATGGAGGACAGGGAGCAGTGAGAATATGATTTTAAATATGCTAAGGAAGGCCTCATTAGGAAAAGCCCATTTGAACAAACACAAGATGAGGAAACAAGCCAAATGACTGCAATATTCGGAAAAAGGATTCTAGAAGTGGGAATGGTAAGCCCAAGGGCCATAAGGCAGAAGTGGACTTGAGCATTTACTCTACATCAGATGGGACTCAATTGGAAGGCATTGAGCAGAAGAGCAAAGTGCTTCTGAGATTCTTCTCCAGGGTAGAGCCATCTAGTCCACCGTTGTCCTTGAATAATTATTACCCATATACTTTTTAAAGAAAGGATATTATATCCTTAGACTAAGTGAAGACTCTCTAACAGAGTTTGAACTGGATCCTCTGTTCCACATAAATGAATGCCAACTGTGTTCCTGTCTCACTTCATTCTTGCAGTAAGAATGTAAATAACCATCTACCATCTCCTCCTCCTTACCTCACCTGTGCCTACTGGGACCTTTCTGTCCTAATTCTGTCAAATATGCTAATTTAACATATTTCTAATAACATAGCATGCAAAATAGTTCCATACACTGGTATATACATGTGTGTGTGTACATATATACACATATATGTGTATATATATATATATATATATATGCCTCTACACACATTATAACACAAAAAACATTATGTATTACTTCATTAAGCAACTAATTAATGTAATTACTAAATACATTTTCCTCTTCAATACAATACCAGGTTCTTTGTAGAGGTAAAAGTGGAAACATTGAGCCAAAAGGAAGAAAAGAAACAGAAAGGGAGAATAACCATTGAGAGCATCCCAAGGTTTTAACTATTTTAGGAAAGTAACATCAAAAACCACTAAAATGGCATGGCAAGGAGAAAGAAAAAAAGCATATGTACTTTTATTCTCTCCACTCGGTAGTCCTAGGGGGCCTGAACTATAGGATTAGAACCCTTGATTGAAACAATGTTAAGACAGTTGTATCTTCTTACAAATTTTAATTAGTGCTGTTTACCTTATACTTTGAGCTCTCCTCTCTAGACATAAGATTATTACATAAAAACCAAGTACCTTATTTAACCAATGAATTGTGAGAGGAGTGTTACTCTCAAACAGTAATTTTAAGTGATTGTATAATTTATCATGCTTCCCCTTTCTGTGTGCCAGGACAACCAGATAGTGGAGTACCAGATAGCCTGGATTCAAGAGTGAGGGCAACCCAGAGCAGCTGTACTTCTTCCTCCTCCACAGATATGAGAAATAGAATTTGGTTGTTTAAAGTTTTAGGTATCTTTTAGGCTTGTTACTATGGCTACAGTCTGGGAAAGAAGAAATAAAAGTCTTGTATGCAGATGACATAATTATTTATGTACAAAATTCAACAGAATTTATTAAATTCTACTCCTCTGTCTCCCTTAATCCAATTTTTATTAAGAGTTTTGTACCAGACCAATATATTTGCTTGAAGAAAATAATTTGACAACTTTAGCATTTTAGTGTCATTTTATACTACAAAGCTTTATTTACACAGTTCTTCAGAATATATTTCAGTTGTCCAATCATTGTTCGAAGTGTGAAATGTTACTAAATAGGTTAGATTCAGAGAAAAGCATAACAAACAATTTTGTAATTAAATACATAGTGCCATTAATGGTTATTATCTTTAGTTTTCTTTTGAAAATCCACTGAAGTTTTCTGCTAATAACATTTCAGAGTGAAGTTGTCTTCAAGACCAGATTTCTACAGAATCAAAAATATGACAGTCCAATGTATTGTACGAGTGATATTTGACAGCTTCTGAGTAGCTGCAAATCACTTTTTTTCCCTCTTTTTTCAAGTCTTGGATGATGAAGAGGAATCATGACTTTGATCACTACTATAGTGCTCATACAAAGTCTGAAATTAAAAACACAAATCTGTCATTATAACTTAAAAGTCAACATATTATCAGATTAATAAAGATAACTACATATTTTAATATGTAATAAATTTCTTACTTTTTCTCAAGTAAATAGTCTTAGATAAATTCCTATATTATAAAATACACTCAACAGGAAATATATTTTCCAATGATATTTAAAAATGTACAGAAGACATAAAAAGATCTTATAAATTATCTTAAGTATAATTAGATATATTAAAATCTATTATTTTTAAAAAGGGTTTAAGGCTAAGCCAACATCTAATTTACGAAGATAGTATCTTTACCATCAAGAAACACATAACCTTTTTGATAAAAGTAACTAATCCACCTCAATTTCATTTATAGAAGTCTTTAAATAACACAATGGTAGAAATTTAATATGGAGATATGAATTTCTACCATTGTGTTATTTAAATATTACAAACTTTGTCTAATTTTAATTCCTAAAGCCACTGATTAAGCCATCAGCACTTGAGAAAATTTACCTTATATATCATACAAATGCAAGGTAGTGAGTAAACAGTTAATTCCTCCAGTAATGTGACCAACTTCTTAACATCTTTGATTGGCTTTACCATAGCCGAGAGCAAAAAGCTCCCTAATTGTATAATAATATTATAATTAAAATATGTAATTAGTAAATGCTTGGTAACTAACCAAGTTGGTCAATAAGCACATATAAGGTTCTAGAAATGATCAGGTGTTTGATGGCAATGATATAAAAAAATGATGGTATAGATATAAACAGGCCTTGGGGAACTGAAAGATTAGAGACTTTTTTTGAGAAATGTACTGACTGCTACATACATCTTCACATAAGTCATTATATGTGACAGATACTGTGATTATTTCAGAAAACTATTGGTAAAAGAAATGAATTAAAAAGCTGTTAAGAATTGTGTTGGTTTAAGACAAATTCCTCATTAAATTTTTCCAGTTAAGACTTGACAGCAATAATTTGAATGCACTTTATATGACAATCCACTTTCAGTTATGCTATCTACACAATAAGAATGTAAACCAAATAAATCTATATATATATATATATATCAAAGCACATATTAAGTATCTAAATATAGATAACTAGAGGCCTGGTATATGAAAATTCATGCACTGGAGAGGGGAGTCCCTCAGCCTGGCCTGCCCACTCTCACAGTCCGGGAACCCTCAGGGGTGGAAGATAACCTGGTGACCAGGGGAAGGCGAAGCCCCCATTACACCTCTGCTGCTGTCAATGCCAGCAGTGCAAGCCTTGGCCAGCCTTGGTTACTTGCGTCTCGGGTGTCACTGGGCAGCTGGGCAGCGGCCATCAGAGGCTTGACTGAACCTCAGGCTGGCCCTGGGTGGCTGGGTAGCTGACATCCAAGACATGCCTGCGCCTTAGGCTGGCCCTGGATAGCAGGGGACTGAGGGGACTGAGAGACACGGGAGGCAGGCATGCGGAGAGGCTGGACTCGCCTGGGGGCGGGCCCGGCTGTGCCACAAACCTGCCACCCCAGCAGGGCTGTGTGTGCTGTCATCTTTGAGGGTGTGACTGTCAATTAGCATATTCCCTCTTTATTAGCTAGGATACTATTTCATAGTTGATCTGATAATTAGACTTTTATTTGAATTACCCATTTAAGTGTTTAACGCACTAAACTATATACAATTAACATTAATATAGATAGAAAATAGAAATATTTACTTTAGCAGCTTTCAAAATGGAATTAGGAGAATTCAGACCAACAAGTTGGCCCAGAACATGTTTCATTTCTTCAGAGGCTTTCTTATGGCTACCTGTAAAGACATGTAATTGATAATACACTTGTACCAATAAGAAGCTTCATATATAAACACACATTTTTTAAAATAGTATAATAAATGGCATTCTTGTAATTTATCACTGATCATAGCCCCTTACCTAAGATAAGTAAAAATACATGCCAGCAATTAAAAAAAGGCAATTTCATTTATTTTAGTATTTAGCTTAAAATAAAGAAGCTTTCTTGCCCCAGCCAGTCTGGCTCAGTTGGTTGGAATGTCATTTAGTACACAGAAAGGTTGTGAGTTTGATTCCTAGTCAGGCACATACCAGCTTATGGGTTCAAATCCCATTTGGGGCATGAGGAGGTAACTGATCAATGTTTCTCTCTCATATTGATGTTTTTCCTCTCTCTCTCCCTCTCCCTCTTCCTTCCTCTCTCTAAAATCAATAAAAACATACCCTTGAGTGAGAATTAGAAAGAAAAAAAAAAAGAATCAGGTAATACATTGATTTTTAAAGAAGTACCTGGATGAGTTTGTATATGAACATATGGATGTGCCAGAAGCTCAGCAATGGATATCCTCTTTTTAGGGTCCCTTATTAAACAACACTATAAGAACAGATTATTATTACTTTTAAAACAAAGGAAGTTCTATTACATAATATTGATAAAGTATTTTTTTCAGATTTAATCATAGAGGTTACTTTCTAGATAGCCTACTCAGAAATAAGATTATTTCACATTATATTTTGCAAAATACTAACTATTCATTTTAAAACTAACACCCTCAAAGTGAATATAGCATGCCTTAAAAAGCAAATTGTCTGCAATTTCTTTCAATAGACCAGTTATAGCTAAGTCACTTAATAATTCCAATAATTTTAGTAAACAATTAAGTCCAGTTGACCATTGAACAGCATGCGTTTCAACTGTGTGGTCCACTTTTTCATTAAAAACTATAAATGTATTTTATTCCTTGATTTTCTTAATATTTTCTGTTCTCTAGCTTATTTATTGTAAGAGTACAGCATATAATACATAACATAGACAACATGTTAACCAACTCTTTATGTTATTTAATAAGGCTGCTGGTCAACAGTTACATTACTTGTTACATTTTTGGGAAGTCAAAACTTATATGCAATTTTCGACTAGGGGGGATGGACAGTCCTAACCTCCAGGGTGTTTAAGGTTAATTATATATAATATATTGTTCTTCTACATCCATATACTATTAATGTTACCTTTAACACATCTTGAAGATCTTTCTCTGGAATATCAGGAAATTCAATTTCATGATTAGGGTCTATTATGGCATGTAATTTAGAAATCTGGTTAATTATATGCTGAAATGGTGTTTTTCCATAAGTCATATAATACAAAATGCATCCCAAAGACCAAACATCACTTTTGGGGCTTATCTAAGTAAAGAAACAAACAAACAAACAAAACAAAACAAAACAACAGAAATAAGTTGCCATTATCTTAATATAAAATCAAATGTAATGTTGCTGATAGGATAAATAATTAAATGATAGATGACAGTATAAATTGAGTATATTATACTCACACATATATATTCTAATACTCAAAATCATAACTAAACCTAGATTAAAGTTTAAGTACTATATTTTATTTACATGACAAAACAGGTTTTTATAGTTTTAATTATAATTGGTTATTTTACCAAGAGTTGAGCTTCACTTTAAATCTTTCAATGAAGTCACAATTAAAATATTTAAACTAAAACAAAATACTACAATCTTGTCAATTTATGAAAATACAAAACTAAAAAATTTAACTGCAAAATTTAAATTTACTTGTTTTCTCCAAAGTTATTGAGTTGTAATAAAATTATTTATAATGCATTTTTATATAAATTTATAATATGTATAGATTTTTAAAAGGTTATTTAAGTTGAACTATATTAAACTCAAGACAAACTATAGGGCCACACTGAGCTGGGCTTAAATCACTAGCTGGTAATTCTATGAATCTCTGTTTCCTCTCACTTCTACAATAGAAATAATAAAAGTATCCTGTTGGGCAGTAAACAATATAACTATGAGATATGAATAAGTATAAATATTACTTATTAAATGTTCTTTGTATTAAATATCTCATTAAAAATAATGTGATATTATAACATAATTATTCTTTTTACATTAATAAAAATATAAATAACATAGCAATGGGTATAATAAATGAGAATGGATAAATTCCTCCTTTAAAGATATACACTCAAATATACATTAAAACAAAATATAACCAAATGCTCTCCACAAAAGATTGATCTAAACCAAATGACACAGAAAGATGAAAGGAAAAATGGTAAAAAAATGGACATATATAACTAAATGCAAAAACAGGTGAAAAAAAAAACAGAAGAAAGCAAACAGCAATGTTATTAGAAGAATGAGAACATGGCAAAGTGTCTTTAACAGAAGAAACACTTTCTATTGTCATAAAAGGCACAATCAACTAAGAATATATGATAGTTATAAACTTCTATGCAGTGAAATCACATTTAATAGAACCAAATTGAAGGAGAATCCAAGATGGCGGCATAGGTAAACACCTACACTGCCGCCTCGCACAACAATTTCAAAACTACAACTAAAAGACAGAACGGACATCATCCAGAACCACAGGAAAGCTGGCTGAGTGGAAGTTCTACAGCTAGAAGGAAAGAGAGGGGCTCACGGAGACCCAGAGGAGCTGCAAAAAGCTGAGGTACGGAGATGCGCACGCGGAGAGAGCGGGTGCCCGAGTACCTGGCTGGCTTTCTCTGGCAGGAGGGAAACGGAGACTCCCAACGGCATTGAACCCCTTCTCTTACGACACTAAACCCCAGATCCAGCCGAAACTCATACAGGGTGAGTTTGGACTGTGAAAAGGGAGAAGTGCCGGAAATTTAGGGGAGTTGCAAAAGATCAGAGGACTGCTGGCGGCGCGCACGGCACTGCGCGCAGGACAGATTGCTGACTGTGCCGCTGGCTTTCGCGAGTGGGCGGGAGACTGACCCTCCCAACTGCGCCACTTCTGAGTCCACTGGGCCCCGGTTTCGGGCGAAACCCTGGGGACCTAGACTCCTGTGGTCCTAGTGCTCAGGGGAGCCGGAAAGGCAGCGGTTAGAGGCACTGCGGGCTCGTGCGCACAAGGACCGCTCCAGCCATTACCCAGTCACGTGAGACTCAGGGGCCGTGGAGGGCGGGGCCGACTGGAAGGCAAGGCGGTCCCTTAAGCCCTGAGACTACACCCCTCCCAAGCTCAACAGAGGCTTCTGCGGCTTTGCACGTCTGGCATTATAAGGCTGAACTCAACACCGAAGTTTCCCAGGCATAGTGAAAATGTCGAGACAAGGGAAGGGATCACAAACAAAAGAAATGGAGGAAAAAAAACGACTGGATATAGAGTTCAAAACCACGCTTATAAGGTTTTTCAAGAATATGCTAGAAAAGATGGATAAATTTATCAAGTCCCAAGAGGAGATGAAAAAGGACCAACTAGAAATTAAACATTCACTGACTGAAATAATAAATATTATACAGAGTCCTAACAGCAGACTAGAGAAAGGCAAGAATCAAGTCAAAAATTTGAAATATAAAGAAGCAGAACACACTCAACTGGAAAAGCAAGAAGAGAAAAGAATCCAAAAATGTGAAGATAATGTAAGGAGACTGTGGGACAGCTTCAAACGTACCAACATCAGAATTGTGAGAGTGCCAGAAGAGAGAGAGCAAGATACTGAAAACCTATTTAAAGAAATAATGACTGAAAACTTCCCACATCTGGTGAAAGAAATAGACTTACACGTCCAGGAAGCACACAGAACTCCATATAAAAGGAATCCAAAGAGGACCACACCAAGACACATCATAATTAAAATACCAAGAGCAAAAGACAAAGAGAGAATATTAAAAGCAGCAAGAGAAAAACAGTTCATTACCTACAAGGGAGCACCCATACGACTGTCAGCTGATTTCTCAACAGAAACTATGCAGGCCAGACAGGAGTGGCAAGAAATATTCAACGTGATGAATAGCAAGAACCTACAACCAAGAATAATTTATCCAGCAAAGCTATCATTCAGAATTGAAGGGCAGATAAAGAGCTTCACAGATAAGAAAAAGCTAAAGGAGTTCATCAACTCCAAACCAGTATTATATGAAATGCTGAAAGGTACTCTTTAAGAAGAGGAAGAAGAAAAAGATTAAAGTAAAAAAATTATGAACAACGAATACGTATCTATCAACAAGTGAATCTAAAAATTAAGTGAATTAAAAATTTGATCAACAGAATAAACTGGTGAATATACTAGAATCAGGAGCATTGAAAGGGAGTGGACTGATAATTCTCAGGGGAAAGGGGTGAGGGGTATACTGGGAGAGACTGGACAAAAATCATACACCTATGGATGAGGTCAACGGGAGGGAGGGAAGGGTGAGAGGTGGGTGGAGGGGTGCTATGGAGGGGAAAAAAAAGAAAAACAAATGTAATAATCTGAATAATAAAGATTTAATTAAAATTAAAAAAAAATAGAACCAAATTAAGCAGAAACTACCTGGGGACAGGTAGAGATTTCAATATGTCTTTCAGAAGATGACAGATAAAACAGACCACATTATCAGAATAAGCACTCAGAAAACTGAGTATTAATTAAAAAATAACCTCCTTTTCCTCTAACTACCTGGAAATTAAGCCAATTTCTAATTTAATCACAGATTAAAAAGGAAAACATAATTGGGAAAATGGCAGTGGCAGCTTAGTTTTTCAGTCTCTTCAAATTCCCAGATAAGGTGGACAGAGTAACAGCAAAACTATCAACATAGAAACTATTTATAACAAAACCAGGTGAAAAACTATTCCTAGGAATGCCAGAATATAAGTGAATGGAGACAAACTACCAATAGCCACAAGTCCTGCATATCAGAGACAAGTAATCAATATACCTGACATCTCAAAACAGAAGCCTCCATATAGCCAAAAGATGTTCACTGGAAAGCAATGTTAGACAGAGCTAGATTGGGAGGCGTTTTGAGCTCTTCAATAGCAGGAATAAACTCACAAATTTGGATAAAATTTATCTTCTTTACAGAATCACTAAAGCTATTGGAAAACAGCAGGTGATTCAACTGAATTGAGATTTACCAATATACACTGAATGGCCAGATTATTATGATCTCTGAATGCATAATAATCCGGCCACTCAGTATGTGTATATATATATTCATGCCCAGTGCATGAATTTATGCCTGGCTGGAGTCCAGCCAGCCTGGTCAGGGGGAGGGGACATGGGCGTTTGGCTGGCCTGCCTGCTGGTCGAACGCCTGGTCAAGGGGACAATTTGCATATTAGCCTTTTATTATATAGGATATACACTGAGTGGCCAGGTTATTATGCATTCAGAGATCATAATAATCTGGCCATTCAGAGTATATTAAAGCACTAAGATGACAAGTGAAAAATTCTGTATTTTAATGTAATTCAAAATAAATTTTATTCTAAAGTAAAAAAGAATAAGATAATTTTGAAACTAAAATTACAAATTTTAGGAATTAATGAAAATAAAAAACACCAGAGTAAAACCTATAAATAGAAACAAAAGTAAAACACAGTAAAATTCAGTTTTAATATTTTAATTATAAGCAAGAACATTAAGATTAAATGAGCAATTATTTAAATCCAGAAGCTAGGGGAAAAAATAAACCTAAAGGGATACAAATAAAGAGAAAAGTAGAAATTAGAGAGTACATGAGAATAGTATTAATAAATGAAATCAAGACCTGTTTCTTTAAAGATATTTAGAAGCCACAATTTTTGGGGGGAAAGAAAATATAGTTTAGCATAAAAAAGCACATTTATTCATCAATTATTTTGAAATGGATAATGTACTGTTTTATATTCTTTCTCATTTAATTCTCAATTATTTTTAAAACAAGTACTGTTTGTAAGCTGAAGTTACAGATGAAGAAAATAGGCAAATTGAGTTGCAAAGACAGTTAATGAAGAGGCAGATCTATGACGAACACAGTCCTTGGACAACAATGTGTGCTTCTATCCAGTTGGTTCCACTGTCACAGAGAACAGATTAGCTTGGCAGCAGAGGCATTGGACCCAACAAAGGGCACTAATGAGCTAGCACAAAGCTCACTGAGATGGTCAAACAAGTTATGTGGGAAAGTAGCCAGAGGCAGGCCAGGAAACATTATATACTAGAGTTGTATTTGAAAATGTAGAATTCACAAATGAATAATTGGTTAACAAATAAAATATAAGAATCAAAGAGGAAACAAAAAGATTTCAAAAGTTATTAATTCAATGTTATTTAAGGTGTCCAACCAGTGCTAATTTAGTCTTTATTTTTTTCTTTAGTTTTAAAACTTAAAAATACCTTAGGTGCATTTCTTATAGGAGCATGATATGTGATATCATGATATTAAAAGCACAATATTAAAGAACAATCTCAAATCAAAAAGAAAGAGTGAAATTAAATTCCATGTCAATCTACTTAAGAAGGCAAGGCCTCTGCAATGGCCTAAAAAGTTTTAGAACTTAAAGAAATAACTTTCAGTTATCTGTTAAGTTTATTCAGAGAATAGACCATTATCTATTAATGTTAGACAAATGACAGGTGTTTATAGTACCTTTGATTTGGATTTCCCATTCTCTCGTGAGGAAGACATATCTTTGATGGCTTCTGGGGGCATATAATTAACTGTACCAACCTATTTGCCAAATCATAGAAAACACAAATCATTGATAATACTATATTCTGTTTCTGCTTTTTAAAAACATGAATGCCAAATTCTTGGAAACTTAAGTTATTAGAGATCAGTAATATATCTGAAAAGCTTAAACAACCAACAGTAATAAAACATAAATTTCTTCACAACTCCAGCAAAATAAATGGGGTTCATAATCAGCAAATTGACTCCTTTCAGAATGCTAAGCTTTTTCTATGATTACTATCTAGGCTAAAATTATATTAATGGCCATAAACTTAGAAAGAATTGATCAATCACACATTTCTGTGCTGAAATAGACTGAGAATGTTTGTTTTATTATTATTATTTTTTTGTATTTTTTTAAAAATAAACAAACCACTAACAATGTAGCTTTTCTCCAAGTACTCCCTGAACCCATGTCCAAACTGAGATTGGATGGGTGTCTAAATCATGTAAGATTTTTCACAGGTGGATTATGCCAACTGTACACAATGTTCATTTTATTCTAAAATAAACAATTCTGCTTTCAATCATGGAATACTGTATTTTTAGGGCATTGGCATAGAAGATATCTTCAAAGCAATTTAAAACTAAATGTTCAGTCATATTTTTAATATAAAGAGAAGTGATTGTTCCATAAAATGTTTGAAGGGAACGCTACTCATCTACTCTTTCTACTAGACTACAAAAGTCTAGTTTTACTTCTAGAATTAAAGCAGATCCACATCAAAAATCTGTACAGTACATAGAGCACAGCATCTTGGCTACAAGCAGGATTGTTTTTAGTTATTCTTTGATGTCATCACTTTAGTTTTTAAGACAATTTTTTTAAGTTTGCTATTGCATATCCCAATGGTCGGCAAACCTCGGCTGGTGAGACGCAGTTTGCTGTTCTGTTAACTTAATGAGTTTGCCGACCACTGGCATATCCTATTATAAAAATGCATTTGAGAAGATTATTTACTGTGGTGTTTCCAAAATAAAGGCTCCCTTAAGAATTCTCTTCTTTTTCAAGTGTAGGTGATAAGAAAAGCTTTACTGGAATAAAATTATCTTATTTCATGGACAATAAAAAAACATGTAACTGCAATCCTTTTTTGGTTGCTACCAGGAAATTCTGAGACCAAGTTCCAGGTGAATTTTAGATCATGACCAAGACAGGTATTACTGCCTCTCTATCTTGACTGTAGAAAAATCACCCAAAATTGATGTATATACTTCTACCAGATTTTGACTTTCTATGTAAAATTGTATTAGACATGGCTTTGATTTGTTTTTATAGTAATAGTATCTATTCTTATAAAAAGGCTTCAAACCCTTTAAAGAATGAGTTAGGTAAAAATAAAATCCCCATTAGCAAATACTTCACAAGTGAAAAGGAAGTGGACTCTACTGGGTGATAACCAACCATTTATTAAGTCTTACCTGAGAGTCTTTAACGATACTTGTTGTATCTGGTTGCATTTGGTTTGCAATCCCAAAATCAATTAGCTTTAGCATTCCATCAACTATCAGAAAGTTAGCAGGTTTCAGATCACTGTGAACAATGCCTTCAAAATAAAAAATCCTTTGTAATATTAGACAATGTAAAATATACTAAATATAAAAAAATTCAAATCTACTGGCTGTATTGATTCCTTTATTTAATCAAAATAAATATTCATTTTTAATATATTTTACCAACATAAAGCACCTGCTATGTGCCAGGCACTATTATTAGTTTATTGCTTGTATGGAATCATTTAATACACCTATGCTGAGGTAAGTATTATTATTAACCCTATTTTTAGGTGGGGAAACTAAGGCAAAAAAGTTTAAATGGTTTGTTTGATGTCACAGGGCCTAAGTGACAGTGCCATTAGTTGAACACAGGTAGTCTGGCCTCAGAGTTTTATGCTTAACCACCGCCCACTAGGAAGCATTGTAAATTATGCTGCCAGATGGTGAGACCCTAATGCTATTGATGCCTCCATCCCTACAGCTTGATTTTGATCACTGGTGAATAATTTTTAACTTTCAGAAAGGAAGACATGAAGAGACAAATTATAATTATCTGGGTCAACAGTTACTGTTGTTTAAAGGATAGAGTAAAGACAGAGAAGCCCTAAGAAGAACCACGTCCAAGTAAAGTAAAAACCAACCACAAGGAAGGGCTAAGAGTTAAAAACCAAAACAACAACAAGCTAACTTCCATACAAGGCACACCACAAAATAACTAGAATGAGTGAAAGAAACATCTCAGATTTTTAGGATGCCTGAACCCAAAGTCTCAGATCTGCTATAATGCAAGTATTTAGAGACTTAGGGTTATGACTATGTTGATACTGATAAAGATACATTTAGTATTTATTGATGCATTATGGATGAAGGACTTGAGTTCATGCCCTATCTTATTTGGTTGACAGTGTTTTAGAGGAATGGTTTTGTTCCTTTATCTTTAATTAAACTTCCAAAATCTTCAGTTAATCTAGACTAAACCTGCCAATAACAATAATTTAAAATGAAAGGAGTTTGTCTCTAAGAAGACATTATTAATGGAAATTTTAACTTAACATAATAAGAGATTTTAAAATACCATGTTGATGAATTGTGTTAACTGCCTCCAACATATTTTTCCAGTAACTCTTGCGTTCCCATGGATCAATGGATTTTTTCTTTTTAAGCCAACTATTAAGATCAATATTTCCACACTCCATTACCATGTAGATGTGCTGATCCGTGATTTCACTGTCATTAAAAATAAAAACAACAAAACAATAAATGCTTAGGTTATACTATTAAGATCTACTAGGTACTGATCTCAAGAAGTATAGCAAAAAAAGTTTTCTTTTTAAATAAAAAATATTCTTACTAATCATAAAGTCGAATGATCTTATCACTGTGTTGTTGTAATTTATTCAAATAAGCGATTTCATTCCGGTAACTATCAACTGTTTGGTGATCTGCTTCTTCTAAGTTAACATACTTTATAGCATGTATCTGTTTCTTTTCACTCAACACCTGAAATACCTAAATAATAGAACAAAGGGGAAAGTTTAGAATGTACTAGCACAATTCTAAACTTATTAGAAAGGTTAAGTAAAACTGATATGAATAATTTGACCTTACTCTGAATATAGAAGAAAAAACATGTTAGGAGAGTAATGTTCATTCTCAACTACTTATAACAACGGGCATTCAGTAACTCAAAGGCTTAAACCCTAAAAAGCTTTCAAAACAACATATAAGAAAAGTAATTTAAATTTCATATGTCATAACACTCTGTTGAATGCCTTAAACTAGGGAAACAAACTAAGGAAGAAGATATTCAGAAATGTTTAAGAAGACTAAGTGTTATAATTAAGAGTCAAGTCATTTCACATATGTTGTTTTTTCCACTGTGTCTGGAGTTGACAATTTCATTCATGAGGTAGAAAATATTTAAAAATATGAGAACAAAGCAAATACATAGAGAAAAAGAAACTAATATTATTGGAACAATTGCTACTTATGGTACTAATTGTTAGCTATCAGTATATTCAGTTGTTAAAAGTAGATTAGGTCTAATTTTCAAAGTCAAGTTTACAGAGACAAGATCCTGTAAACCTGTTGTCATGATTTCCGAGATCTCGGTGCTCCAGCTACGACAGTCAATTTTTTAAGCAATATTGATAGAGCAGGTAATACATTTCAAAAAATACAAACACTACTCATGTGTCTAACCTGCAGCAGACATGCAACAGGAATGGGGCTTCTAAAACTCAATAACTCAAATACAAAGTGCCAGTGTAAGCAAGGAAAAATTATATTCATTTCCCCCTTTTGACACACTGAAATAGACATCATTATTTAAAAGTCATTTAACCTTGATTTTCCAGTAGGCTCTGGCAAGCAAGTGGCTGTCCAATACAGCTTAGTTACTTACAAAGTATTACTGGGTTTATTTGCACACACAGCAAATTAGAGGGAGAGGGGCATAAATAGTGATAGGGCCAGATGCAACAGAAAATAGTAAGAAAAAGATAAAAGGAATTTTAAAATAGCCATTTTGTATAAAGTAAACAGCCTTATAAATCTCAGAAAATTGAGTTATCTACTATTCTGGGTTTTCTTTTTAGTTTTTAAAATATTTTTATTGATTTTGAGAATCACTGATGGGCTGCCTCTTGCACGCCCCACTTTCAGGATTGAGCCCACAACCCGGGTTTGTGCCCTGACCGGGAATCAAATTGTGATCTTCTGACTCATAAATTGATGCTCTCCCACTGAGCCACGCCAGCTGGGCATCTACTAATCTGTTTTAACACAACGAATATGTACGTTTTTAGTAGTTCCTACCACAGGGTTTGAAGGATGACTGAGATGATGTGTATGGAATTTAGCAAATGTTAGCTAACACCCTTAAATATAATTGGGACAGAATAAAATGGACATTTTAAAACACTAAAGTTATCGGGTATATCAGAAAAAAAGATTTGCAGGATATTAAAACTGTATAGCGAGATCTCAAAAATGTTGAGCAAATGAAAACTTTTACAATTTTTTGCATGTTTGTGCTTTTACTCCCTCTATTGTCCCTGCTCTGGCAAAATTTGTACAATAACTGATGAGCTGGATTAAATAGCCCTTAATTCCATTTCATAGTATCTGAGTTATAGCTTGTTAGTTTTAAGGAAAGCTAGTGAAAGAACTAGGAAGGTCAGTGTCTTGATCATTCTTATTAGCTCCATAACTTTTCTAAATGCTCTTAATAGGTTAGTCACTGTCTAAACTCTAGAATAAAAATAGCATAAACAATATTAGTTTTATAAAGTATGTCTTTTTTTCCTGAGCATGTTGATTTTGCCAACTCTATATAAGTAAATAACAGTATTTAATTGCACTAAGAAAATATGGGCCAGTCGTGGCTTATCACTTGGTCCTTGACTTACCAAAATTTACATCTTCGTTAAACTCCAAGGGAAAACTGTTTAAACACTATTAAGTTATTCTACATTTTCTAAAAACATACCACTAAATACATACTTCACTTTGACACTCTTAAAATATAGCTTAATAAGTAATAAATATTAACTAAAAAAATTATATGAAAGCAACTAAATCAGGTAATTCAAATACTAGTATATTGATAAAAATCCATTATCTCTTAATTCCCATGCCTGAAATTTGGGGCAAGGGAAAGAACAAAGACAATGCATACAGAAGAGAAATAAATATTCCTGAACAACTGCTACTTATGGTAATGTACATAGACAGTCTTAACCACATCTAATTATTATTTGTCATTTTAAAAAATTACAGGAAAATGTAAGTTAAACCCAGGCTTTGCTTCATATGTCATCCTTAACAACTTACACTAGCAAAACAGCTGAGAAGGGACAGTTCATTCACTCAACAAATACTTCATCCCATTATGTTCTAGGCTCTGAATAAATCAAACATCCCTACATTGACGGAAGCCACATGCAAGTGAGGACACACAAATAACAAACCACTATTGTCCCTGCTATGGCAAAACTCTTGGGTATAACTGATGAGCGGTAAATCACAGAACATACTAGAAGATGAGCTACAGAGGAAAATAAAGCAGGAAAGGGGGTTGGAGCTCACCAACGATTGGAAGTAGGAGTTGCTGTTTTAAAGGATGGGACCAAAGAAGACCTGAGTGAGAAGACACTTGAGCAAAGATGTGAGATAGGTGGAGGAAAATTTACTTTTGTTAAAATATACCAGGAGAGCAAGGGCTGAATCAGTGAAACTAGTTAGAGGCCACTATAATAAGCCAGGTGCAAAGATGAACGTTGCTTAGACCAAAGGGATAACATAATAGTGTAAGTAGTAAGAAACAGATTTTGGATATGCTTTGAGATAGAACCAACAAGATTTGCTGACTGGCTGGATGTATGCTTATGAGTAAGTAGAGCCAATGATGACTCCACGTTTTTGGTCTAGCACTTAGAAGAATGGAGTTGCCATTTACTGAAATGGAAAACTGTGAAGCAAAAGTTATCTTTGGGACATATTAAGATTCAAATATCCCATGAAGAGGTGCTGAGCAGTCACTGAATATACAAGTTTAGAATTTAAGGGAGAAATCTGAGATGGAAATACAAATTTTAGAATTGTTAGCATATAACTACTATTTAAAACCATGAGACTGAATGAGAACTCTAAGGAAGTGAGCTCTGGGGCATTGCATCACTGAGATCAGGGATATGAGGAAGACAGAAAAGGAATAGCCAGCTGGAGAGGAAGAAAACTGAGAGGCCAGCTAAAGAATAAAAAAGTTTCAATGAAAAAAGAAAAAACAATTATTCCAAATAACCCCAAATCAGAGCTTAGAATTAGATTTGGTATAAATATGGAGGTCCTTGGTAATTTTGGTAATTATTTTGGTGGAGTAATAAAAGTAAAAATCTGACTTACGTGAATTTAAGAGAACAGAATGAGAGAAATTAAGTTAAAGACAACTCTTTTGAGATACCCTACATCCAAATACTTAGGATCATATAAATTCAGAACTAAAATAAATTTAGGAAATGATCTACCAATTCCAGAAATTCATTAGTTAACTAAACTCTGTTTCTAAAATAAAAAACTCAAAACAAAGTAAGATCTATTAGTCAAAAACCTTGCTGGACCATCCGACTCATATTAGTCATTTATATCAGGGTATTGACTGACTTCTAAAAACATTCTTTTGAGATAACATGTAGCTGTTATTTGCCACCCCTAAGTAAATGTTAATGTTATTTAGAGAAGAAAACTGGAGGGAAGAGCAGGCTATTGGAATTAAGAGATGGGTCTAAAGATATAAGTCATTTGTTGGGAGGAGGAAATGGGAGCCAGGCATGAGAAGTATTTTTTGGTTCAAGGGTAATATGGGTTTCCAAAAGTGAAGAAACAGAGAAAGGAAAATTTAAAATATTTTTATTCATTTCTTAAATATTTAAGATACATATATCTTTGCAATTAAATGTTTTCAAGTTCTGGGGGTAGATACTTACCTTACTTGAACCTCCACTTCCTATCTGCTTCAAAATGGAATAAATTCTTCCTTTAACTGAAATACAATCGCTTGTTGAAGATGCTGAAATCTAAATTAAAATACATAAAGATGTGAAGATTCAAAGAATATGCCTGAGAAACTAGCTTGCATTTAATGTAGTGAAATGCTTCCAATTTTGCAATGATCTTAACTCATAAGTAATTAGATATTAGTAACGATTAAAGAGGGAATTTATATACATTACTCAAAGAAATAAACTTACTAAATTAATATACAAACTTCCAAGGTTTACTGCTCTAACTTGCTTTTACTTCTTATCATAAGTAGAAGATTTAAAGGTGGTAATGGAGAGTGGAGAACCACTTAATGTTCAACACATGAACTCATAAGCTATCACTTTTCATCTTTCCTACCTATTCTATTCTTTTTTTCTTACACAAACCTCTTTACTTACGTACATACATATACATATAAATGCACAGATTTTCCCATTTGGCATTACATTGTAAAGAAGCAGTGTGCTAAGGTAAGCTCCTGAGTCAATCTGACAAATGCAAATATCAGCAATGCCCCCTTTTTGCTGAAGAATGTTCAAGTTATTTAATTTTATCTTCAGCACCTTCCTTAGCAAACTTTCAACTGATCTACTCTACAATTAGCCCTTCTTCCCTTCCCTTATGCCAGAGCTCTCTGGGGGCCTATAAATGCTTTGAACAGATGGCGTGGTATGAGAGGACTTATTCTGAGCTGACAAGGAAGCTGAAGACACAGAGCACCTGATTAGCTGATTAACAAAGTTGAAACAATATCTAAATAAATCTCAATTTGATAAGTCCCACTTTAGATCACAGATGGTAGAATCTCTCTCGTATAACCTCCTTCTACATTAATATAAAATACTAGAGGCCCAGTGCACAAAATTCATGCATTGGGGGGCGGGGGAGTGTTGGAAGCTGCCCATTGTCCTCCGATTGGTAGTTGAAGCAACTTCCACCTATCAATCTTATGTAAATCCTTGCTGATTGGCTATTACTGGCTACGGGTGAATCCCAAACCTTAACAAAAGGGATTGCAAGGCCAGAGTACATGGTAGCCCTCCCCATAGGGATGGGCTCCCGCCTGGCCCCAATATTCCCAAATTAATACTTTTCTAGTCTCTTTCATTTGTGTGTGGCCTTCTCCAGAACCTGAACTCTGAACCTGAACCCTGAACCACGTGGGACATGAAAGGGGTTCCCACAGGGGATTGGGGGGGTGGGGGGGAGGAAGGCAAGTCTCTCATCCTAGCCTGCACCCTCTCACAGTCTGGGAGCCCTGGGGGATGTCCGAATCATGGCTTAGGCCCAGCACCCTGCTGCGCTTACCAGCCGTGAGCCCAGCTAAGGGCTTCTGGCTGAGCAGCCCTCCCCCCTGCTGGTCAGTGAACATCACAGCGACTGGTTGTTCCACCATTTGGTTGATTTGTATATTAGCCTTTTATTAAATAGGATAAGGATTCTAATTTCTTTATCCTCTAATGTTGAAAGACGCCGGTGAGTTATGATTTATGTTTTCTGTAAGCAAGTATTAAGGCTTTGAAAGATATTATCTACCATCTTTCATTAAATTGAGATTTTATAAAGATACTTCACTATGTCTCCAAACTCCTTTTCTTCTGGAGCTTCCTCTCATACATAAACTGAACATTTCTGAGAGGGAAGAAAGCAGTTCAGTTCATTTTCCCCTAACAACTGACATTTTAATTTTGTTATTGTTTTTTAGAATAAAGTGATTTTGACTTATTTATAATTCAATACTAATGTGAAGTTCAGTTTCCTACACAGGACATTTCACATTCCCCTTAGTCTTTCCTCTTCACTGTCACCAAAGTAGTTGTTTCAAAATGCAAATAAGTTCACTTCCCTGCTCCAACCAGTTCCAATAGCTTCCTATCCCTTGTGGGGTAAAACTTCAAGGGCCCAACAGGACTCTAAGGATCCCCCATCACCCCTGTTCCTTCCTAAACTCCAGCCACATTCTGGCCTCTTTTCAGTTTCCTTCTGAAACTGGCCTCTTTTGGAAACCTCCCAGCCCCTTCACTTAATAGATGGTATTATGCACATGTTTGACAAGCCCTTAAGACTTTTCCTACCTACTAGATGCTGTAAAACAATAAAATAAAATAAAAACTTTGAAATGGATCCTACCTTGATATATGCCATCAAAGATAAAGCTTATCAAACCTGTAAATTCTGAAGTGGAGTAACAGGTATTTGTTGCTGGGGCTGCTGGAAATAGGCAGGCGGGCCATAGGGTGTTGACCACTTACAAGCAGGTGGAAAGTCATTCTTTATAACTGGAGTCCTAAAACTAAGAAAGATAGTTTTTAAATGTAAAACATTAAAATTTTAAAAATAAGATTTAGACTCAGTTTTTGTATGTGATTTTAAAGGTGAATATAAATGTAAATGTGTACATCAAACAGAATCAAAGTCAATTTTCATAATATTGCTGAATTATTTATCCTAGACACATTATGAGAAATTTTATTTTGGGGGAATTCTTTCTGAATTGCAAAATGAGTAAGATGGAATTTCAAATATGTAGTTGGGTTTATTCTATAAGAATTTAGTCAGACTGTAGCTGATCACAGAGTTTATGAGTGCTTTTTAACATTAATGTTCTAAAATAGCCTGCCATAAACAACTAAAGTCAATTACATCAGAGAAGTTTGGCCTTTGAGCTGAAAGCCATTTAGTTTGCATTTGTGCTTTGCTTGTCTTATTCATTATTGCATCCTCAGTACCCAGAAGGGTGTTTGGCACAAAGAGGTCTACAAATATTTGTTGACAACTAAATAGTCTAATTTCACAAGAAATAACTACATCACTATCATACTTAGCAATCTTTCTTTAAAATATACTTAGTATAATAAAATGAGGTAATATATAGCAAAATTGTATTAAATAGGTAGGAAACCGGGTTGTAAGTACTCAGGAGCTAGTTCTAATTAACATCAAAGATGATATTATGCACATGAAAAGCAAAATATATCATTGAGTTACCTTGTAGTAAGACATTAAAAATACTAGTATGGCCACTAATTTAAGAATATGATGTGTCACAGCCCTTTATTTCCTTTCTTTAAATGCCATTAATTTGCTTTTGTAATATCCCCAAGTTTCCTATTAGCACTGACCATTGAACTTCTTTACTCGGCCCTTAATCCTATCCACTCAAGTATTATACCTTTGAACACTCCCAGAACCATGTGACATGTAAAACCAACCACTCTCAGAAACTATCCATTCCAATTAACACCTACTTTGCTATAAAGTATATCCACCCTTTATCCACTCTAAGAATGTGGCCTTTAAATCTCTCTCTCAATTAGAGAGGTATCCATGTGGCAATGCATGATTATCAAGTTTTGCATACTTAGAGTAGTTATAGGTTGCAGGTACAGACTACAATATGACAGAGACCTTAACAACAATCCTTAAAAATATATTATAGCCACCTCACCTCCCCTTTTACAGATGAAAAAAAAAATGATGCTGAGAAAAATAATGTGAACTTTAAAAGTCTTAAAGTAAGACAGCAACTCCAGATCTATCTGGCCCCAAAGCCCATGTTATTTCTACTGTACCAAGCTAAGAGTCAAAGTAATTACCAGTTCATATAATTCTCCAGGGCCCTGCTACTGGGTGTCTTACAAACAGATTTTCGGTCAGTCCATTTTGGTACTGATATTGGCGGTGACTGTTTTGAAACTAGAGAGGCAGGTTGTTCAAAAGTTGTTTGTTTCTGTTAAACCGAAAGAAAAAAAACACTTCTAAAATAAAATAAAATCATATAAAAAGCATGCTAAAATAGGTATTTTAGACATATGTATTACATACTTTCAATAACTTTTTAATACAGTGTTTTCCATTCTAAATTCTGAAGCCTATTATATTTTGCTCCAAGATATTATAAGTCAAGAGAAAGTACACAGTATTGTTTAACAAAGCAGGATCTAATATCATCTACCATCAAGTGTGTTGTAACCAGTATTGAAATTTTGTAATCTAAATAAGTACCCTGCCATTCTTCTAAAAACTACTCTTTTTCTAATCAATAAAATAACACTCCCCACTTTATGTCTCAGGGCAAAATGGCCAAATAGCAATTATTTATCAAAATCTGAAATAGCAAACACTTACCTTCTCCCTCAGAA
This sequence comes from Lasiurus cinereus, assembly GCA_011751065.1. Taxonomy (NCBI): domain Eukaryota; kingdom Metazoa; phylum Chordata; class Mammalia; order Chiroptera; family Vespertilionidae; genus Lasiurus; species Lasiurus cinereus. Next base: position 51,329,706 of record JAAGEH010000018.1, read on the forward strand.
GAGACATGTATTTATCTCCTATAAATCCCAAAGCAATGACAAATGACCAACCTCTATAGCAGAGATTTGCAAATTACAACTTGCAGGCTGAATCTGGCCTGTTGCCTGTTTTTGTAAATAAAGTTTTATTGGAATACGGGTATACCCACTTGTTTACATATTGTCTAAGGTTGTTTTCATGCTATAGAGGCAGACTTGAGTAATTATAACAGTGACCATTCTGGTCTACAAAGCCTACTAACCTTTTACAGAAGTTAAGGTTGCCAACCCCTCTTCAACAGCATCTCAACCAAATAGAGAATCACATTTTGTTTGAACATTATTAACTGTGTACTCACTACTGTCTAAAGAGGTTCACTTCAATTTGGGGATAGAGTCAGAGTTACTAGGAAGCCTTCGCAGATGTTTAGATTAAGTCAGCTTCTCTATTATAATTTTTAACCGATTGGTTCACATTATGCTCTTGAGAGCCACAATGCATAAATCTTTTACTTTTTATCCTTTAAGTTTGAAAATAGCTAGCATGGTCGCTGTATCTCTTTTCCTGGATAAATTTTCCATTTCATTTAAGATTTTCTAAAATATATATTTGAATTAGTGGTCAGGGTGTTAGTGAGAAACTAATGGTACTGGAAAGGAGAATACTATAAATATTATAGTCTAGAGTGGGATGTTTGCATATGAGATTTTGGAGATCAGAACTAATGATATAGAAATGGGTCACTAATTAAAATTAAGACAGTGGTCATGAAGGAGGAAGTTATGAATTTGAAAGCCAGCTGTAGGACTAGTGACAAACTATAGAAACAAACAAACAAACAAAAAAAGAAGACAGTTGTTGGTTTGAATAAAAGTGATCCACAACCTAATATGTTTAAGAAATGATGAGGAATCCCCAGGATGTTCAGAGATGACAGCAATTAACAAGGAACAGGATGGTATTCCAGAAGGCAAAGCCTCAAAAGGGCAAGACAAAAGAGAAATGACATGGACATAGCAACAAGGACTTTGTAGCTCTCAGGTAAATTGCCTATTTTCTTTTTCTTTTCTCCTATGTGGTTCAGTGGGGTTTTTTGTGTGTTTTTCTAAATCTTCACCAAAGACATATTTATTGATTTTTAGAGAGAGAGACAGGGAGAGAGAAACATCGATTGGTTGCCTCCTACATGCATTCTGACCAGGGATTGAACCTGCAACCTAGGTATGTATCCTGACAAGTAATCAAATCTGCAAACTTTTTGGTGTAGGGGACGATGCTCAACCAACTGAGCCACCTGGCAGGGACGGTTCAGTGTTTTTTAATATATTCACAACAGTGTGCAATCATTACCACTATTAATTATGTATCATTTTTAGTGTCCTAAGAAGAAATTCTGTATCTATTAGCATTCACATCCATTCTTCACACCTCCCAGTCTTAATGTCCAATCTACTAACTTACTTCCTATCTCTATAGATTTGCTGATTCTTATAAATAGAATCACATAATATAAGGCTTCTTTCACTTAGCATATTTTCAAGGTGCATCCATGTTATAGCATTTTTCAGTGCTTCATTATTTTTTTTATTATTGAACTAGTGACCCGGTGCACAAAATTCATGCACGACAAAAGGGAACTAGAGGAAATATTTTAATATTGCTATTTGTCCTTTCTCTATAATAGAAGTGTCAGAGATGAAAGAAAACTAGTAAAATGTATATGAAAATCTCCCTTCTGTCAGAGTCTGTGGCGTGCCAAGGGACCTAGAGCCAAGTCCCCGACCACTACCCACACATGCTTCAAAAATGCAGGAGACTCAGACCCAGCTGGTCCCATCCCCATTGGGTGACACCCAGACCTGGCTGGCCCCAGCCCTCATCAAGCCCCGCCAGGTGGGGGTGCAGCCTGAAGTCCCCTGTCAAGCCCTGCCAGGCAGGGTGTAGCATGAGGTCCCCCGGCCTGATGCCAGGGTTGGGGGTGAAGGGGGCCTGAGGTTTCCTGGTCTGGCGTCAGGGCGGGGGGGCACGGCCTGAGGTCCCTTGTCAAGCCCCGCCAGGCTAGGGGCACGGCCTGAGTTCCCCATTAAGCCCTGCTGGGTGAGGTGCGCCAGCTGAGATCCTCTGTCAAGCCCCGTGGGGAGGAGGGCTCAGCTTGAGGTCCCTAACCCTAGCCAGGCGACATGCAGCCTCAGGTCCCTGCTGTTCAGTGATGATGTTACAGTGTCCTGGCTAATTTGCATATTCCTCTATTATATAGATAGATAATAAAAAATTAACAAAATTAGAATACCACACCTTGTTTACCACTCTCTAGTTCATGGATATTTGGGTTATTTCCATTTTTTGGTAATTATGACTAAAGCTGCTATAAACATTCATGTACAAGTTTTTCTGTGATTATATATTTTCAGTTTTCTTAAGTATATACCTAGGAGTAGTACTGTTGGATTATATGATAACTTTATGTTTAACCTTTTGAGGAATTGCCATACCATTTTCCAAGTGACTGTACCATTTTATATTCTCACCAGCAGTATATGAGGGTTCTACATCTTCATCAACACTTGTTAACTGTCTCTTTTTAATTATAGCCTCTTAGTCGGTATACAGTGGTATCTCATTGTGATTTTAATTTTTATTTCCCTAATGACAAATAAATAGTTTTTAATTCCTTTTCTAAACTAGAGGTTGTGAGTTCAATCCCTGATCAGGGTGCACATGGGAGGCAGCCAATCAATATTTCTCTTTCACATAGGTTTTTTTTTTTTCCTCTATCTAAAATCAATAAAAACAAAAACATATCATTGGGTGAGGATTAAGCAAAAATAAGTGTAACAACAAATAGATGCCCCTCCCCATGTTCCCTGCATTTCTCTTCCTCCCTTCCTCTCTAAAAATCAATAAACAAAAAATACGTATATATTGGAAGTCCTAGCCAGAGCAACTAGACAAGAAATAAAGTGTATCAAATCAGAAAGGAAAAAGTAAAACTGTCACTATTTGAAAATGACATGATATTAATTAGAGAAAATCCTAAAGACTCTACCAAAAGACTATTAGAATTAACAAATTCAGTAAAGTTTCAAGATATGTAATCTATATACAAAAATCTGTTGCATTTCTACACACTAATAATGACAGATCAGAAAAACATTAATAAAGCAATTCTATTTATAATTGCATCAAAAATAAAATTGCTAGGAATAAATTTAACCAAAGAGGTAAAAAAAAAACCAACCTTAAAACTGAAAACTGTAGACACTAATGAAAAACTGAAAAAGACACAAATAAATGGAAAGATGATCCATCCATATAGATCATCTAAAAAAAATAGTATTGTTGCCCAGCTGGTGTGGCTCAGTGGTTGAGAGTTGATCTATGAGCCAGGAAGTCAAGGTTTAATTCCAGTCAGGACACATGCCTGGGTTGTAGGCTCAATCCTCAGTAGGGAGTGTGCAGGAGGCAACCGATCAATGATTCTCTCTTAGTACTGATGTTTCTATCTCTCTCTCTCCCTCTCCCTTCCTCTATAAAAATCAATAAAAATAAATTTAAATATATATTGTTAAAATATCCTTAATACCCAAAGCAATCTACACATTCAGTGTAATCCCTATCAAACTTCCAATGATATTTTTCACAGAAATAAACAAATCCTAAAATTTGTATGGAATTACAAAAGACCCCAAATGGCTAAACAATCTTGAGAGAGAAGAACAAAGCTGGAGTTATTACAACCATGATTTCAAGCTATATTATAAAGCTATAATAATCAAAATAGTATGGCACTGGTGTAAAAACAGGTACACCGATCACTGAAACACAACAGCGAGTATAAAAATAAACTCGTAATATATGATCAATTAATTTAACAAAGGAGCCAAGATTGTACAATAAGGAAAGGACAGTCTTCAATAAATGGTGCTGAAAAATCTGGATAGCCACATGAAAACTGGACCATTATCATGCACCATACATAAAAATTAACTCAAATGGATTGAAGACTTGTATGTAGGATCTGAAACCACAAAACTCCTAGAAGAAAACATAGATGAATGAATTTTGGTTATGATTTTTTGGATCTAACAACATAAGCAAAGACAACAGAAACAAAAATAAACATGTGAGACTATTTCAAACTAAAAAGTTTCTGCACAGCAAAGAAAATCAGCAACAAAATGAAAAGGCAACCTAAAAGAATGGGAAAAATATTTGCAAATCATATATTGGCAAAGGGTTAATATTTAAAATACATAAAGAATTCATAACTCAATAGAAAAGAAAACAAAAAGAAACACACAATCTGGTTTAAAAAAATGGGTAAAAAATCTGAACAAACATTTTTCCAAAGAGGATATACAGATGCCCAACAAACATATGAAAAGATGCTCAATACCACTAATCATCAAAGAAAAGCAATTAAAAATCACAATGAATTATCACTTCATGCCTGTTAAGTAGCTATTATCAAAAAGATAGGAAACACAAGTGTTGGCAAGGATGTGGAGAAAAGAGAACCTTTGTCCCCCGTTAGTTAGAATGGAAATTGATGCAGCCACTATGGAAAATAATATTGAAAAATTAAAAACAGAACTCCCACATAACCCAGCAATTCCACTTCTGGCTATTTATTTGAAGAAAATGAAAACACTAACCCCAAAAATTAATATGTAGTCTCATGTTCATGTTCATTGAAGCATTATTTTCAATAACCAAGATATGGAAACAACATAAGTTTCCACTGACGGATGAGTTTTTAAAATGTGATATATATGTACACAACAAACTATTATTCAGCTTAAAGAATAAAATCTTGCCATTTCTCACAACATGGATGGACCTAAGGACATTATGCTAAGTGAAATATATCAGACAAAGAAAGACAATATTAGATGGCATCATTTATATTAACAATCTTAGCTTAAAAAAAAAGTTACAGATTGGTGTCTGCCAGAGATGGGGGGGTGGGGTGGGAAGGTAACCATGGTAAAAAAGGATTAGGGTTAGGGTCAAAAGTTACAAACTTCCAGTTATAAAATAAATAAGTTCTGGGGGTATAATGGACACAATGGTGACTATAATTAATAATACTGTACCAAATATGTGAAAGTTGTTTAAGTGAATAGATCTTAAAATTTTCATCACGAGACAAAAAAATTTTGAAGCTATGTATGGTGACAGATGTTCACTAGATTTATTGTGATGATCATTTCACAATATATACAAATACTGAATCGTTATATTGTACACATGAGACTAATATAATGTTATATGTCACTTATACTGCATTAAAGCAGAAAACTTATTTTTTATAAATATGTATATCTATTCACATGTAATGGGTATATTTGTTATTTTTAATATATTAATATTTTTTACATTCTTGGTTTTACTGTTTTATTCTAATACAGTAAATACAGCTAAATATAACAAATGTAAACAAAAATTCTCTAGGTATCTCAATAATTAGGAGAGTAAAAGGGGGATCCTAAGACCAAAATATTTGAGAATCACTGAGTTAGCCTATAACTGATAAGAAATGGTGAGTGTGGCCATGGACTAAAATAGGTGTGGCCCTCAAGCAGTCTACCACATCATTCCTTCTGAAATGGCCCCTAGCCACTGTTATAAACTCATATGCATTGTCTAGTCTCTATTTTCTATTTCGTCCATGAGGATGACAACAGTAAACTGTCAAGTGCTTTTGCATTGCAGAAGTGCAAGGAGCAACAGATTGTTTTCTGTAAAGGGCAAGACCATAAACATTTTAGGCTTTATTGACCAGATGATCTCTATAGTAAACTATTCAACTCTGCTGTTATAGTTTCAAAGTAGCCATAGACAGTAAGTAAATGAGTGGGTGTGGCAGTGTTCCAATAAAACATTATTTACAAATACAGGCTGAGAAACAGCTTTGACTCACAGACTAGTTTGCTAATCCTACCAGCAATCTAGAAACACTACTGAAAATAGAAGAGTTCATCTTGACATATACTTTTACTGAACCTAAGACTTACTAATTACTTTGTGAATAATAAAAACATCCTTTAAGTAAACTATTCTACTAAATGTGGTACATAGGAGTTAATAAAATAAGAAAACATTTAACAGAGTCATCAATTTTCAACAATGGCCATGTTTGACAAGGGGAAAGGAAAGTTACCTCTGTATCAACTTTTCGGTTTATCTCTGGAATCTGCCATTGATTTGAAGATGCATCAGGATTCTGGTTTACATATTGTGACTTTTTCTTAGATTGCCACTGTTTTTGGTTACTTTCTGGAACCTCTGGTTCTTGTTCTTCTTTAGGTTCTGAAATGGTTTTTGTTATTATCATTAAAATGCAAAAATATTTTATAATGACAAAATTAAACATAAATGCAAGAACATGCTACAAACTATATTAGCATTTTGCTCTTACAAACAAAGAGAGAAATTAAAAACTTTAGGCCAGTTGTTGACAATTTGCTTTTTAGCAAGTGAATTTTATAAACTTGCAACATGGCTATCCTATTACGTAGTTAATTAGGGTTTAACCATCAGGCACCATTTTAAATTCAAATTCTCTGGTCTTTACCAAAAAGCAAGTAAATAAATAAGTAAAAAATTATAAAAACATACATATGCCATAAAGTCTTACTAATAAAAAGAAGTTAATTCACCACTTTCCACAGATTTCTACTTTTTAACAAAAATTTTACCTTAATACTAGCCTCAATTTCCTCTAAGGGTTTCTGAACAAGAGCCTTAACAACATATTTTCTATTCTATGAATATCAATATTTCATTCCTATGATAATAAATGCAAAAATTTTAAACAAAATATTTGCAATTGATATACAAAAGAATAGCAAATTATGACCAAATTGCATATGTTCCAAAATGCAAAGTATGTTTAACATTTGTAAATCAATTTGTCATAACAGAAAAGAAAAAATATGACCAACTCAATAAACACAGAAGAGTTTAATAAAAAATCAGCACCCATGCCCGGCCAGCATGGCTCATGGCTCAGTGTTTGAGCATCTACATATGAACCAGAAGGTCACTGGTTCAATCCCTTGTCAGGGCACATGCCCAGTTGTGGGCTCGATCTGCAGTAGGGGGCATACAGGAGGCAGCCAATCAATGATTTTCTCTCATGATTGATGTTTCTGTCTCTCTCTCCCTTTCCCTTCCTCTCTAAAATTAATAAAGATATATAGATAGATGGGTGGATATAAAAAAATCAACACCCAGTCACTTACAAAAAACTAATAATAATCTAGGCATAAAGCAAGACCTACTGATGTGATACTTGGTAAAGAGTAGCTACAAAAATCTACAGGTAACATTGAAAACCCCCCTCTAAAATAGGAAATGAATCCGATTGGCAAGGCTCAATGGTTGAACATTGGCCTATGAACCAGGAGGTTACTGGTTCAATCAAGGTCAGGGCACATGCCTGGGTTGCTCAGGCTTGATCCCCGGTGTGAGGCATGCCAGAGGCAGCTGATCAATGATTCTCTCTCATTATTGATGTTTCTATCTCGCTCTCTTTCCCTTTCTCTCTGAATTCAATAAAATATATTTGAAAAAAATAGATAAAATATGGAATAAGACAATGCCACCTGTCATGCCTTCTATTCATCATTATACTGAAGGTGCTAAGTGCACCACAGCAAAGAAAAGAAAGTTAGCCGAAACCGGTTTGGCTCAGTGGATAGAACATCGGCCTGTGGACTCAAGGGTCCCAGGTTCAATTCTAGTCAAGGGCATGTATATTGGTTGTGGGCATATCCCCAGTATAGAGCGTGCATGAGGTGGCTGCTGATTGCTGTCTCTCTCATCGATGTTTCTAACTCTCTATCACTCTCCCTTCCTCTCTGTAAAAAAATCAATAAAATATATTTAAAAAAATTAAAAGATTTGGAAGAAAAAAAATGTTATATGCTTTTCAAACAACAAGAATCCATAAGAAAATATTAAAGTTATTCAATGAATTTAGCAATGTCAGTGTATCTAAGATCAATAATTAAAAATCAGTTGTGTTTTTTATATACCAGCAAAAAAGAATTAGAGAATACAAATTTTTAAAAATCCCATTTATTTTAGTATTAAAAATCAAATATTTAGGAATAACTTTAGCAAAAGATAAGCCAAATCTCTCTTCAGAAAAACAGTGCTCTGAATATTTTAAAGACCACTTGAATGCATCAGTAGACTAGAAAATTTATCGGTTAAGATCTGAATTTTTCCCATTGCATATATCCAGCAAAAGGATCTGTATCTAGGTGATATAATATTTCCTAAAAATCAATGAGAAAAAGAAAAACACAAGAGAAAAAAATGGCAAGAGACTCCAATAAGCACTTCACAAAAAGCCATTCAAATAGCTAATAAGTATACAAAAAGATGTTCAACAGGGCAGGCTAGAAGAGGTCATGGGGGAAAAAGAAGGACATGTGTAATACCTTCAACAATAAAGATTAAAAAAAAACAGTTGTTCAATATTATTATACATCAAGGAAATTCAAATTAAAACCACAATGAGATATCATTTGACAGCATCAGAATGTCTAAAACTAAAAGCCAACAATAAAACGATTGAGAAGAATATGGTGGTCAAAGGTACAACCATTTTGGAAAACTGTTTGGCACTATCTACTAAATGAATGTATGCACATCCTTTGACCCCACAACCTTCACCCTTTGAATACACTGCATAGAGATACATATGTATGATATTGCATTGGGTTATACTCTTATGACTGGGACAGTTTTCTGACTAAAAGTTTTACTATAGCCCTAACAGGTCTGGCTCAGTGGATAGAGTATCGACCTGTGGACTGAAGGGTCCCAGGTTCGATTCTGGTTAAGGGCATGTACTTTGGTTGTAGGCACATACACAGTGAGGGGTATGCAGGAAACAGCCAATGGATGTTTCTCTCTCATTGATGTTTCTAGCTCTCTATCCCTCTCCCTTCCTCTCTGTAAAAAATCCATAAAATATATTTTTGAAAAAAAGAAATAAACCTATGTTTCTATGAATATTGAAGCTTTAAAAAAAAGTTTTACTATATAATAAAGTATTATTGGCACACGTCTTCATTTAAAAATATTAAATTGTAAGGTTAGTACTCTTAATTATACCAGTTTATAACAGATACCACACAAAGTATCTATAATAATAAAAGGGTAATATTCTGATGTCATTCTGGACAAAGACGGGGCAGGGGGGGAAGCCCAGGTCCTGAGTGCCAGAGGGAAGGTGGTGCCAGCAGCCGGGGAAAGGAAGGCCTACTCCTGCATGAATTTCATGGGACGGGCCTCTAGTAAAATATAACAGTTTCCCCCAAATACTAAGATTAAGGTTCTATTACCAACCAAAACAATGGCAGAAAGACTATTCTAAGGTGACTAATCATCCGAGTTTGCCAGGGATTGAGGGCTTTCCTGAGACATGGGACTTTCAGGGCTAAACCAGGAAAGCCCAGGATAACTAACCCAAGAGTCTGGGACAAATCTAGTTTTGTCCCAGAGCACCTTCTCAGTACAAACAAAAGAAAAAAAATTGCATTCAATATAGCAACCTTTGTTTGGACAATGATCATCCAATTCACAATCCTGTCTAAAAATCTTCAATGATACTTTGACATCTGAAAGAACAAAACATTTAAGCCAGCCTTTCAGTCTGATCTCTCACTATCTCTATACTACCTATTACAGTTTTCAGCATAACTGGACTGTCTTTTGTTCCTAAGATGTTTCATTCTTTTTCTTATGCTATTCCCTCCATTTAAAATAGTTACTGCTAGTCCTTCCTATTTAAAACCTAAGTTTTTCCTCCTCCACAAAATATTACCTTATTTCCCCTACATTAGATCCTCAAATTTCTCTTCCCTCTGAATTCTCATATGTGGTTCTCATGACATTCTCTACATTCTACCCAGCATTATATTTAGCAGTTTACCTCTCACATTGGATGGCAAAATCCTTGGGATTCTGGTTCATTCATTTACATATCCTTAAAACATTTATCAGAATACTCATATAGTGGAAAACTGAATGTGTTATTAAAGAGGAAAAGGAGAATTGTCATTTAAAAACAGCTTCTGTGTCCTTCCCAGAAGGTATCTGTAAGGCCAACTGAGAAAAATAAGTCAGCTCCATGGTACTTTCCTTCCACTCTTTCCTTTATGCACCTTTTATATAAATAAATTTCCTTTGCCACAGAATTCAATACTTTTATACACGCTTTATAATCCAACTGAAATACAAGGTCTTATGTCACAACTAGTGGCCCTATGCACGAATCTGTGTGCCAAGAGCTCGCTGCTGCCTGCCAGCAACTCTCTGCCTGCTGCCCCACCCACTTATAGCTTCCCCCGTCCTCCTTCCCCTCTGGCCCTCCCTCATAGCTTGCTGCCCTACCCCTCCTGTAGCTCTCTGCTGCTCACTTGTAGCTTGCTACCCCACCCTCCTGCTGATCTGTGATCCGGTCATTACAAGGTTGGCTGTTACGACCATTTGCATAATATATCTTTATTATATAGGATTAGGTGGCTGGTTATCATTCATAAACAACCAAGTAGTTTTGCTTTCTTTTTAAATTTTATTTTAATTTTTAGTGTGTGTGTGTGTTTTCCTTTTAATTGACCTTTAGAGAGAGGAAGGGAAAGAAACATTGATGGGAAATGAGAACAGCAATCGGCTGCATCCTGCATGCCTCCCACCCAGGATCGAGCCTGCAACTGACATGTGTCTAGACTGGGAATCAAACGGGCAACCTTTCATTGTACAGGATGATGCCCAACCAACTGAGCTATACTGGCCAGGGCCAAAGTATAGTTTTACTTAATTAAGGAAGTCTATTTTATCACTCTTACCTTCTATTTTCCGTAGAGAACTTGATTCAGTTTTATTCTTCATGGTTACGGAATCAGTAGTAAGTTCAGAACTCTTCTCATCTGACACCAAAGGTTCCTTGGAATGGATATTTTGAACAGACTATAAATAATAAAAGTCTCATAAGCAGTAATAGTACTAATTTAATTTGTCCTAGTGTTCAATATACTAAAGTCTCATCTATATGAAAATATTACTAGGGAAATAAACTGTTATAATCACATTATAATCTAAATAATCTGTTATGACCATATACTCCTAGCAAAGATTAACTTCCTAAATTACTGACTATAGCAATAGAGAATGACCATAATAAAAAATTTGGCCAATTTGTTTTCCTTTTTTAAAAAATTTTTATTTTATTATTTAAAGTATTAAAAATAGTAGTACATATGTCTCCTTTTTTTCTCCATTGACCTTCCCCCAGCCTCTTCTAATTCCAAGCACATGTCCTCACCCCTCACACCCTCCACGCCCTGTATCTTCCGTCCATTGGTTATGCTTATATGCATGCATACAAGTCCTTCGGTTGATCTCTTACCTTCCCTCCAACCCTCCCCAGCCTTCCCACTATAGTTTGACAGTCTGTTTGATGCTTCTATGCCTCTCCAGCTATCTTTGTTCCTCAGTTTATGTTCTTTATATTCTACAAATGAGTGAGATTATGTGGTATTTTCCTTTCATTGATAGGTTTATTTCACTTAGCATAATGCTTTCCAGTTCCATCCATGCTGTTGCAAATGGTAAGAATCCCTTCTTTTTTTACAGCAGCGTAGTATTCCATTGTGTATATGTACCATGGTTTTCTAATCCACTCATCTGCTGATGGACATTTAGGCTCTTTTCAAACCTTAGCTATTGCAAATTGTGCTTCTATGAACATAGGGGTGCATATATCCTTCCTGATGGGTGTTTCTGGGTTTTTGTTTTTTTTATATATTCCTAGAAGTGGATTACTGGGTCAAATGGCATTTCCATTTTTAAGTTTTTGAGGAAACACCATACTGTTTTCCACAGTGGCTGCACTAGTCTGCATTCCCACCAGCAGTGCATTAGAGTTCCTTTTTCTCCGAATTCTCTCCAGCACTTGTAGATTGTTGATGGTAGACATTCTGACAGGTGTGAGATGGTATCTCATTGTTGTTTTGATTTGCATCTCTCAGATGATTAGTGACTTTGAGCATGTTTTTATTCATTTCTTGGCATTCTGTATGTCCTCTTTCTAAAAGTGTCTGTTTAGGTCCTTTGCCCATCTTTTGATTGGATTGCTTATTTTTCTTTTGTTAAATTATATTAGTTCCCTGTAAATTTTGGAGATTAAACCCTTATCAGAGATAACATTGGCAAATATGTTCTCCCATGCAGTGGATTTTTGGCCAATTTGTTTTCAATGAGCATGTTAATCAATTGCTAAAATATGTTCACTTAAAGAGTGAGGTTAAAGTTTAAATCTAATATAAAATATGACTACTATTTTTTTACTACGGTCATATTTTATCACCAAAAATAATAGCATTAGTCAAAATTAAGGTCTGTGTAAGTCTAAGACAGTTATTCTAAATCCAGAAAGTTAAATTTTAACTAAACTGCATTATTCTCTAAGATAGTTGTGATTAGTTAAAATTATTATTTGAAAAAGAAGAATTATAAAGAGTATACAATTGAAAAGACCTGTGTTGTGGTGCCTTGGGCCTAACTCAAGTACAATAAGGATAGTATAATCCCTAAATTCAGTGCACCAGAGACTAAAACTTTGTTTCTGAAGTTCACAATGTTGCTCTGCTATATCAGCACATAAGACTAAGACCTCAACCCTTCCCATTACAATTTATTCTCTCCTTTACGTTTAAGATATCCTGCAAGATCATATGATTAAACACACTAGAAACTAAAGCTGGGGGGAATGGTTTCCCTCAGCCATTCCCAAGCACAGGCCACCAAGTCTGCTAAAGCACATGCATAAGAAGTGTTACTTCATTTATCCCAGAAAATAGTTGATCTCCACCTCAGTCTTGCAGACAGACTGGGTATAGGATTTCTATACCATTTCCCTTTAGTGGCCCTACATCTTTAGGAACTTCAGGAACACTGTTAAAAATATCATATAAACTATCAATTGCCTTCCACAGAAAAAGTCCATCAACTCTGGCTCAGGAACCTTAGCTCCATATAAAAATTCAAAACTGGAATTACCTTTAAATTTCTTAATTCACAGGAATCATTCTCACTTGATTTAGATCCAGGCACAGTCACCTCTCGGTATTCTGTTCTAGTGGTCTGTCTATTGCCCACAAAACAAAATAATTTTAACATTTAATTTGAAATCAATGTTATCAATATATTATTTTTTTCCCATTTTAAAGTTGGCTTTTTAACTATAATTTTTTAATTGGAAAACATCTCTTGGAAAGATATTTTAAAAAGTAGCATGATTCTAGCACAAATGTGATTAAGTTAGGTGCTGAACAATGACAAAATTGGTAAGAGATTGTCTCTGGTTCAGTTGGTTGAGCATCGTCCCATATACCAAAGGTTGCCTGTTCTGCCTGTTTGATTCCCGGTCAGGGCATATGCCTGAGTTGTGGGTTGGATTCCCTGGTGGGTGGTGGGCAGGAGGTAGTTGATCAATGTTCTCTTACATTGATGGTTTTTTTCTCTCTCCTTTCCTGTTTCTCTAAACATCAACCAATATATATATATTATTTTAAAGTGATAGATAGCCTGGCCAATGTGGCTCAGTGGTTGAATGCTGACCTATAAACCAGGAGGTCACAGTTCGATTCCTTTGGGACACATGCCCAGGTTGCAGACTCCATCACCAGGAGGAGGCATGCAGGAAGCAGCTGATCAATGTTCTCTCTCATCATTGTTGTTTCCCTGTTTCCTTCTCTGAAATCAATAAAAAGTATTTTTTAAAAAGTGATAGAGATTGGCAAGTAATTACATACTTCATTATGTAATAAGTAACAATTAAAATTATGATATGACTGTGGGAAAGAAGAAAGGGACAGCAATAGGTAGAATTTCACTTCAGATGGCAAATAGCTTAAGGATAGAAACTAGACTATAAACCCTCTATGGGTCTCCACAGTGCCTAGCATACAGTCTATCATAACAAGCAGGAAAATAACTGGTTTGTTTTTGTTTTCTTAAGAGTGTGAGAAACTCTCAATTCAGCTAGATATTTGAAATGAAGATAACAAGATAATACATTCTGGAATTTAACCTGACATTTTGGAGCTTGACAACCTGACAACTACAATGTTCTTTTAATATCAATATGTGTTGAACCCTAAATATAATAGAAGTTTTAGAAGGCACCAACTAAAAACAATCAGTTGTGTTTCTAAAGTTTACTTGCCAAGTGATTCTCTGGAATCCAAAGAGACTTTGCAAATAGAAATAATGTTATATAGTGATTAGAGTTAGGAATAGGCCAGAAGTCCCTTAGCTAAGCTAGAAACTAGATTCCTATTTCTTTCAAGGGAATAAACACCCTAGCTGAAAGAAGGATAATACATTGGATGTGATAAACAACATTTTATCTCTCCCTACTCTGCTCCACTTCTTGATCCCCTAGCTTTGGAAGCAAATGAATGAATTCATCTTCCTTCCCAATGATGGCTGGAAAAGAAATCATTTCCAGACTTCTTCACCCCTGCTATGGAGATTTCTAAATACCCACTAGGAAGAAACTCTTACCAGAAAGGCTACTGATTTAAGTGAGAAATGTTCAAACAACAGGAGTTGGGGATGTTTGCTTCAGGTATCTTAACGTTTTTTCCTTTATGTTGCCTATATTTTAAAAGTTCCTTTAATGAATATTTTTATTTTTTTAAGTTATCCTTTTGTTGCTGTTAATACTCACCTGAGAATATTTTCTCCATTGATTTTTATAGAGTGTAAGGGAAGAAAGGAGAGAGAGAAACATCAATGTGAGAGATACATTGATTGGTTGCTTCCCGCATGCACCCCGAATGAGGCCTTGGATCAAAACCTGTAACCCAGTTATGTGCCCTTGACTGGAAATCAAATCCATGACCCTTTGGTGTGTGGGCCAATGCTCTAACCACTGAGCACACCTACCAGAGCTAATGAATAATTTTAATAAGTGAAAAAGCAAGATAGTCATATTCTTCACTCATTTCTTTGTCCCTGACATTTAGAGATTTGGTAACCTTTAATAGTAAATAAAATTTTAACCATAATTACTATTATGCAGTAAAAGTCTTTAAGACCATTTTGCCACCAATCTTGAAAACAAATCAAAAACTTAAAACCCAAACATACCTTTTTGTAAATCTTGGTACAACTGAATCATCAGTCTCCTCATGACAATCCGGGCTATTTAGAAGATTAACTGGGATTCTTCCAAAAGGACATGACTAAAAATGTTTTGAAACATTAAGTGACCAACTAGGAAATAAACAAAGACCTTACCACTACCAGCTTAATCAAAGTAAATTAAAACTAACTCACCCGTTTAGCTTTGTTTGTTTGTTTTAAGGGATTTCGATGACCTATGTCTGCATCTTGAGGGGGCACGTTCTCTCTAAACAGAAAGAAAATACCCCCAATTTGTAAAAAAAAAATAATATTAAAATATGTATCTTCATTAATTACTAAACACTGTTATCACCTTTACATGAAAATATGTATATAAACATGTAAATAATAGAAATGTATGATGAGCATTTAAAATACTGGTTCAGTTTCCTCACCCGTATAAAAACCTGGCTTTTGTAGTCTGTCCTCTGGAATCACAACTGATGTCTCTATTCTGTAAATGTCCAAGTGAATTGGAAAATGATTCTTGCATACTTATTACTGGTAATGCTGTAAAATGTTTGAAACTGTGATTAAATTTGTAAAGACATATGAAATACACAAAAATGTAATCTCACAAGTAAGAATATTTAAAGTCAATTCATAGATCTGTCCCTAAGTAAGATATGCAGATATGAAGATGTTTTCAAAGATAATTATCTAACTCTATTTAATAACTGTTTCATATCACATAATTGTTTCCCCAGGGTAAAGACACAAGCCCTATTTCCAAACACAAAAAATGATTCTCCTGCTTAGATTGAGTTGTTTTTAATGTGTTACCAGTGAAAGTGTGATCAACAACAAGATTCCACATAATAGTAAAGACTTTATTACTTCTAAATGCCTTTCCTCCTTTAAATCTAAAATTCAAACTTATATTGTGAGCATTCTACATCAATAATATATTCTAATAAAAGGGTAATATGCTAATTAGACCAGGAGACCTTCTGAACGTCATTCCGGACAAAGCCATGGTGGCGGGGCCCAGGCAAAGGCGGTTAGGGGCGATCAGGCCAGAAGGAAAGGGCAATTGGGGGCAATCAGGCCAGCGGGGGCAGGGAAGGCCAGTTTGGGGTGAGCAGTCTGGCAGGGGAGATAGCTGGGGGAGAGCAGGCTGGCATGCAGAGTGGTTAGGGGCAATCAGGCAGGTGAGTGGTTAGTAGTCAGCGGTTCCAGATTCCAAGAGAGATGTCCCAGATTCGAGAGGGTGCTGGCTGGGCTGAGGGAACACAACACCCCCCTGTGCAGGCCACTAATTTTTCTATAAAATACTAACCTTTTTTTTTTTTTTAAATATGAAACGCTTCATGAATTTGGGTGTCAGCATTGCCATGCTAATCTTCTCTGTATCATTCCAATTTTAATATATGTGCTGCCAAAGCGAGCACTATAAAATACTAACCTTAATCCTTTTTCACAGGTAATCAACCACAGAAAAATATCAGCACACATTAATACATTTACCTGATAAATTCTTCTTTTCCTCCTCGGGAAGCAGCTGCTTTTTTCCAATGTTTAAATTCTGAATAGCAATTTCCAGCATTTGTAGTGGTACTGCCCCACATTCTACAGCTTTATGAAGAAGTTGTTTACTTTTTTTTATATTACCTAAGAAAGTAAAAAATTATTGTTATTTTAGTGCAACCATATTCACTCTCCAGATTCTTATTTGTCAGGACCTGGAAAACAATGAAAAAGTTTTAGGCAAAAACACTCATTTCAAGTTTCAGCAACCTCACTTCTGATAAACACTTCATGTCAAATGGTTAACTTGTACAATATGTGACTGGTGTAATTATGTGTTAAGTCTCACCACTGTCCATTTTCAGAGGTAAAAGAAGTATAACAAAGCAGTTATAAAGTGGATATACCTTAGGACCCCCCAGGGAATTTGGGCAGACAGAAAACTAAGCCCTAGAGATTATAATAGTCCCAAGAGCAGCAATTTGTTATAATGCAGTATAATAATGATCATTCATGACATCAGTCACTAAGAAAAGGATAACATCTTTTGCTAAAGGGAATTCTCCATCAAAGACTCTTGTGAGAAAAAAAATAATGATAAAGTAATGATAGCTAATCTTTAGCTATCAGACCCAGCTACACCACCTCAAAAATGCAAAAAATTAACTACCATAATTACCTTTCTGACTACAGATAAATTATCAAAGAATTTTTTTCAACTGAAAAATTACCCAATCTATTTAGTTTACTATTTTGTTTATAAATACTACAATGTATACATTATATTATCTTATAGAATACTAGAAGTCCAGGTGTATGAAAATTCATACACTGAAGGTGGATGGGGTCCCTCAGCCCAGCCTGCCCCTTCTCACAGTTTGGGAGCTCTCAGGGGCGAGAGGCAACCTGGTGATCAGGGGAAGGCAGCGCCCCCATCACAACTCTGCTGCTGCTACTCCCTGCAGCACAGGCCTCAGCCGGCCCTGGTTACCTGAGCCTCGGGCAACCCTGGGTGGCTGGGCAGCCACCATCTGAGGCTTGCCTGTGCCTCGGGCTGGGGCTGGGTGGGTCTGGCTGCCCTGTGCACCTGCCATCCCTCCAGCAGGGCTGAGGGGACTGGGCACCATCATTTTGTGGCTATGGGCACTGCCATCTTTGTGGTGGTGTGATGGTCAATTTGCATATTCCCTCTTTATTAGATAGGATGTTTTTAACATTTATGTGAGCCACCGAGCTATGCTATGAATTTGGCACTTAGGGTATTAATATGATTAAGAGATTGCCTCTAGCTTCAGACAATTAATAAGTTTTAAGAATATAAATATATTAGGGGTCCATTGCACAAAATCTGTGCACTGGGAAGGGGTCCCTCAGCCCAGCCTGCCCCTTCTCACATACTGGGAGCCCTCAGGGATGTCCTACTAATGACTTTGGCCTGCTCCCCTTTGGGAGAGGGCCTAAGCTGCAGTCTGGCTTCCCTTTGTGGGAGTCAACTGGGCTGATCAGGAGAAGGCACCAACCCCATCACCCTGCTGCTGTAGCCACTGCCAGTCACCATAGCCACCAAGGCATTTTCACCAACATGGACTCCAGTCTCTTCACCATGAAAAAATGACAACTTTCTTTAGGCATTTTCAAGATGTGTTTTTCATAGGATATGACAAAACGAGATTTTAGGCTTGGGTGGGGCCCCGCCACCCCTCTGATCAAACCAGCCTCTCCAATCACCAGCTCAGCCCCTGCCCCCTCCCAACCCCCGCCCCGATCGCCGGCTAGGACCTTGCCCAAGTCTCAGGCCGAGGCTTTAGGCTTGAGCAGGGGGCTCCCACCCCTCCAATCACTGGTTCGGCTCCTGCCCCTCGGATCACCAGCTCAGCCTGAGGCTTTAAGCTTGGGCAAGGGGCCCCCACTCTGCCAATGGCCGGCTTGGAGTGACCTGGGTGCCGTGGATGTTCCCAGGACCCAGGTACATATGCAAATTAACTGCGATCTTTGTTGGGTTAATTTGCATACTCACTCTGATTGGCTGTGGGTGTAGCAGAGATACGGTCAATTTACATGTTTGTCTATTATTAGGTAAGATTTCATAGTAGTTAAGTCTACATCTATTGATAGTAGTGACAGAATTTCATGTATTAAACATTTTAAGATAGGAAACAAAAAAGGCTTAGCTAATTGGTAATTAGAGATCTTATAGACCCCTATGACATTCTGATAAAAACGATAGAATGTCTTCCACTCCTATGAACATACACATACACACCAAACTACACATAAGATTTCAGAGATGCTGCATATTTCCTGAAAGCCTATTCATCAAGCCTTTTCAAAATAATCACAATTTTGACCTTGAGGTTATTACTATATTGCAGTAGTATAGGTAAAGTGTATTTCTTTTTTACAGATCAGAATCTGAGATTTTCAAAATTTACTAGATGCCCAGAGCGGGCCTAAGCCAGCAGCTGGACGTTCCCCCCGAGGGGTCCTTACGCTGCTGCACAGGCAGGAGAGGCTTCCACCACTGCCGCTGTGCTCATCAGCTGTGAGCCCAGCTTCTGGCTGAGCCCGGCTTCTGGCTGAGTGGCGCTCCCTCTGCAGGAGCACACTGACCACCAGGGGGCAGCTCCTGCATTGAGCGTCTGCCCCCTCGTGGTCAGTGTGTGTCATAGTGACCAGTCGTGCTGCCATTTGGTCAATTTGCATATTAGCCTTTTATTATATAGGATGTGTTCTGAAGATGTAAAATTTATACTTGCTATTGATGGCATAATATATAAAAATTGTTTAAGAAGCATAAAGGAAAGATACAGGTTTTAAAGGCCTGACCAAACTTTCTTTAATAAGCATGGAGTTTGCACAGTGCTCTTCTCCAACCTCAACCCTAGAGAATACTCTCCAGTTTTTGAGCTCTGCTTTGGGCACTATCATGGGGATTCTGGTTGAGCCAACCAATAGTGATAACGTGTGTATCTGGCAATACATGGGATCAGGGATGGAGCAGAAACAAGATTGAGGGAAAATCGGAACATGTGACCAAAAGGATAGACTGAGGGTAGATCCAGAGGGCCCAGAAAATGAGAGAGAAGACTGAATGGCCAGGCTAAAAATGTCTGAGGAAGAGATTGGCCTGGTCCTATTTATATGAAGAAGCAGGTGAGCAAAAATAAAAGCTTCTACAGCTGTTTACAATTTCCTTTTCTAAAGGGGAACTACCAATTAATACTACAATTATAGTTTGAGGTATATTTCAGTATAAGGAAAACATAACATAAGAAAAGCTTATATAAGTTCTAGCTTCAGTATCTTATATCCTTCATCCCACAAATACTTAGTGAAGAAGCCACTTTCCTTTAGACTTTTCCTGAATCTAAATAAACACAAAGATGATGCTCATGCTTTTTTTCCTGGATTACTCCTTACAAGTGGAAGAGCTAGTATAATAAATATTCTCCGCATTTCCATTTTGGTGAGATTCTTGCCTCACAATTTCATCTGATCAACTTTCATAACTTTTGCCTCAAATTCCTACTTCATATAATGTAATATTAGGATGAGTTACAAAGGAACTTATCTTTTACTTAAAATTTGGAGTAGATATTTCAAATTACCTTGTGATAGTTCATACTGTGCAAAAGATATATGCACAAAAGCAAATTTCTTGCAGTTTGCTCTGGCCATCTGAAAGTAGTCACGTGCATCATCTGGCTCTTGAATACTGTAATAAAGATTTCAGAGTAAAATTTTAAGAAAAAGGCCATAGCTACTACCTGAGTGTGATGATTCTTCATTCATTTTCCAAAAGCCATGGAGTATTATTTTTCCTGTGTGTAATATTAAATACTAGATTATTTTTTAAAATCTTTTTAGGCAGTTAATAGGAAACTTGTTGAGATATGTACACAGTAAAGAGAGTTTACATTACTCGATAATTATAAGCAAAAAAATCTAGTCAAAAATATTAATTTTCTTATAAGTAATCCTAACGTCTTTTCATTTTACTTTTTTGTAATATAGCTATGTAATGTAGTTAGTTAAATGTAATTAAAATATTAATACTTACGCTTTCAATTCAGCAAATCTCACTTGAATTCGAGCAAAACTCTCATTTTGGCCATATTTATCTGGAGGAAGTGCTTCAATTGCTTGACTGTAACGACCAATCAATTTATTTAAAAGGACATCATTTAGGGGGCAACTGTTTTTCTCTAGTTTAAGCAACAAATTCAACCAGTCCTCTGGGTTATTCGCCATCATCATAATTTGGTTAACAGTTCCTGAATTATCTGAATAACAGAAACAAAATATGCCGTAACAAAAGTAAGAAAGACATAAAAACAAATGCCAAATTACACTTTTCCTTCAAATTATAGTTATACTCTTAATATCAATGTACATAAACTCCTTAAAATTCTTTTTAAAACTTTAACAATTTGTGTAAATATCAGCAACTTATTTATTGCATGGATATCTTTAATGAAGTTATACTGTCCTCTAAAAAGTTAGGAATTTTAAAGGGAAAAAAATGGAAATAAATATTATTTACAAGTAGCTTTAAAAAAACCATATGTAATCTAAGAAAATTTTATGCTGTAATAGCATAATTCTACTTTAATATCCTAACTCAGTGGTCGGTAAACTGCAACTCTCGCGTTACATGGCTCCTTGAGTGTGGCTCTTCCACAAAATACCACGGCCTGGGCAAGTCTATTTTGAAGAAGTGGCGTTTAAAGAAGTTTAGGTTTAAAAAATTTGGCTCTCAAAAGAAATTTCAATCGTTGTACTGTTGATATTTGGCTCTGTTGACTAATGAGTTTGCGGACCACTGTCCTAACTATTCAAAGATAACCTAAGGCTCTGTCACCACCACCTGTACCAAATTGCTTAGAAAATTCATTCCTGACTTATTCATTAAAAACTTAGAAACTTATTAACCTATTTCTAGTGTAATCTTTTTTAATCCAACAATATCTCCAGAGACACAAAAGCATGGAACAGAGTACAGAGTCTCAGAAGGAAGGTGGGAAGTAGAAGGTCATCAACCAAAGACCTTACAGTATATGCATAACCCATGGACACAGACAATAGGGTGTTGAAGGCCTGAGGGGTCAATGCCTGGAGAGGGTCAATGGGGAAAAATAGGTGGGCATATGTAATACTTTCAACAATAAATTATAAAAAATAAATAAAAAGACAATTTGGATTAATGTCAGTCTCCCGTTTACAATACTTTAATCCAGTGGTTCTCAACCTTCCTAATGCCGAGACCCTTTAATACAGTTCCTCATGTTGTGGTGACCCCCAACCATAAAATTATTTCCGTTGCTACTTCATAACTGTAATTTTGCTACTGTTATGAACTGTATGTAAATATCTGATATGCAGGATGTATTTTAATTGTTACAAATTGAATATAATTAAAGCATAGTGATTAATCACAAAAGCAATATGTAATTATATATTGTGAAATATTTATTTCTAATTACAAATAAATGAAATTTTGTCTTGAATTGTAGTATAGCATGGGCAACCGTCTTCAAATAACAACAGTACACTACATTGCTACATTTTGCTACACCAAAGAGTAGTGTGTTGGTTCCTAAGACCATGGAAAATATGTGTTTTCTGATGGTCTTAGGCGACCGCTGTGAAAGGGTCATTCGACCCCCAAAGGGGTCACGACCCACAGGTTGAGAACTGCTGCTTTAATCACTAGTCAACATGATTAAATTCTAGGAAACTATCTTTCCTTCTATTGGTTTCAGTTACCTTTGACAAGGGCTAAATCTTTACTTTTACTAACAAAATTACTTTCTGCTTTCTATTTAAACATAGCATATTCATAATTTTGCTTTATTTTTAATTTAATCAAGTCTGCTCTTAACTTCATTTTCTAGTTTTGACTCCCATTACTTTCCTAACAAATTAATCTGCAAAAATGTCTAAAAAACAGTGTATTTGCAGATGTAGTTCTCATGCCTCTGAGTATCCTATTCTACCTCCATTCAACACTTGAAGTATTGTATTCATTGTGCTAGTATTTATTTGCTTTCATAAAACATTACATATAGTGCTTTAATAAGTTCTTCTCATCTAGAAACCATGGTTTTAAGCATCTTTGAATCTTCCTCAATCCTTAATCTGATGTTGTACATCCCAATTACCAATAAATGTTAAGTATTTATAAGTTTGAGTAAGCTGAGGGTTTTAAATAAGGACTCATCTAACTTAGTGTACAAGCTTTGATAATGCTTTTTAAATACACATAATAAAATATGGTGATATTCTACTAAGAATTGCTTACCATTAAAATGATTGGTTTCGAGGTTGTTTCAAGTAAATATGATCTGATATCATGAAGAGATTACAGATTCTTCCATTTATTTTCAATCCTTCAGCCACATAATATTTGGAATAGAAACAACAAACTTATCTAAAGGTCAGTTTTCAAATGACCTCTACAATCTGAATGTAGTAAATTAGGCTTCTGAGCTAATACTTTTCATAAAGGTCGGGTATTAAAATCTGGGCACTTTTACTCATTCAAAATTCAGTAAATATATAAGTGCCTACTATGTGCCAGGCACCATTCTAAGCTGTGTAAATAAAACAAAACGGATAAAAACCATGTCCTCAGGGAGCTTCACACTCTAGTAGAGATACACAATAAACACATGAGTAAGTCAAATATAAGGTAATTAGTGGTAGGAAGAAAAATAGTAACAGGAAAGAGAGAAAGGGCAGATTCCCACCCCTGCACGTTACTAAATGGGTGAGTTGACATTTGAACAAAGACCTAAAGGAGTTAAGAATAAGCAGATATCTGGGGAGTGGTGTTCATTTATGACTGAGAGTAAGAGAAAAGGAACTGGAGTTAAGAACTGGTCTAGCAAATGGGAGAGATAGCAGGGAAGCCAGGAGAAAGGGGGGAGGGGAGATCAAGGGAATAATAGGAAGACTTCCAAATCAAAAACTGGGTGTTTGATTTTAAATTATACATAATTTTATTAAGATCAGTGAGACTTTCTGTTTTCAGCAAAAAAAGAATGAAAACAAGAATAGTACACCAATTGATAGCAAGTATATCAGCAGAAATAATAGCTGACAATAATTGGAGAGTTAAAAAAAAAACTACCTCGAGGTACACTGTCATAAAGGATAAGTTTTGTTTTCTTTTTAATATTGTGGGATTATTTCCAAACAAAAGGGTTAAAATAAAGAGTGGGTGTACAGTATTCTATTTGGTAAGTAACAATTACTGAAAAAAGTACATTATGTGAACATGCAGTAAGTTTTTATTCCTTTACCTTAGAGGGCACTCAAAAAAATAAACTCACCTGTGGTATCGGAAGAGGAAGAGATTTTATTCAAGCTAAGTTCATCAGTAAGATCTTCATTTTTAAATTTATTTTTAAAATCTCTCACTTTGTTGATTATTGAATCAATTGTCAATTCTCTGCCACTTAAGTCCTCAGCCTCCATTTCTAAGGAAAAAAAATGCACTAGTCATAATTCCTATATTAACTAGCATTAAAGAGAAGAAAACATCTGCAACTAGCCTTTTAGAACCTAGAAGACTAAACTATTACTATGTGAACATATGTTAATACCAATGGAGGTAGTAATTGTGAAGCTATGTGCATTTGTCAGCAAGGTTACCAATAGGCTAGCACTGTTTTCTTCCTAACAGAACTTCTACTGCACAAAACAGAAATTGCAAAAGTTACATTTTTTTCTCCTATATACTGAATGCCTTCCTTTCAGTCTTTCTCCAAAATTATTTTCTCAGGGCCATTTGCAAATTCTGTCATTTAAGAAAATGTGATGGATTGTTTGTTTGGATTCTGGTAGCAACATATACATGGGAAGAATCCTTTTGGTAATGTGAATAAACATTCTTTAAATCACCTGTTTTATGTGATCACCTGCAGCTGCAAACCTGTACACTGCAAGGACTCTAACATCACAGCCCTTTATTAATAAATGGGATATCAGCAGGCTTGTTCTTGTGCATTGCTGTCAGAACCCTGATTTGCTAATTTAACTACACTAATATCAAGAATTTACTGTTTTCATATAATACTGAACACTTGCTCATATCCATGGTGGTGATGTTTGGTCAACAAAGTATCTGCTGTCTTCCTGTGGATCTCACCTTTGTAATTCTCAAACATCAACCCACTAACCCAGGGTCATTGATATCAATGCCGCCAGTGAGCTGGAGTTTAATAGGGAAAAGGGGCGATTACCTGAGCATCCAGATATCACCTCAGGTTCGAAAGGTAACTGTTAGAACACAGCCACCATCTCCTCTCCCTGTTCTAAAACACAACTCGAGAGAGGAAGTGTCTTTCGGGAGACGACCTCGGGTGTTCAAACTCTCCCCAAGCGCCCCGCCAGGCCCTCTCCCCAGCATGGTCCACACCCACCTCTGGCTTCCGGGATCCTCCACAAATCCTCCGGCACCACCCGGCGGGCTGGCAGAGGCAGCAAGGCCTCCGGTCCCCCTCCAGCGCCTTCAGCCGCGCCCTACGTGGTCTACCCCGCGGGGCCGCCTCCGCCTCGCCCCCAGCACTTACCGACCCGCCCTAGTCACCGGCCGCCGCCGTTCCCCGATGCATTCGCGAGGCCGAACTCACCGCCCGAAAGCCGCGGCCGGGAGAAAAGAAGGAATCCAAAGCCCACTCCGAAAAAAACACTTTTGAATTTCCCCGCTGCTAAGGCCACGACCGCTTATTGGTCGATGGTGGTCACGTGGAAGCGTCTATCGTGATTGGCTCGTGTGCGTCGGCACCGCCTCTTCCTCTACCACCGGTGCCTCCAGGCCCAGGGGTGGGTCCTGGCGGGGACTCCTCCGGTCCCGCCGAGGGTTTTTGGTTGCTGGGTGTCCGCAGGGCTTTCCTGCCGCTTCCAGTTTAATCAGCCAATTTTTTTTGTCCCGGCGGGAGCCACTCCTGGGCGGAGTTACCCGGGGAGAGGAAAACAGGAGCGGGGACGCTGCTCCGAGACTATGGACCCCAAAGGTGCCCAGAGAGTAAGTCCTCCTCCCTGACCGCCACCCCATTCCTGCGTCCTCAGCGCTCCTCACCGCGGCTTGGGGAGGACGCGGCTGGAAAGGATGGTTCACTGCGCTACTTTCGGCCCTGCTGCCAGCTCAAGGATCTCGGCGCCTTGTGTCAGAGCTCCCACTGGTGCCCTTCCACCACCCTTAAGTGCGTCCATGCTGGCCTCCAAGCCACGGCCTGTCCTTTGTCAGAATTGTGCGCAGAACTCGCCCTTCAAGAATCGCTCATCAGTCCCTCATCCTCCGAGCCTGTCTCACGTAAGGGCTCAAGAATCATCAGATAAAGGTCACCTTGCGAGTAACGTACCCCCTGTGCGGGGCTCTGCTAAAGTGGCTTTGCGATCTAAGGCAACGAGAAGTCTGTTGTACCAGCATCATGCCATGTGCTCCGGTAGGACGGTGGTTTGGTTTTGTGTGTGTGTGTTGGAAACTACCTGCAGCTGTCCCTTGATAACTCCAAAGCTGTTCTTGGAATCCTCGCCTTCCCACCTCTGGCTAACCACCATGGAAGCCCTCCCTTACTTCATGAATGTTTACATACCTTCTGGCTATGTATTTTTACCTGAGCAGAGCAAAATGATTGGTTAATCACCACCTTTGCACCATTGCATATAACACTGCCTTGAGTAGGAATGCATTTACTGTTGCACTCGTTCTTTTTTCTACAAATATATTCTTGAGGTCTCCTTTTTTTCCTTTGAAAATTCTAATTACACACATTAATCTACTTTAAATTTTCCTATGCTCCTAGGCGTGGGGTATATGAGAAGATCCAAAGTTAACAAGTAGAGATAAAAAGGGCAATGCCTGTAATGAAAAAGACTGGATAAGATTAACAGCAGATTAGACAATGAGAATAAAAGATCAAAAACTTGAAAACAGCAATAAAAACTGTGCAAAAAGAAACACAAAGTAAAAAGACACACAAGAAGTAAACAAGCCTGGCCAGTATTGCTCAGTGATTGAGCATCGACCTATGAACCAGAAGGTCAGGGTTAGATTCCTGGTCAGGGCACATGCCTCCTTGCTGGCTTGATCCCCAGGGGCATGCATGAAGCAGTAAATCAATGATTCTCTTTCATCATTGATATTTCTATCTTCCCTCTCCCTTCCACTCTGAAATCAATAAAAATACACTGAGTGTCCAGATTATTATGATTTCTGAATGCATAATAATCTGGCCACTCAATGTGTGTATGTGTATGTATGTGTGTGTGTGTGTGTGTATGTGTGTATTTTAGAGGCCCAGTGCATGAATTCATGCCTGGGTGGGATCTAGCCAGCCTGCCAGGAGAAGGGGACATGAGTGGTTGGCCGGCCTGCCTGCCTGCTGGTCGAACTCCTGGTCGAGGGGACAATTTGCATATTATCCTCTTATTATATAGGATATACACTGAGTGGCCAGATTATTATGTGTTCAGAGATCATAATAATCTGGCCACTCAGTGTATATACATATTTTTTAAATAAACAACATCTATGAGCTATAGGAAAACTTAAATTGATTAATGTATGTAATTAGAGTTTTCAAAGGAAAGAAAGGAAACCTGAAAAATATATTTGTAGAGGAAAAAAATAGGTCTATTTTGGTGAAAACTGTAGGTCAACAGATTGAAGAAGTATAACAAATCCCAAACATAAGAAACTTTATAAAAGTTATACCTAGGTGTATAATTAAGTTACTCAAAACTAGTAATAAAGAGAAAATCTTTAAAAGCACTCAGAGAAAAAAGACACATTACATAAAAAGGAATCATGATAAGGATAACAAAATAATAATGTAAGCCCAGAGACCTTGCAGAAATAGCTTTATATACTGAAAGAAGAAAATTTATCAATGTAGACTTGAATACTCTATGAAAATATCTTTCATTATGAAGGAAAAATAATATTTTCAGACATACAAAAAATTGAAAAAATTACTAATAGACTTGCATTACAAGAAACATTAAGGCAAGTTCTTCAAGCAGAAAAATTGAACCTATATAATGAGTACAGAACACTGAAAATGGAAATAGACATTTTTCTTGTTTTAAAAAATCTCACTAAAATATAACTAAAGTAAAAACAGTAATAACAATGTATTCTCGGATGTTATACAGGAGTAAAGCATCTATATATATAAAAAGCCAGGGTCCATGATGACCAAATGACCAGTCACCATGAGGTGCATTGAGCACCTCTCTGTCTCAACCCCTCACCTCCACTCCCCCCTGCCAGTCTGTGAGCAGAGCAGAGCAGGATTGGGGACTGGTGAGTGGGCTGAACGGCTGACCTCTTGGTCCCTGCCCTGGCTTGCAGGCTTCAATGGATTAGCAATGGTGAATGGGGGAATTGGGATGGGTGGCAGGAGGACCAGGCTGGCTATCAGACCATTGGGATCACCAGCTCATCCCTGGCTGCTCAGGAGCTCAGGCCTGTGGGAAAGTGGGCACAAGCAACTTCACCTTCATGCATGTTCCCCGGGCTGGCCGCTGATGGAATGTGCTGCCCGCTTGGGGCCGCTCACCCCGGGGCGAGTAGGTCACAGATGCACCACAGTTTCTGTCAGCGCTTCAAGTCCCAGCGGCAGCGATGGCAGTGCCCGTGTGAGTGGCCAGGAATGGGCAGCACGTTCCATCAGCAGCCGGACTGATACACGTGCATAGAGGTAAAGTCGCCAGTGCCCGCTTTCCCATAGGCCTGAGCCCCTGAGCAGTCAGGGATAAGCTAGTGATCCCAATGATCTGACAGCCCAGTGGTGGAGGTGGTGTTCAGCCTGGGGACTGGCGAACGGGCAGAAAATGGCCCTGATTGCAGGAGGCTAGGCACCATCTTTGTGACAGAGTGATGGTAAATTTGCATATTTCCCTTTTATTAGATAGGATAAAAAAAATCCCAAGTATCAATTATCTTCTGCCTGCAATAAACCCACTTTAAGTATGAACACAAATAAGATAAAAGTAAAAGAATGTAAAAAGATATACCATGCTAATACTAATAAATACAGAACAAGGAAGACTTAACTTGGCAGAGGTCAATGAAAACAGACTTAAGAGTTTTTGATCATCTAGGTAAGTGATCTTTCATCTCTGATGTAGGATTTTTTTTTTATGTATCCTCAGACATGGATCCAGATTGAAAACTTGTCAGAAGTTAAGTGCATCTGCTGGAAATCTAGATCAAATGCTTTAAAGTCCAGTCCCAGATTTTAAATCACAGGTACTTAGAGAACTGTGAAAATAGGCACTGTTTCTTTCTGATGATCAAGAGAAGTTTTGACATATAACATAGCAATGAATAGAACACAAAATCTATGAAAACAGGCTAGAGAGTTCCAAGACCTCCATTGGTTGTCCGAATCCATGGATAATATTGTATTCTACATATACACAACATTTTTGTCTATACATATACACC
This sequence comes from Lasiurus cinereus, assembly GCA_011751065.1. Classification (NCBI taxonomy): domain Eukaryota; kingdom Metazoa; phylum Chordata; class Mammalia; order Chiroptera; family Vespertilionidae; genus Lasiurus; species Lasiurus cinereus. The sequence goes on from JAAGEH010000018.1 coordinate 51,358,826, forward strand.
TATGATAAAGTTTAATTTACAAATTATAAACATTAAGAGATTAACAATAACAAGTAAAATATAACGGATGGGCAGTTAAGGGTGATCAGGCTGGAAAGGGGGGGCAGTTGGGGTTGGTCAGACTGGCAGGCAGCATGGTTAGGGGCAATCAGGCAGGCAGGCAGGCAGGCAGTTAAGTGGTTAGGGGCAATCAGGCAGGCAGGCAGGCAGTTAAGTGGTTAGGAGCCAGTGGTCCCGGATTGTGAGAGGGATGTCCAACTGCTGGTAGTCAGACATCCCCTGAGGGGTCCCAAATTGGAGAGGGTGCAGTCTGGTCTGAGAGACATTACCCCTGTCACCTGTGCAAGAATTTCATGTATTGTGCCACTAGTATTATAATAAAAAATTATGTGAATGTGGTCTCTCAAAATCTCTTATTGTAATGTATTCATTTTTCTTCTTCTTGTGATTATTTAAGATGATAAAATGCCTATGTAATGAGAGGTGAGGAGATGACATATGCACTGTGACTTAGATTTAGGCTACTATTGCCCTGACAGTATATTATAAAGAAGATCATCTGCTTGGAGTGACCCTGGACTATTAAATCATGATGATGTCAATGGTTGAATGTCAGGAGCAGATGGTGTCAATGGTTGAGCTTGTCAGTGGTTGATGATTGAGGAAATTTAATATTTTGGGGCCATGGTTGATTGCAAGTAACTGAAACTGCAGAAAATGAAACTATGGAGAGCAGCAACCCTCCCTCCCCCCAATCTATGGGTACATAAACCTATACCTAGTCCTGAAGGGCCCAGGACAATGCTAGTTGTGTACAAGTTTTCCCAAGATCTCATCAGCCTATAGGTGCATCCATAGATCTAAAGACTACTAAGGTGATAATAACAAATAAAATATAACAGGGGTGGGCAGTTAAGGATGATCAGGCTTGAAGCGGGAGAGCAGTTGGGGTTGATCAGGCCGGCATAATCCTGATCCTTAGCCTGAGTTTTCCCTTTGGAGTTTTCTGAGAATTACAAGAGGTTTCTTGTGATCAAAAACAAGTCTAGCCTCAGTGGATACCACATTTCTCCTGCAAGGATCCCCATTGATTTCCCAGACACTTTCTCTGAGCATCTCATTCTCCCACAAACCCTTTGCTAAGCACAAACAACTTTTTTTCCTTTTTTTATTTAATAAATCTTTATTGTTCAGATTATTACAATTGTTCCTCTTTTTTCCCCCCAGAGGTCCCCGTCACCTGGCTCCCACCCCACCCTCTGCCCTTACCTCTCCCCCATTGTCCTCATCCATAGGTATACGATTTTTGTCCAGTCTCCCTGCACCTCCCTCTCTGCTTTCCCCCTGAGAATTGTCAGTCCATTCCCTTTCTATGCCCCTGATTCTATTATATTCACCAGTTTATTCTGTTCATCAGATTTTTAATTCACTTGATTTTTAGATTCACTTGTTGATAGATATGTATTTGTTGTTCCTAATTTTTATCTTTACCTTTTTCTTCTTCTTCCTCTTCCTAAAGAGTACCTTTCAGCATTTCATATAATACTGGTTTGGTGTTGATGAACTCCTTTAGTTTTTTCTTATCTGTGAAGCTCTTTATCTGCCCTTCAATTCTGAATGATAGCTTTGCTGGGTAGAATAATCTTGGTAGTAGTTTCTTGCTATTCATTACTTTGAATATTTCTTGCCACTTCCATCTGGCCTACATAGTTTCTGTGAGAAATCAGCTGACTATGGTATGGGTGCTCCCTTGTAGGTGCTTTCTTGCTGCTTTTAATATTCTCTCTTTGTCTTTTGCTCTTGGTATTTTAATTATGATGTGTCTTGGTTTGGTCCTCTTTGGATTCCTTTTATATGGGGTTCTGTATGCTTCCTGGACTTGTAAGTCTATTTTTTTCACCAGGTGAGGGAAGTTTTTGGTCATTATTTATTCAAATAGGTTTTCAATATCTTGCTCTCTCTCTTCTTCTGGCACCCCCATAATTCTGATATCGGTATGCTTGAAGTTGTCCTAGAGGCTTCTTACATTATCTTCAAATTTTTGGATTATTTTTCCTTTTTGCTTTTCCAGTTGAGTGTTTTCTGTTTCTCTGTATTTCAAATCTTTGACTTGATTCTTGCATTCCTCTAGTCTGCTGTTAGGTCTCTGTATAATATTTTTTATTTCAGTCAATGTATGTTTAATTTCTAGTGGGTCCTTTTTCATCTCCTCTTGGGTCTCACTAAATTTATCCATCTTTTCTAGAAAATTCTTGAAAAACCTTATAACTGTGGTTTTGAACTCTATATCCAGTTGTTTGTTTTCTTCCATTTCTTTCTTTTGTGATATGTTCATCTCTGCATTTTTACTGCTTCCTCAGTTGGTAGAGTAGCTTTGTGTGCTAGGTGTCCTATATGGCCCAGTGGCTCAGCCTCCCCAGTTACCTGAGGTGGACTCTCTTGGTGCACCCCTTTGTGAACTGTATGTACAGCCTTGTTGTAGTTAAGTCTTGATTGTTGTTGGTAACACTGGGGGAATTGACCACCAAGCCAATTGGTTGTGATGATCAGCTGTGTCCACTCCAGGAGAACTTCTGTGCTGAGTCAGCCTTATTATACAAGACTTGCAAAATTGCAAAAGCTTCTGTGCTCAGCTTGGATGGGGCAGAGTCTCAGGGCTGAGCAGACAGCCTTGGCTTCCTGTCAGCCCAGCCCTACTCGGCCCCTGGGTCTCAGAGTCCCTCAGTAGTCAGTACAGCCCTCTCTGTGCACACTTGCGCTCTCATGTCTCCAGACCTCTGAATTTCATAGCTTCCCTGAATTCCCGTGTGCTCTGGGGACCCGTATGAGTCTGGGTCCCCAGAGTCTTGCCCGAAACTAGGGTCAGTGCAGTCGGAACTGGATTTCAGCACAGTTTCAAGGTTCTGTCTTCCTCCCCCTAGAGAAAGCCAGCGGCACAATTAGCAATCAGTCCTCTCTGTGTGCACTTGCGCGCACACCTCCAGACCTCTGCCCTTTGTGGCTCCCCTAAGTTTCTGTGCACTCCTCCCTTTTCATGACAGTCCAGATTCACCCCATATGAGTCTTGCCCGGAACTAGAGTTCAATGCAGTCGGAACTGGGGTTCAGTGCAGTTGGGCATTTCTGTCTCCCTCCCGCTTGAGGAAGCCAGCTAGGTACCCCGCTGCCTGTCCTCTCCTTGCACATGTCTCCATACCTTACCTTTTGCAGCTCCTCTAAGTCTCCATTAGCCCCTCTCTTTCTTTCTAGTTGTAGAATTTTCACTCAGCCAGCTTTCCTGTGGTTCTGGATGATGTCCATTCTGTCTTTTAGCTGTAGTTTTGAAATTGTTGTGCGAGGTAGCTGTTTAGGTATTCATCTATGCTGCCATCTTGGTTTCTCTAAGTACAAACAACTTTACCACACTCTGCATGGTTCTTAAAAGTTCACAACTTCCACCTTATGTCACCATAAGGTCTGTGGCAAATTGGGTTTACCTCTCTCTCCTTTATAACTTCCAATCTGAGAAATCAAAAGCAATGCAGTATGCGTATGTGCCTTAACATTCCATGGATTGTGCAATGAATGCTCTTTCAGTTTTTACTCATAGCCTCAAGTGTGCTAGGACGTAGATAATGATGTATGGACTGGGCTTGGAACAATACTATATTGAGAACTTCTTTCCTTCTCTAATGACTAAGGGCTTGTTACTGGAGAGCTCATTGCATCTTCCTCCTTCCACCCTTAAAATGAATTCTCTCTCAGGGGATTTTATAACCCACTTTCAGCTTGACTTCTGTCAGAGTATCTAATAATTTACTTCAATTGCCCAGTAACCCAAGTAGGAAACAAAGCTCATGTACCTTCCCAAGGGTCTTCAGGCCCCAGGATATTAGTCTGGCTTCACAAATTCCCAGACATGCTTAGACAAGTCTGAATCTGCAGAATTGCAACCAGATTCAAGCTGAAACTTTGCTATCCTGATGCACAACAAAATCTTCAAATGAACTCAGCTGTGACAAACCTCTAAATCACACAAATCCACTCCACACCCCTAGCAATAAAGGCAACCAGCAGTAACAGAGGACATAAGGTGGAAGCAAAAACTATGGGAAGGCCACCTAGGGAACACAGAAGCCAATCACCATACAGGACATTCTGCCAAGGACAGGAAGGAATTTGGGCTTTCAATATTTCTGCTGAAATTCTTCCATAATACTCCTCAAACTGGGACACAGGTTACATGTTTTTAAAAATATGTTTTTATTGATTTTAGAAAGAGAAAGAGGGCGAGGGGGAGGAAAAGGGAGAGTGAATCATTGATCGGCTGCCTCCTGAACAATCCCTACTGAAAATCAAGGCTGCAACCCAGGTATGAGCCCTGACCAGGAATCCAGCAACCTCTCAGTGCATGGGATCATGCTCAGCCAATTGAGCAACCCTGGCCAAGGCATTACTTGTTAATATATAGATATATAGACTGGAAGGGTAAAAATAGCATTAAAATAGTTTCTTTTTTAGGTAATGGAATTATAGTGCTTTTTCTAAATAAAGTTTAGTTTTTGTATTTTCTTACTCTATTTTCCCAATGAAGAGACAAGTGAAAAAGTGAAGGTTGCTATTATATACATCTGTGAGCCTAACTATTCTAATATCATCAGCACAGCAACAACTCTTGCTCAAACCAAGAATTAATCATTAATTCTATCTAATTTCTTGTTTAGTTTGTGAGTGTATATGTTAAAAGCCCAGGAATAGCAGAAGCTTAGTTCACAAATTAAAAGGACCATCATATTGGCTTATAATCTACTAGAGGCCTGGTGCATGCAATTTGAACATGGGTAGGGTCCCTAGGCCTGGCCAGTGATCAGTGCTAATCTGTGGGGCGACTGGTGAGGCAATTGAAGGGCTACTGCTGGCACCCCCTCTTGGCTGGCCTGGCACCACCCATTTGCTGGCCCCTACTGAGGGTTGGGGCCTGCAGGCTGGGGGCAGCTCCTGCGTTGAGGGCCTGCCCTCTGGTGGTCAGTGCATGTCATAGCGACCAGTCCTTCTGCTGTTTGTTTGATTTGCATATTAGGCTTTTACTATATAGGATAAATCACTTGAAACCCAACTCCATACCCCATTCTTAGAAAGTATGGGAAATTTAGTAATAATTTGGATTCTACCTATTCAAGACTGTACTCTGTGTCTTATGTATCAGTAAGACTTTGGAGGATTCAGTCATCAATCATTTACTCACACTAATTAGTGCTGAATTGCCAAGGTATTTCCAGGGAATCTCCTGTTTTGGTCCACAGGCACGTTCCTGGAACCATCAGGAAGCTGAAGGTGCAGCCTTCTGAGTGCCCCCAGAAAGAATCTACCTCCTTAAGGAGTCTTGCTGTTTTTTGTTTCTGAGGCAAGAAAATACTATACTAAGGGCCTAGCCACCTGCTTAGAATACATAAGGTTTTTTAAAGCCATCAACATTTATTTGTGGTGAATATTTATAACAATTAAAACACAAACCAGTTAACTTGGTAACAGAGCTGTGATAATAAACATAATAAGCAGATTTCTGAGATTCTGAAATAATTTCTTCAGATTAAACATAAGATATGGAATGGTTCAAGTTTCTATCATCTATCTACTCACCTACTATCTTATCTGAAATTATCTTTTTTTAAAAATATTTTTTATTGATTTTTTACAGAGATGAAGGGGGAGAGATAGAAAGTCAGAAACATCGATAAGAGAGAGACATCGATTAGCCGCCTCCTGCACGTCCCACAGTAGAGATGTGCCCGCAAGCAAGGTACATGCCCCCAACCGGAATCGAACCCGGGACCTTTCAGTCCTCAAGCTGACGCTCTATCCACTGAGCCAAACCAATTTCGGCTGAAATTATCTTTTAATGATGTCTCCTATGAGGGGTCTGAAATAACTTGTTACATGAATATATAGAGTAGTCAAGACCTTTCTTCAGTTAAGAAAAAAATTTAAGACAATATTTTAGTATAATATTTTAGGTTCTGAAATTTCCTTTTTCTAGTATTAAATACACATCTTTTAGTGATTGGAGCAATGTCCTCACATTTTCAAATTGTTCTTTATGTTAAAAGCTTCTTAAAGTTTCACTCAGGGTACATAGATGTGGGTGAGGTGTTCATCTGGGCTTAAAGTCACTCTCCCACAGCCTCTTGCACAATCTATCTGTGCACACAGGTCTGGTTAGAGTTCCACTTGCACCAGGAACATCCAGGGTAGTGACTGTGACACCTGTCAGAGATTCACTCCCTGCTTCATCTGCTAGAGCAAGGTTGCACAGGGAGTGTCCAGCAGCCAGACGAGTCCTGTCAGAATGGAACCCGATGCTTCAGGGGTAAAGAAGAGCTATAAGATCCTTTTCCTTTAAAACAGTCAACAAGGAAAAAACTAAGAGGCTACATCCTTATAAACTCTGTAGATAAGTGCAGGAAGGAGAGGCAGATGGAAGAAAAGCAGGCATTGGTAAAATGTCAATGTTAATTTGACAATAATAGGTGTCCTATAGAAAATAAGCCATCAGATTTTTTTAAATGAAAGGAGAGTGAAAGAGAAATAGGAATTCAAGGGAGATAAATATAGCATTCATGTTAGTGAGTGAAAATAATTAGGTTAAAACATTTCTATGGTATAGTACTTTAATATTTATTAGTCAGTGACTTCAAATTCTGAATTGTAGTCATTTGGAAAAGAAATATGGGGATGGGCAAAAGTAGGTTTATAGTTGTGAGTACACAAACAGATTCTATTGCTGAACTATTATTGTATTTATTCTATTATAACTCTAACCCTACTTTTGTCCACACCTGTATATCTTACTATATAATCACATCAAATATCAACATATTAATAGTAATAATAGCAATCAACTCTAATTTCCTGAGAGAATATCAAAAGTAAAAAAAATGAGAATGTTTTATATTTGTCAGTAACTTTACAATTTTTAAAGTACTTTGACTTAAATGATCTCATTTGATCTTCATATCAGTTTATGAAATAAGTGGCAACTTTCTTTTCCCCATCATTTTGTAGGCAAAGATTAGACTTGTTTAGTGACTTGCATTGGGTCCTATGTCTGAGAAACAGCAACACTAAGACCAGAACTCTGGGCTTTTGTTTCCCAGTTGATTTTTATTTTTGACAGAGTGATCCTTCATAGTTCTATAGTTTCTGTCACCAAAAATAGGCATTGATTCCTGAGGTTGAGTAAAGCTTGTTTGTAAATAGGTATAATTTGCAGTATTTATCCATATTGGATTGATAGCTTTTGTATTTGTTCTTTTTTATGTGCTGTTAAAATAATATATGTACGAACCTTAATAAACAACTTTCCTTTGTGTTCTCCAAGAGTCTTAGTCTTCAAACAGAGTTTAGTTAGCAGATGGCTGAGTGCACCATTTGAAATCATCACTTCCACCTACTCCACCCTTTGACCCAATTTCAAGCAAAAGTTAGCACCACAGCTATTACAATGCATATATTGCAAATGCTTTGAGTTTGCTTTAACCTGTCTCAGCAATTTTCAGCCAGGCTATTTAACTCTGAAGAAGGCAGAAGTAGAAAGACATGTATGCAAGGACATTATCAGATTCATTCTTTCCCTACCCTATTCCTAGATCCATATCTTTCCATGAAGGCTCAGGAGTAAATGTGCAGATGGTTTAGGCTGGAGACACTAGTACAGTGGTTCTCAACTTTTCTAATCTTTTTTTAATACGGTTCCTCCTGTTGTGGAACCATAAAATTATTTTTGTTGGTACTTCATAACTGTAATTTTGCTACTGTTAATGAATCGTAATGTAAATATATGTGTTTTCCAATCATCGGAAAACACAGATATTTACATTATGATCATTGGAAAACACAGATATTTACATTACGATTCATAACAGTAGCAAAATTACAGTTATAAAGTAGCAACAAAAATAATTTTATGGTTGGGGGTCACCACAACAGGAGGAACTGTATTAAGGGTTGCGGCATTAGAAAGGTTGAGAACCATTGCTCTAGTGGGTCACATAGACCTTGAGAGGGACATATAAATGTTATCAGCTCTGAGGGATCCCCAGAAGCCATGAAAGTTCCACCTGTAATATTGTTCTACGGAGAAAACTCTGCTTCATTGGAACTTTCTGGTTACTCTGGTTGCCCTTCATAGTCATAAAATATCCACCTCTAACATTTGTTAGTTCCAGAGCAAGAGTATAAATAGAGGCCCACATACCATAGATCTAAATATTTAAAGGTCATAGGTCAGGCTAACAAGGTGTAAAATAAAATGTCTTCTTTTTCCATTATAACAAAGTTAAGGCTGTTTGTTACTGAGAGTTGGCAAATATAAAAGGCATGTGAATTTAATTATTACTCTACATTTTAGGCATTTTTGTTGACAGGTCAACAATGTTTGGATGAGTAATAACACAAAGTATATAATTTATGTTCTTATAAATTGATTCATCCCATTAATTTATTTTTCTTATTTTTATTAGAAAAAGATCATTTATTATATTTTTCTAATTAAGATTTCTACACAGTTTATGCTTTACTGTAAAGAGCTAAAGAACTAAAAGTTAATTGCAACTATATTCAAAGAGTACAAAATCTGAATATATTTTCATAAAAATTAAGGTAAATATAAAAATTAAAATTATTTTACATATAATTTTACAAAACGTATTTTCTTCTAAAATATTCAAAATTACACATTAAAATCCTATATAATAAAAGACTAATATGCTAAGTGTCCAGTCATCCAGTCGCCCATTCAACCAATCAAAGCATAATATGCTAATAATATGCTAAGGTCACTCAACTGCTTGCTATGATGCGCACTGAGCACCAGGGGGCAGACAGTTGACCAGTCGACCAGTCACTATGATGGGCACTGACCACCAGGGGAAAGAAGCTCTGACTGGTAGGTTAGCTTGCTGCTGGAGTCTGGCCGTTTGGGAAGACAGGCAAACATGCCTGGAGCCCTCCCACAATCCCTCCCAGGCTGACCAACTTCCTTCATCCCTTCCCAGCCCCAATTATGCACCAGTGAGGTCCCTCGGCCTGGCCTGCAGCCTCTCACAATCTAGGACCCCTCAGGGGATGTCAGAGCTGGTTTTGGCCAATCCTGTAAGCCAAGCTGAGGGACCCTTACTGGTGCATGAATTTGTGCACTAGGCCTCTAGTTAAATCATAAAAAAATTCTAATTAATGCATATAAAATTAAAAAATATTTTTTATTGATTTCAGAGAGGAAGGGAGAGGGAGGGAGGGAGGAAGGGAGAGAGGAAAAGAGAGAGAGAGAGAGAGAGAGAGAGAGAAACATTGATTGGTTGTCTCCTACATGGCCCTCACTGGGAATCAAGCTTGCAACCTGGGCATGTTCCCTGAACAGAAATTTAACTGCGACTTCCTGGTTATTAGGTCAATGCTCATCCACTGAGTCATGCCCATCTGGGCTTTGAATTCATGTTTAAAACCAAATCATATTAGACATTTTCATGAAAATAAAACTATTCACAATTTTAGCATTGAATTGTGCTAATATAAAGAATAAGTATCACACTTTATATATATTATATCTAGATTAGCACTGCCTAATAGAAATAATGCAAGCCACATACATAACTTTTAACTTTTTTGCTTGAAAAGTTTTTCTACATTAAAAAAAATAAAAAGTAAATACTTTAAAAATTGTTAAAATATTTGTTAATCCTCACCCAAGGATGTTTTTATTGATTTTAGAGAGAGAGAGAGGGAGAAGGAGAGAGAAACATCAATGTGAGAGGAAAACGTTAACTGGTTGCATTTCATATATACCCTGACTGGGTATCATCCCCAGTAGTGTGGAACACCCACTTTCTTGCTTCTCTTTGTGTTTCAACTTGTGTTTCTGAAGGCCCTCACCAATTAATGTGATATTTATAACAATCTACATGGTAACCAAGGAATACTCACTGTCTAATATGGTAGCCTTAGCTACATGTAGTTATTGGGCACATGAATTGTAGCTACTCCAGCTGAGAAGGGCTATAAGTATAGGTACATACTGAATTGTAAAGACTGAGTATGAAAAAAAAAAGAATTTAAAAGATCTCATGAATTATTGTTTTTCAATTACACGTTAGAATAATGTTTTAATCTATTAGATTAAATAAAATATATCATTAAAATTATTTTAAGCCCTGGATGGTGTTGCTCAGCTGGTTGGAGCATTGTCCTTTGCATGGACAGGTAGTAGGTTCTATTTGAGTCAGGGTATATCGGTGGAAGTGTTGTATCCCTTTCCCCCATTGAATGCTGGGGGTGGGATCCTTATGATATCAATATCTCAAGATAAAGAATTTTCTGATAAACCGAAACCGGTTTGGCTTGGTGGATGGAGCACCAGCCTTGGACTGAAAGGTCCCAGGTTTGATTCCAGTCAAGAGTATGTACCTTGGTTGTGGACACATCCCCAGTAGGGAGCATGCAGGAGGCAGCTGATTGATGTTTCTCTCTCATTAGTGTTTCTAACTTGCTATCCCTCTTCCTTCCTCTTTGTAAAAAATCAATAAAATATATTTTAAAAAAAGGAATTTTCTGATACTCCCATGGGAGAGTGAGTGATTTATATTTGCACATAATTACGTACATCTCTGTTTCCAATGTCCCATTTCCCTTAATCTGGTCCTGGAAGATGTGCAGCTGGGGATTCAATAGAGCTAGAAACAAAACCAGCATCCAAAGTTTCCTTTCCATGGTGGAGTAGCATCTGGTACAGCATCAGGCTAGCTGCAGTCCATTAGTTTATTAGTCTATTATGTATACAGTTCTATAATATATCATATAAATTAGTATATGCCATGGGGTGACTGTAGGGGAGCCAAGAGCACAAGAGAGTAAGAGCACAAGACTTTCAGGTCCAGGGAGTTCAGAGAGTCCTCAAGAGTCAGGGGGAGGTTAATATTTTTAAACAAGTTTTATGGTGAAGTTCTACTTTTAAAATACTGTGTTCTAAAACAAAACAACAACAAAACTCCAACTGTATATATCACACAAAACACATCAATAGACTTAAATTTGCTCAAGAGCTATCAGCTTGCAAACTCTGGCTCAAAATTAATAATAAGCCTAATTTTTTCTTCATGCTAAGTGGTCCAGACAGTTTTTAAGAGAATTAGTATGTTAATATTTTCCACCATCTGTCATTTTTAAAATGAAATCCTCAATTTAATTCAGGAAAAAAGATCAGCCATACAGCAGAATTATATACATATTCATTAATGATAAGCACAAAATCTGTTCAATTTAGTGTTACAGTTAAAATACTATTTAAAAACCTGAATGTGAGTCTTTTAGCCAGAATGATTTATTTTTATTTCTTAACCAATTAATTAATTTATTTAATGAATGTATTTGAGTGACTTTGGTTAATAAAATTAGACTGTTTTCATATATACAATGCTATAATACATCATCTGTATACTGTATTGTGTGTTCACCATCCCAAGTCAAGTCTCCTTCCATCACCATGTATTTTCTCTTTATCTTCTTCTACCCCACCTCAGACTTCTGGGAATATATCCAAAGAAATCCAAAACACTAATTTGAAAGAATATATGCACCCCTATATTCATTGCAACATTATTTACAATGATTTGGAAGCAACCCAAGTGCCCATCAGAAGATGAATGGATAACAAAGTTTCCATTAAAACAATGGAATACTACTCAACTGTAAAAAAGAAGGAAACTTACCTTTTGTTACAGTATGTATAGACCTGCAAAATATTAGGCTAAGTTAAAGAAGCCAGTCAGAGAAAGACAATATATGATTTCACTTACATGTGGAATCTAATGAACAAAATAAACTAGTTAGAATGATTTTAATTTAGTGCCAATTGATAGGTTGGCTAAATCAGGCCTGTGTCGTGATTACTGCTAATCACTTTGTGGAGGCAGAAATGGTAGGTGTAGGACCCTACTACTCATAGTGTGATCTGCACACCAATAACATCAGCATTACCAGGAACTTGTTAGAAATACAAAATCTTAGATACCATGCCAGATGGAATTGGAATCTGTAATTTAACAAAATCCCCAGGGACTTCCATACACATTAAAGCTGAAGAAGTTCTGGCCTGGGATATACTTCTTGGCTGAAAGGTGTCTTTTTCAAAGGCACTGGCAAGGACATCATCAGTGAGCTCTTGATAGTAGATATGAAGGATGAGCACTTAAAGCAGGGCACTGTCTCTTGGCCTTCATGAGAACAGAGATGTTTGAATTGGCCATAGAGCCCCATGGAAACTTTTGCCCACTTGTTAGATGAACTGTGTATTTCTCTTACCTGCTATAAAATGACTAACTGGAAAATATGATACAGGGAGAAGTATTTGTCATGAGGGGACAGATAAAAATTCTAAAGAAAATTTATGGCTTTCTGAGGCCAGTCACATGGTTGGAAGACATGGCGCCTTCTGTCTAGGTTAGCATCTGCAGACATAAAAGATCTGCAGGTTGAAGCTTAAAAGTAATGAATGGAGCCCTGAAATGAATTAAAGTTCTTGGCTGTGGACTTTGAAAAAGTCACATGAAAACCATCATCTTCAGATGTTGAGTGTAAGGATCTTAGAGATGAAATTTCAATAAATGGGATAGTCATAGCCTTGGCTTCTGAGGCAGAAATGAACTCTCCAGAAGAAGACACTAAGTAGCAATATCTGCAGTGTTACAAGCAGAACTAAACTGCTTTGCCCAAAGCAAGTGAAACGATTCCTCTCCTGTTATGATCTCCCAGTGGTGCCAGCCAGGATCAGCACAGTCCCTGTTGCTAATTGCTAATGCCGATTAAGTATTCCCCCCAAAGGAAAATCATCTCAGAATTTATAGACTCCATCTTCAAAAGTAGCCAAATAATTCGACTGAAAATGAGTTTATCCTAGAAATTCTTAGGCACTTAGTGAAATTAGAGCATAACTAAGAGCATTCAGAATACCACAGCTTAGGTGATCTTGAGTATCACTTGTGTATTGATAGGACGGTAGTGATGGTAAATGGAAAGCCATTACTGTATATGCTTTTTTTGTGGGAAACAGGTGCTCAGCCTAGAAAAACATTTCTTAGAGTGGAATTCTTAAGTCGGTGTCTTGGGCTTAAAATTTGAAGCAAAAAGCCGAGACCGGTTTGGCTCAGTGGATAGAGCGTCGGCTTGAGGACTGAAAGGTCCCAGGTTCGATTCCAATTGGGGGCATGTACCTTGCTTGCGGGCACATGTCCACTGTGGGGCGGGCAGGAGGCGGCTAATCAATGTCTCTCTCTCATCGATGTTTCTGACTTTCTATCTCTCTCCCTTCCTCTCTGTAAAAAATCAATAAAATATATTAAAAAAAATTTGAAGCAAAAATAAAAATATATTTTAAAAAATGTATATTCTCCTTTCCCAGTATAATGTTAATGCAATATCTAAAATATCAGAGAATATAGGTCATTATTCTTCTTAAGAATAATAAAAACAATTAAAAATTTTAAGTTATCTAAATTACATTTTAAGTGGCTGAATCTGTACAAGTCTTTTAACTTATCTTGGTATTAGGGGGGCTTTTTTCAACATGAGAATAAAAAATAGACTACTTAAAGTACTATCATTTTTCCCCATGGAAAGAAATAACAATGGTTATTTTTTTTGTACATACTAAGTAAAATTTCTAATATTACATATGGTTACTTAATTTAATTATTAATGATGAAAGATATATCACAATAACTTTAAAAATTACTTTTAATTTCCAATGAAAAACTTACTCTCTTTGAGTAAATGTATTAGTAATGAACAATTTAGTGGTAAAAATGCCATTCTTTAAATATACTTTAATATCCATTGACTCATTTGACCCACACAACAATTATGTTAAGTAGATAGAGCATGAATTATCTTCATTTATCAGATAAAGAGAGCCATAAAGACACTAATGACTTGCCCATGCCCACACAGTTTAGGGCCAAGGATAAAAACAGAACTGAGGCCTCCTGATTCCTGGTGTGGAATGTTTTCCATTATAACATACTGTCTTCCTAGTTCTTAAAATCTACAATCTGTTGCAGAAAAAAATGCCAAAGGAAAATCCTATCAGTAAAATAAGTATTCTGCTAGTTAACAGAATTACAGTTCTCATACACTCCATACTTTTAACATCTGATATTAGTTCTTAAGGCCCGGTGCACTGGTGGGGTTCCTCGGCCTGGCCTGTGACCTCTTGCAATGCAGGACTCCTCAGGGGATGTCAGACTGCTGGTTTTGGCCTGATCTCTGCATTGCCAGGCCAAGGGCCCCCCACCAGTGCATGAATCCAAGCACTGGGCGGGCTTCTGCTGATTCCTACAGGCCAGGTTGAGGAACCCCATTGGTGCATGAATCTGTGCACCTGGCCTCTAGTATGCATATACGATCTTTGGTTAATCTCTTTCCACCCTTCCCACTCCCTCTTCCCTCTGAGATTCATCATGTTTCTATGCCTATGCTTTGAGCATCTGCCCCCTGGTGGGTCAGTGCATGTCATAGCTACCAGTCAAATGGTTGCTTAGGCATATATATATATACACATACACACATATACATACAGATGGTGCCTTTGTCACAATTACTGAACTAATTAAGTTAGGACTTCTACCACAATGTGGATCAGGAGTAGTGAGAGAGGATATCTTTGTCTTGTTTACCATTTTAGGGAGAAAGTGTATACTTTTTCATCTTTTTGCATGATGTTAGCTATAGGTTGTTTGCAGGGATTCTTTATCAAGTTGAGGAAATCCCCTCTATTCCTTGTCTTCTGAGAGTTTTCATTGTATAGATGTTGGATTTGTCAAATTATATTAGTTGATATAACCAATATGATTTTTTCCTTTAGCTTGTTGATGTGATTTAAAAAAAAAGTTTTTTTATTTCAGGAAGGAGGGAGAGAGAGAGAGAGATAGAAACATCAATGATGAGAGAGAATCATTGATCAGCTGCCTCCTGCACACTTGCTCCTAGGGATTGAGCCCACAACCTGGGCATGTTCCCTGACTAGAATCACACCATGACCTCCTGGTTCATGGGTCAATGTTCAATTACTGATCCACACCAGCTGGGCTGATTTTTGAACAGTGAACCAGCCTTGTATAATTAGAATAAATCTCATTTGGTCTTGATACCTGATTATTTTATACACTGTCAGATTCAATTTGGTAATATTTTGTTGAAAATTTTTATATCTATGTTTATGAGAGATTTTGATCTGTAATTTTCCTTTGTTGTAATGTTTTTATCTGTTTTGGGTACTGGGGTAATGGTGGTCTTATAAAATCAGTTAGAAAGTTTTCCTTTGATTTTATTTTCTGGAAGAGATTGTAGAGAATTGGTATCATTCCCTCCTTAAATGTTTCATAGAATTTACCAATGAAACGATCTGGGACTGGTTGCTTTCTCTTTTGGAAGGTTATGAATTAGTGATTTAATTTCTTTAATAGATATAGTTCTATTCAGATTTCTATTTCTCCTTGTGGGAATTTTGGAGGTTTGTGTCTTGCAAGAAATTGGTCCATTTCATCTAAGTTATCAAATTTGTAGAAACAGACTTGTTCAGAGTTTTTATATTATCTTTTTATTGTCTATGGAACCAATAGTGATGACTGTTTCTTTTCAGTTTTGATGCTAATACTTTCTGTCTTCTTTCTTTTTTTCCTTAGTTGGTTAGGCTAGAAGTTTATCAATGTTATTAATGTTTTCAAAGCTGTAGCTTTTGGTTTTGATTTGGTATTGTTTTCTTGTTTTCAATTTCACTGCTTTCTGCTCTAATTTTTTTTCTGCTTCCTTTAGACTTGCACTGCTCTTCTTGCTCTAGTTTCCTAAGGTAGAAGCTTTTGTTCCTTTTCAAAGATCAGTTGATTCCCACCACCTGTCTCTTTCTGAGCTTTATTTTTTCCATTGTTCTATGTGTCTATTCATTACTGAATACTACACTGTCTTTTAAATTCCATAAAAACTTTAGATTCGGTTTGATAATATTTATAAAACAGCTTGCTGGGATTTTGATTGGTATCGCATTGAATGTGTAGATCAGGTTGCAAAGAATCGACATCTTAACAATACTTAGTATTCCAGTCAATGAACATGGAATATCATTTCTCTCCAATTATTTATATATTTTTATGTGTTCTATTAGAGTTTTGTAGTTCCCATATATAGATCTTGTTTATAATTTATTTAGATTTATAGCTAAGTATTTAATTTATTTAGATGCCATTGCAAATGATACTGTATTTTAAATTCCAAATTCCAGTTGATCATTACTGGTAAAGCAATTAACACTTGAATATTACCCTTTTATCCTATAAATTTCCCATATTCATGTAATAAACCATAAAGCAATAGTGAAATAGCAAGATTTGCCTATGAGACTGGTAATAATTACAAAGCATAATTAAGTTCAGCAAGGCGAATGTGTTATGGGGAAATAAGCACACGTTCATAAACTTTGGTGGAATTGTGGATTGGCATATTTCTGGAGGGTAACGAGGCATAATGTATCAAAATTTTCAATTAAGACTTCGTGATCCAAAAATTTCCCTTGTAGAAATTTATGCCAAGAAAATAGACAAGTTCACAAAATTGTGTGTACATATATATTAATAGTCAAATCAATATAATAGCTCAAATTAGAAATAATCTAAATGCCTATATATGTAATATAGTGACCAAATAATAGTATATCCATGTAATGGAATATTAAGTAGTTGGAATTCTTATATTAAAAAGTGCTCCTGATCTATTACGAAGTTTTTAAAAAGCAGACTATAGAATAGCATTATAAAAAGAACCATTTTTTTGTAAAGAAAAATTAGTTTATATAATCATCTGGAAAAATACTCTATTAAGAATGAAAGATAAGATGTAGAAACCAAGATGGTGGCATAGGTAAACACCTAAACTGATGTCTTGCACAACAATTTCAAAACTACAGCTAAAACGGACATCATCCAGAACCACAGGAAAGCTGGCTGAGTGGAAATTCTACAACTAGAAAGAAAGAGAGGGGCTCACGGAGACTCAGGAGCTGCGAAAAGCTGAGGTACGGAGACATGCGCGTGCAGAGAGCAAGTGCTAGAGAACCTGGCTGGCTTCCTCTAGCAGGAGGGAGACAGAAACTCCCAACTGCACTGAACTCCAGTGCCTTCAGTTTACCTATTTGTGAGGGCCTCGCCCAGAGACAAATGGCTGACTTTACAATCAGTCAGAGACAAAAGGAAGCTCTGGTATACCTAAATACATTGGCCTGACAGTGGTAGCGACATTAGTAAAGACAAATAAAAGTGGGCCAATCAAGAGCAGCTATGGTTAGCATGAGGTGTTAATACTTAACCATGGTATGAATAAAATGAGAATATAGATTTGGTGAACTTTGAAATACAATTGATATAACACTGACTTACTTAAAAGTTAAATTCCTGCCGAGACCAGTTTGGCTCAGTGGATAGAGCGTCGGCCTGTAGACTGAAAGGTCCCAGGTTCGATTCCGGTCCGGGGCATGTACCTTGCTTGCAGGTACAACTCCAGTAGGGGGCGTGCAGGAGGCAGCTGATCGATGTCTCTCTCTCATGGATGTTTCTGACTTTCTATCCCTCTCCCTTCCTCTCTTTAAAAAATCAATAAAATATATTTAAAAAAATTAACTTCCTTATTTGATATCAACTAAACCATCCATTCAGAGTTTATTGTTTAAACAGAAGCAGTACTAGCATTGTCAGTTCTTTGGATATATATTGGGAGGTGTATAGCTCCTGATTTCAGCATAAGCTCTGCACACCTGCTGTCATCAGTGGAGTTTGCCCTCCCCTGTTCAGAACTTTACCTTTTGTTGGCTGATGCTATGATGCTGGTACTTCCTTATCTTAGAAAAGTTGTCTACAAGAGGTTTTCATACCATTACATCACAGTTGATATTGTGTCCATAGTATGCCAACATTATGGGTATTTACATGTGGGAAAAAATATACATCTTGGAGTTGATTAAATGACAATGGCAGTTTAGGTTGCACAACTGGGGAAATGAAGACTGTAAATGAATATTGAATGAATGTAAAAAATAGTTTTGCAGATACTATGGATACTTGTTTTTTATTTTGTTTTGTCATGGTGTCTTGGGTAGATGGCTGTCACTCCAGGGAGTGAACATGTAGGTCTCCTTCCCTTTGTACAGACAGACTAGGTAGGAAGGTTTTGGTATTTGCAAACCACTTGTGCATTGAGTATTGGACTGATAGTCTCCAGGCTGGGTGATAGGGCTCCAGAGTGGGTAATTTTTTAGGGCTCTAGTTCTTAGGTTATATGTAGATATATATAAATGTCAATAAATATACTACTCTTCCTGGTAGAGTCTGAGATGTGCTTTCCACTCTTGACATATTTGTCATCACTTGTCTAGGATTTTCTTATATGTGACAGGCGCCCCCTAGTGAATAGTGGGACTTAGATTGGCCTCCACTATAAAAGAAGTGGGGGAAATATCTGAACCTGTTTTAACAAATTCAATTTATTAAACAAGATGTTGTGTGTGACTGAGGGTGATGTTGGGAATCTGTTTTTTGTAAAAACAAAACATGTGTTTCACAAAATAGTAGTAACCAACTCTACACAAAGTTCAAATTAATATGAACTTGGCTAGATCATTGACCTTTATCAACTCTTCAAATGTAGAAACTTGGCTGAATTTTTTAAAAAATATATTTTATTGATTTTTTACAGGGAGGAAGGAAGAGGGATAGAAAGTCAGAAACATCGATGAGAGAGAGACATCGATCAGCTGTCTCCTGCATGCCCCACACTGGAGATGTGCCCACAACCAAGGTACATGCCCCTGACCGGAATCAAACCTGGGACCTCTCAGTCCGCAGGCCGACGCTCTATCCACTGAGCCAAACCGGTTCCAGCTGAATTATTTTTATTAGTTACTAGAATCTGATAACTTGGGGTTGAGACTTGAGAAATCATAATTTTAATCCAAAATACTTTAATCTAGTAAGTATTTTTGATAAATTATATTCTATTTGTTAATTTCAACATTTAGTGAAAACTGTGATTGTTTAAATGATACAATACATTGTTACTTTTTAAAAAATATATTTTATTGATTTTTTTACAGAGAGGAAGGGAGAGGAATAGAGAGTTAGAAACATCAATCAGCTGCCAATTGCACACCCCGTACTGGGAATGTGCCTGCAATCAAGGTACAAGCCCTTGACCGAAACTGAACCCGGGACCCTTCAGTCTGCTGGCCGACGCTCTAACCACTGAGCCAAACTGGTTAGGGCTAATCATTACTTTTTAATATATTTTATTGTTTTTTTACAGAGACGAAGGGAAAGGGATAGACAGTTAGGAACATCGATGACAGAGAAACATTGATCAGCTGCCCCCTGCACACCTCCTCCTGGGGCTATGTCCGTAACCAAGGTACATGCCCTTGACCGGAACTGAACCTGGGACCCTTGAGTCCACAGGTCGATCTTCTAAGCCCTGAGCCAAACCGGCTAGGCAGAGCTACATCATTACTTGTACTTATTTCTTCACTCCCTAAAGCTCTTGCCACTTGTAACAGTCCATACTATGTTCTTATAAAAGGGGTTTATAATTTTGACATCATCATTCTTATTATTTATAACACTGAGTTAGGTCCTCAGTGAGGAACCCAAAATTCTTATTCTCTAAGTTGTCTCTAATATAAAGTCAAATAATATGTAACTGGGTCAATTGGAAAATAAATCAAATAAATATAAGAGAAAATATTCACATTATTTTAACAGTGTCGAAAGAACAGAAGCAATCACACACTTGACTCTGTGGTGTCTAAACCAACAATTAGAGAAAAGGTAAACAAAAAGTAGGTGACATGTTTAAATAACAAGTAGGTGAAAAGATTATTGGACGGTTTTCAAAGATTTTGTTTGATGCCAGAAATTATCAAATTATTAACTGTATGTAGTGTATTTTTGCTACTTTCCAGGGGCAGATGATCACATTGCCTCCCAGCTTCTTCTTATCTAAACAATTTTTTTTTAAAATAAAAAATTACTTTATCTTCTTTTGCCTAGATTGCCCTTTGTCTCCTGACCAATCATCCTTTCAGATTCACCTCGTTTCGTTCAGGTCCAAGCTGACTTCTCTCATTTAAAGGCAGGCCCCTTTTGGTCCTGACTCTTCTCTGAACTCCCAATGGCCTAATTTAGCACAATTGTGTCTCTTTGATTATCCCATATATATTAAAGGGCTCTAAAGAACAAGTGCAAGCCTTCATTCAAATTACAGGTGACCCTTCAACAACATGGGGGTGAGAGGGGCACCGACTGTAGCGGAAAATCCACCTATTAACTCAAGTCGTCCCTCTACATATACGGATTTCCCACCACGTTAAGGAGTAGCCAGACCCCCCCCCCCCCCAAATCCATTCTCCATCACTACAGCTTCCCGAATGTAGAGGGTTAATCTGTGCATCCCCCGGTCACGGTGGCCAGCCTGTGCTGACAGGGGTGAAGGAAACAGAACCCGAGGGAAGGACCAGCGAGCACCTCGTCCGCCTCATCCTTCGCCACAAAACGCCCATTCTTCCTCGTCCTGTTTCCTAAGATGCAACCTGGGCGGATGCAAGGTCAGCCGTGGGAGGGCGGCGTCCTCCTCCGCGGGGCCCGAGGCCGGCAGGGAGGGGGGACAGGTGGCACCCGGAGGCGCAGGTGTCCCGCTCCCGCGCGACCGCGGAAGGCGGGGAGGGGTCGAGGGGGCGGGACGCGCCTGCGCGTGCCTGCCTCCCGCCGCCCCCCGACCGCAGCATCCCTCCGCCCGAGGCCCGGCGCGGGCGGGAGGAGGGGCGCGCCGGCCCCCCGCCCCCCACGTGACGCCAACCGAGGAGACTGGAGCGGCGGCGGCCGGCGGCGGCGGCAGAGTGGTGCAGCGCTCGGCGCTTACGGCTGGAGCTCCGCCTCCGCCTCCCGCACGGAGCCCGGACGGTACCTTCCCCTCCGCCAGGCTGGTCGCCGCCGCCGCCGCCGCCGCCGCCGCCGCATCCCCGCATCCCCGCTGCCTCGGCGCCCTGAGCAGGAGGAGAAGACGCCGCTGCGGCGCCGCCGTCAGAAGGGGCCCCGGCCGCCGCTCGCTGCCTCGGCCGTCGCCGTCGAGGTCTGCCCTCCCTCGGGGTCGCCGCTCTCTCCTCCCGCCGCCGGCTCCCGCCGACCGCCGCGATGGGGCTCCTGGACGCAGAGCCCGGCAGTGTCCTGAACGCGGTGTCCACGGCGCTCAACGACACGGTGGAGTTCTACCGCTGGACCTGGTCCCTCACAGGTAAGGGCGCGAGCCTCCCCGCCTCGCCCGGCCCCGCGGGAGCCGCCAGCCCCTGCGGCTGTTGGGATGCTGCGGATCGGAGGAGGCGCCGGGCGCGGGGACCGCCGAGGGGCACTGACTGGCTCCTCCGACCCGAACGTTAAGGCCTCTGCCTCCCCGCGACGCTCTCACGGTTTTCCTCGGAGCGCCCAGCACCTCTCGCCAGCTTCTCGGATGCAGGAGCTGGCGTTTCAGACGGAGCCTCTGCTGCCGAGAGCTCCTCGTAGGAACCGCCCTACTCTCTCAGCCCACATCCCCAGATCTCAGCTGACGCTTCTAAATTATGCACAGGATTGGTCTTAACCTTTAGTAACATTCCCCGTGGAGAGATGGATGGATGGCTGGGGGTGCGGGGGACTGCAATGGTAGCTGTTTTTTTTTTTTTTTTCTCTCCTTCTTCCGCCTCCTGGTTGCTTTGACACAGCCTGCTAACCTGCTAATATTTTGTCTAGCGCCTTCATCTTTATGATAATTTGAAAAGAAAGGTCAAGAGCCATTGTTTGTCTCCTTGGGTCTTGAAGAATGTCAGTTTCTGAGGCTTTTCCATAGCAAATATGTTTGAAGTGATTGTCTGTATGGGCTTTGCGCAGTGCAGTAGAGTACAGTCAGGGGTTTGGGGATGCTAAAACACCGGGAAAGAAATGTCTTTAGGAAGGGGGTCTCTACAGCAGCACCTAGAGGTTGTCCTAGAAGCCTGCATATGTACAGTTTTCTTAAATCTGCAAACTTTTCCCTTTAGTTGTTTTAATTTATTTGACACGACAGTCGATTGGTTGATAACATGCAGGTCTTCTAGCAGAAGCAGTTGTGATGTTATTTTGACATGTCGCCATGTATTTTATCCAATGGTTTCAGTTGCTTTTGGCTTTAAGGCATTTAAACATTTTGAAATAAAAAATTAGGTTAACAGGATTTTATAAATAATCTTATTTAAATTTTATAGCCCAATGGCAATACTGCACTGCATCCCAGCAGAGGAGGAAATGAACATTCCGCATTGTGACTTAGCCTCCCTAGAAATGAAAATTTATTCCTGTAGTTTTTGTTTTGTTGTTAGAGTAAATGGGATAGTGGTGACAGCATGAATACAGTGCAATGTGTGGGATATTTGCTGTTGAGAAAATGTGTGGCTGGAATTATTTCTGGTTAAGGCAAGTAATTCTTTGACATTGATGTAGCTTTAACTTCTTTAGAAAAGTGTGTGTGTTTTTCCCCAGAAGCTTTCAAGTTTGACACTGAGAAGTAAGCTATTTAGTTAGCCATTGCAAATTGAAAATGGTTAAAAGACAGTTTTTAATGAGGTTTTGTCCTTTAAAGTCTTTCTTCTGTGTACTATTATATTGAGGTTATGCTCTCCCTACAAAAACTGGGCAAGATGTATCCTTCCCTTCATCTCGGGAGTGATTTGAGTTATTTAAACATTGCATCAGGGTTTCCCATTACACAATTTGGTAAAGCTCTTTGGCAGGTAATTGCACTTTGCATACTTTAGAGTTCAGACATTGTCAAGGTCCTCCAATCTCCATATAGTCCAGAGCCACACCCAGGAGTTCTCATTCCTGTCTGTCATTCCCTTCCCACCTCTTGAGTCTCAGAGAGAATTGAGAACAAAGATAGAATATATCTTTGTGTGATAGTTAAATCTTTTCTAATGATGTTTTTGGTAAAACGTCACAAATGAAATTGGATAGGCTTATGCAGTTGCCTTATTTGAAAGCTTGCGACTTTCGTGGAAGACATAAAATAATATAATATTGTGAGCTAGGACAGAGGAATGACAGACATAAAATAATATAATATTGTGAGCTACGACAGAGGAATGACTACTGGGACACAAGTGACCTCTCACCAGCAGATGGGAGGTCTCACTAGCCCTGGCTATCCACTTACGAAACCTGAGACTGCTTCCTTGCTTTCTGTGATCAGCTACCTAGTGTAGGTAGATGGTATTTCTTAACTTAAAGAGGCTGAGTGGGATATAGCCTGTTCTGCTTTGCTGCTGTGTAAAGGGAAGTGTTTTTCAGATTCAGGCAGATCAGACCTGAAGCCTGGGGTGTCCCATTTCCTTTCACTGCCTTCTCCCCTCTTCCATGCTCTCCCGGTACCTTTTTTTTTTTTTTTGACTGATTAACACCAATCCAATTCCGAAGATGATTTCTTCTTACTATAATTTTATGAAGATCTGGGTGAAGCAGTTTCAGAGTAGAAAACTAGTCTCTTCGATGAGGCTGAAGAGAAAGTTGATGAGTCTGATGTTTGGAAAGGGGGAAAATAAAAATGGGTGGAGAGAAAGATGGTCTTGAGAAATAGTGACTGTTGTGAAAGGACACAAATTACTCAGGGAGAGCAAGAAATGAGTGAGACTCTGTGCCTTTGTGTGCTGTCATCTCCAGAACTGTAGTTATATGCTTCTATCTCTCTGTTTTATTACTTAATTGAATATTTCTCTCTGCTGATGTTTCTATCTTAGTGTAAATAACGTATTTATTTTGGACTGTTTTTACAGTTTTATAGAATATATTTGATTATATCTAAGATATTTTTGTCAGAGGGCAAACAGTTTCTGTAAAAATACTATTTTGAGCTATTTTATCAAATGGTACTATTTAGTAAAACATGTCCAAAGCAATGTATAAAACTGGGCTTCTTAACAGCACATATCTAGCAGATACAGCAGATGGCCCATAGTTTATTAATACAGAAGATGTTACTTTTACTATATCATTGTCACTTCATATATTGAATTGAAACTTTGAAAGAGTTGTACTTTTAGAAAAACAAGAACTTTTTCCACTTATTTAATAGCTTAAGATATTTTAAACAAGTAAACTAATCTTGGTTTATATTATATAGGAAAGTATAGGTTAATGTGGTTTATATTATATAGGAAAGTATAGATTCATTTTTACCAGTTGGTGATAAGAGAGTAGGAGGTACTCTGATGTCATTGTATTTATTATCTCTTCTGTTACTTTATGAATATATTAAAATTATTAGGACTGGTATTCTTGACTCAAAGTGAAATCTAATCAAGAGGCGTAAACTGATGAATATAAATATTCCTATCTGTAAATACCCAAAGTATCTATACCATTTATTGTGTTCATTTATTATTTTAATAAATGTTTATTAGTAAACTTGTATAACTGATATTTAGCAAAAAAAAAAAAAAACTCTGAAGAATTGATAGCCAGCATCCCCACACTAAGGCCAAATGTCTCCTGAGCTACCATATTTCTTTTTAATCCCATGTTTTCAAACAGCTATTGTTCATGAAGTATGTATGCACATATATGTGTGTGTATTTGTGTGTGTGTGTGGTTGACACTGATCTCTGTTCAAACATATAGTACTCAACATTTTGGTGAAAAATTTGTGTCTACTTGGGAGTTGAAGCTAGAGCATAAAACACCAGCCTTGCTTGGTCCTTAAATTAACTTTGGAAGGGGTAGAAGGGAGAGAAGGATGAACGATGGTGAAGTTTGGAAGCTAGGCTTAAGTAATCATTCATTCTTTCCACATGTGCAGGCACAGTACTAGGCTCTGAGGAGAGAATGAGAACACTTGATGATTGCCTCCATGCAGCTTAGGAAGTCTAGAGGGTCAAGGCCATGGTCTGAGTATTGTGTGATCTGTCAGTCAGGTTTACCTGGGGCATGGGGAAGGTCAGAAAAGTCCTTCTCTACTCTTCTCTCTACTTCCAGCTGTACTGTAGTCTTTTTATTTTTTAATATATATATTTTATTGATTTTTCACAGAGAGGAAGGGAGAGGGATAGAGAGTTAGAAACATCAATGAGAGAGAAACATCCATCAGCCGCCTCCTGCACGCCCCCCCACTGGGGATGTGCCCGCAACCAATGTACATGCCCTTGACTGGAATCGAACCTGGGACCCTTCAGTCCGCAGGCGGACGCTCTATCCAATGAGCCAAACCGGTTTCGGCTGTACTGCAGTCTTGTGTTGCGACAAGAATATTAAAGCTCTGTTTCAGAATATGTTTCATCATGGGAAGTTGTTTTGGATACTGTTGGAGAGTTCCTGGGAACTGGCAATGTGCTTAAGGGTCAGTAAATCATCTGGTTTGCCAAAACTGGGGGCTTGTAGGAAGGGATCTTAAACTCAACCCTAATAAGCTGGGCTAAAAGCAGGTCTGTTGTAGAGAAGCATGTGTCTTAAACATTGTACAGTATATTTACATTAGAATTATTACTTATCACAGTTAATATATACATTTTTATTCATGTGTTGCTTAAAATAGGCTTTGTTTATTTGTTTGGATTAGTCTTGGAGCCCTGCCAGTCACCATTTTCAATGTTTCTCAAGAAAAGGCATTCCAAATTCTAGGTAGCCAATTAAAGACAAGTAAGTGTAGCACTACCAGTTCCTAACATGGGATCTCCTTTAGTCAGTGTTCTGCATGAGGTTCTAGAGCAGTGGTTCTCAATCTTTCTAATGCCACGACCCTTTAATACAGTTCCTCATGTTGTGGTGACCCCCAACCATAAAATTATTTCTGTTGCTACTTCATAACTGTAATTTTGCTGCTGTATGAATTTTAACGTAAATATCTGTGTTTTCCGATGGTCTTAGGCAACCCTGTTAGCACTCCTCAACCTGTGGGTCGCTACAGTAACAAAATTACAGTTATGAAGTAGCAATGAAAATAATTTTATGGTTGGGGGTCACCACAGCATGAGGAACTGTATTAAAGGGTCATGACATTAGAAAGGTTGAGAACCACTGAGCTAGAGCAAGCATGTCAAACTCAAAGGCTAACCTGGGCCAAATAAACTAGGCATGCAGCCCAAGGCCCTTGAATTTGAGATGCTTGTCCTAGAGTTATCTCTCTCTTATAATCTCCCTAAGCTTTTAAGAGGTCCATGCCATGTAAGGGTTTTCTGGGGGTTTTCTTTGTTTGGTTGGTTCTTGTTGTTTTTTACTTCACTGCAGTGTGGTTTTGTTTCTTTCCCCAACAGCATATAACAGAAGTTCTATTACAGATGGAATTCTGAGAGGGTAAATGGAGATTCAAAAACTGTTGTCAGGACATAGTTTATAGTTAGTTTCTTTGGCTTACGGAGGAAGGTTTTAAGAATTACACAGATAATTACTTCAGACAATGCTTTTGTGATCTTAAGAGCCACAGAGAAGTTGGTATTTATGTATGTTGGTATTTATGTATGTATGTATGTATGTAGGTATGTATTTCAGAAAGGATGGGAGAGGGAGAGAGGATAGAAACATGAATGATGAGAGAGAATCATTGGTCAGCTGAGCCTGCAACCCAGACATGTGCCCTGACTTGTAATTGAACCATGACCTCCTGGTTCATAGCTTGATGCTCAAACACTGAACTATGCTAGCTGGGCAGAAGTTGGTTATCCTTTAAAAATGCAGTTTGCTTTAGTTTTTTTCTCAAGTCATATGATATTGTCATTAGTGAATGGTTTATTATTATTAACATAAGTATTATTTTGGATTTAGATAATTTATTATTTTGAGTTAAACATGTTGAATTAAACACAGAAATGAGTTGTGTAACAGAATTTGTCTTTTCTCATTTTGGATAGCTCTCTCTCTTTTTTTTTTTTTCCTTTTCATTATCAGGACATTTCTCCTTAACAAGTCAAGGTGCTATTGTTTTATTTTCCTTTGGGATGAGAATATTAGAATATATATATTTTTAATCACATGGGTTTGAGCTTTTATTAAAGAGAAGGGGGGAAATATCTGGCCTTTCAAAACCAGCTTCTAAATTTTTTTTGTAACCTGGCCAGTCATTCTTTCTCTATCCACATTCTTTCTCTAGCCAACTTGGATAGTTCATCCTTGAGTAAAATTTGTTCATGTCCACCTGCCCTTCCCCATATTACCTCTACAGATGGCCCTTCACCTGAACCCAGCAGTTTCCCTCCTTTGTAGAGCCATTCTTGGCCATGGTACCCTAGTATCTGTATTGCTTTATGTGATCCCATTTCCTTTAGTAATTACCCATGTACTTCCTCATACCGTTCTTTCTGTGATTTCATTATCTTGAATTGTTTAAGCCATTATATTTACCTTTTCACTTTGTATTTTTCTCCCCAACACTAGAGAGTGACACATGTTAATTTCATATGTAGAGAAGATGACCCCCTTAACCTAGCATAATTTCAAATAGTGAGATATTCTGATTACTAAACACTAATAAGATTTTGGACCACACTAAATCATAGAACACATTTTTAAATGATTTTGACCATAAGTTAGTCAATTGAAGTTGACTAAATTTAATAAAGGAATCAAAACATTAAATTATTTATTAGCACTGAACAGTAATTTTCAAGAGATATAAAATCAGACATAATTCTTTTCTCTTCATTGCCTATGCAGCATTGGGAAGTGTGTGGAAGTGAGGAGGGCAGCATGGAATAGAGAATG
Organism: Lasiurus cinereus; assembly: GCA_011751065.1. Lineage (NCBI taxonomy): Eukaryota > Metazoa > Chordata > Mammalia > Chiroptera > Vespertilionidae > Lasiurus > Lasiurus cinereus. The sequence continues at coordinate 51,386,634 of JAAGEH010000018.1, forward strand.
AAAGAACAGTGGGCTGGGATTTAGATGACCTAAGCTTTAGTCCTAGATCTCCTGCTAATTAGCTTTGAGAGTTTGGTCAAGTGTATTTGATTTTCCTACCTCAACTTTCTTCATGTGTAAATAGAATTGAATTAAGTAATCTCTAAGACTCACTCAGCTCTAAAATTCTGGATATAGACACAATTTTTAAAAATTCTTTAAATAGCCCAGGCGGTGTGGCTCAGTGATTGTGCATCATCCTATAAACCAAGGGGTAACAGTTCGATTCCTGGTCAGGGCACATGCCTAGGTTGCAGACTCAATCCCCAGTGGGCACCATGCAGGAGGTAGCCGATCAGTGATTCCCTCTCATCATGGATGTTTCTCTCTCTCCCTCTCCTTTCCTCTCAGAAAGCAATATAAGTATATTCTTAAAAATAAAACAAAATTCTTTAAATACATAAAGCAATTTCAGATAAACATATTATTGATCAGTAATTAAAAAATCTCATTCTATGCAATAATTACTATCTTTCCAACAAAACAGTTTTCAGTACTGCTCAAATAGAAGTAACATTCATATTTAGTCTTTTTTACTTTCTCTGATATTCTCTATAAGAAATAAGTAAAGGAACAGAAAAACAAAGGGATACAGATATTTAAGCAACTGCATTGACATAGCACTGTTAGAGCACATAGTACTGCTGTAATACTGTACCTCTTTATTTTTGTTTTCTAATTTTTTACCATTTAAAAAATAATTTTACTCTTAGAAAGTTCATTACGGATATACGCTCACGCACAGCACATATGCTTTTCCCATTGAAAAGGTCCCCCTTGTTTTGATATGGGGTTCCCTCCGGGGGTGGAGCTGTACCTCTTTAATTATCTAAATATTCCTTGATTTACCAAGATTAACTGTTTTGCCAAGAGTAGTAGCAATAATATTAAAGAACAGTTTCATTATACATATAATGTATACAATCACACATTACATTTATTATGTAACTAGAGGCCAAGTGCACGAAATTTGTGCATGGGGAGCGGGGTAGTGTCCCTCAGCCCAGCCTGCACACTCTGCAAACTGGGATCCCTCTTACAATCCAGGACTGCTGGCTCCCAACTGCTCGCCTGTCCGTCTTCCTTATTTCCCCTAATCACTTCTGCCTGCCAGTCTGATCACCCTCTAACCACTCCCCTGCCAGCCTGATTGATGCCTCACTGCTCCCCTACCAGCCTGTTTGCCCCTAAATGCCCTCCCCTGCAGGCTTGATTGCCCCCAACTGCACTCCCTTTCAGGCCTTGTTCTTCCCAACTGCCCTCCCCTGCTGGCCTGATCGCCCACAACTACTGTCCCTTACAGGCCTTGTCCCTCCCAACTGTTTTCCCCTGCTGACCATCTTGTGATGGCCATCTTGCGTCCACATGGGGGCAGGATCTTTGACCATATGGGGGCAGCCATCTTATGTGTTGGAGTGTTGGTCAATCTGCATATTACTCTTTTATTAGATAGGATAGAGGTGTGGTGCTCCAGTGGGGGCCAGCTGGTTTGTCCTGAAGGGTGTCCTGGATCAGGGTGGGGGTTCCCTTGGGGTGTGGGCGGCCTGGGTGAGGGGCCTGTGGTAGTTTGCAGGCTGGCCACGTCCCCATCCTCCCCCTGACCAAGTGGAGGCCCTGGTATCTGGGATTTATTTATCTTCTACAATTGAAACTTTGTAGCCTTGAGTGGATCCAAGCCTCCTGCTCAGGCTGTGGCAGCAGCCATTTCTGTTGGGATTTATTTATCTTCTGTAATTGAAACTTTGTAGCTATAAGTAGAAGCCAAGACAGGCCAGGGCTGCAGAAGCTTGGCTTCTTCCATCGCTGGGGGCAACCCTAGCCTCCTGCTCTCTCCAGCTCTGTGGCTGCCACCATTTTTGTTGGGATTTATTTATCTTCTATAATTGAAACTTTATAGCCTTGAGTAGATGCCTGGGCCCACCACGGCGTGTGGAAAGCTTGGCTTTCTCCATCGCTGGGGAATCCCAAGCCTCCCTCCTGCTCGCTCCATGGCCACAGCCATTTTGGTCGGGGTTAATTTGCATACTGCTTATTGGCTGGGGGGCGTGGCTTGTGGGTATAGCAGAGTAATGGTTAATTTGCATATTACTCTTTTATTAGATAGGATATGCAACTGCTGAGGATGCTTGTTACATGGTCTTGGGCAAGTTATTCATAGGTTCTTTGGGTCTCATATTTCTACCTGAATCATGAGAGACTTGAACTTATTATGAACCAGTGGGTAACAATTTGATCCTGGTAACAAACAATACATGATCTCTTAAGACCACTTTATTGAATCTTCGGAATATCTCATAAAGCAATGACTCCTATAGTTGAAATTTAATCTTTATATTTTTCTATAAAAATGCAAAATTTTATCATACATCATTCTAAAAGATTTCTAATTATAGACATGTTATCTTTGAGAATTTCTAATTTAAGTTTGGAAGTGTGATGTAAAATTTTTGTAAAAGTACTAAAAGTATGTAGGTCTTGGGGAAAACAAAATCAACTAAATGGCTTCGGTGTGTTTCTTAACTAAAAGGGTAATCTTTAAAAAAAATCTTATTTGTTGTATATTTTCTTTACAAAATATTGTCATTTGTTTTATTTTAATTAGAATATAAGTCTTTTTTTCTAATAAATCTTTATTATTACAATTGTTCCTCTTTTTCCCCCCATAGCTCCTCTCCACCCGATTCCTACCCTAACCTCTGCCCTTACCTCCCCCCCCTTCTCCTCATCCATAGGTAATAGGATTTTTGTCCAGTCTCTTACCACACTCCCAAGCACACCTTTCCCCCAAGAATTTTCAGTCCACTCCCTTTCTATGCCCCTGATCCTATTATATTCACCAGTTTATTCTGTCCATCAGACTTTTTACTCACTTGATTTTTAGATTCACTTGTTGATGGATATGTATTTGTTGTTCATAGTTTTTGCCCTTTACCTTTTTTTTTTCTTCTTCTTCTTCTTAAAGAATACCCTTCAGCATTTCATATAATACTGGTTTGGTGGTGATGAACTCCTTTAGCTTTTCCTTATCTGTGCAGCTCTTTATCTGACCTTCAATTCTAAATGATGGCTTTGCTGGGTAGAGTAATCTTGGTTGTAGGTTCTTTCTATTCATCACTTTGATAACATCTTTTTTTTTCTTTTTTTAAAAAAATATATTTTATTGATTTTTTACAGAGAGGAAGGGAGAGAGATAGAAAGTCAGAAACATCGATGAGAGACATCGATCAGCCGCCTCCTGCAAGCTCCACAGTGGAGATGTGCCCACCAGCAAGGTACATGCCCCCAACCGGAATTGAACCTGGGACCCTTCAGTCCGCAAGCTGACGCTCTATCCACTGAGCCAAACCAGGCTCGTCTCTATTCATCACTTTGAAAGTTTCTTGCCACTCTCTTCTGGTCTACATAGTTTCTGTTGAGAAATCAGCTGACAGTGATATGGGTGCTCCCTTGTAGGTAACTAACTGTTTTTCTCTTGTTGCTTTTAATATTCTCTTTGTCTTTTGCTCTTGGCATTTTAATGATAATGTGTCTTGGTGTGGTTCTCTTTGGATTCCTTTTATGTGGGGTTCTGGCGCTTCTTGGACTTGTAAGTCTGTTTCTTTCACCAGGTGGGGGAAGTTTTCAGTCATTATTTCTTCAAATACATTTTCAGTATCTTGCTCTCTCTCTTCTTTTGACACCCCCATAATTCTGATGTTGGTATGTTTGAAGTTGTCCCAGAGGCTCCTTACATTATCTTCATGTTTTTGGATTCTTTTTTCTTCTTGCTTTTCCATTTGGGTGTTTCTTGCTTCTTCGTATTTCAAATCTTTGACTTGATTCTTGAGATCCTCTAGTCTTCTGTTGGATCTCTATGTCAATTATTCTTAATTTCTAATTGGTCCTTTTTCATATCCTCGAGAGTCTCACTAAATTTATCAGTGGTTTCTAGAAGATTCTTGAGTAACCTTATAACTGTGGTTTTGAACTCTATATCCAGTAGTTTGCTTTCCTCCATTTCTTTAATTTGTGACTTGTTTCTTTGTCTTCATATTTTGGTTGATTCCCTTTGTGTGCTAGGTGTCCTATAGGGACCAGTGGCTCAGCCTCCCTAATTACCTGAAATGGAAACTCTTGGTGCACTCTTTGTGGGCTGTGTGCACAGTTTTGTTGTAGTTAAGCCTTGATTGTTGTTGGTATCACTGGAAGGAATTGACCTCCAGGCCAATTGGCTGAGGATCAGTTTTGTTTATGATGGGAGAACTTCTGTGCAGGAGACACCCTTCTGAGGCAAGACTTACTTTGGTGGGGCTTTGGTGCTCACTCAGTCTTCCCCCTGAGTATGTCTCTTATGGATCTGAAGAGTTATAGTCTGGATGATCTCTCTCTGACCACTGAGTACATTGGCTCTTGGGTCTCCAAGGAGAGAGGCCACCCAGCAGGAGTTATGGAGAGATCTTCAGATTCCTTCTCTTAGTTTGGGGTTTGGAAGTGCCCTGATGAAGCCCAACCATGAAGCAATGAAAGCTGCTGTAGAGCTTTGGGTCTTCTATTGGAAGCTCTGGGGCTCTTTGACCCAGCTGCAGTACATTAGGTTTCAGATTGCAAAGGGGCAGGCCATTCATATGCAAAAGCCTCTGCATACAAATTGGTTGGGGCAAGGTCTCAGGGAATCACCTAGGTGGAGCAAACAGTAATGGCTGACCCCCAGCCCTGCTTGGAAGAGGACCTGTGTCTCTGTGTTCCTCAGCACTGTGCAGGAACAATGATCGCTACAAGCACCTCTGAGAGAAAGCTGCCCTTGAGTTCCGCCTGATGCCAGACAGTCCAGTTTCTCCCCTTATGAGTCTGGGTTCCCAGAGTCACACTGGGAACTGGAGTTCAGAGCAGTCATAAGCTTGTGTCTCCCTCCTGATTGAAAAAGATAACAGCGTTCTCAGTTGTCAGCTCTTTCCAAGGGCGCGCCTCTATACCTCTGCACTTCACTTCTGCACCTCCACTCCTCCTCCAAGTCTCAATGTACTTTTCTCTTTCCTTCTAGCTGTAGAATTTCCTTCTAGCTAGCCTTCCCATGGTTCTGGATGAGGCCCGTTTTGTCTTTTAGTTGTAGATTTGAAGTGGTTTTGTGAGGCAGCAAGTTCAGGGCCCATCTTGGTTTTTCTCTAGAATATAAGTCTTGGAATTTGAAATGGAAATGCATTAATCCATTGAAGGAATCAGTTACTTTGACATGTGATGACATATAGGCATTAGTAATTTTGAACTGTAATAGTCAAAGTAAGCTTCTTTCTTTTCATTTTTATTTATTAACTGAAAACTTACGCACAAGATGTGTATTAAAGAATTTCATAGATTTTTACATATATAGGTTCATAGCAGCATTATTCATGATAGCCAGGAGGTGAAAGCAACCCAAATGTCCAGTGATGGATGATGGATGGATAGATGGATGGATAAACAAGATATGGTAAATACATACAATGGAATATTATCCAGCCTTATAAGGAAGGAAATTATGGCTACAACATAAATGAACCTTTTTTCATTATGCTAAGTGAAAAAAGCCAGGCAGAAAAAGATAAATACTTATATGAGATCTTTACAGTAGTCAAATTCATAGAAACAGAAAAGGGCTAGGGGAGAGGAGGAGATGGGGAGTTGTTTAATGATACAAAGTTTTAGTTTTGCAAGAAGAGAAAGTTCTAGAGATTGGTTGCACCACAATGTGAATATACTTAATACTATTGAACTATACACTTAAAAATGGCTAAGGTGGTAAATTGTATATGCTTTTTATCACAATTAAAAACAAATTTACCATATGTAATTAATATAATAGCACCTCTCAAAATTATCTTCATTCAGTATTCAGTGATAAGTTGATTCTTTTATTTTTTCAGCTTAGTAAAAATGGCTTTATAAAAAGTATGCATAGCTGTTGCCTTAACAGAAATCCCTCTAAGGGCTAGAGAGTAGCAGATAACAAGGAAGACAACCTTGCCTTTGTATTTTGCTTTCCATTTTTATCAAGAACTTCACAACAACCTGGGAGATAGGCCTGGCAAGCATTGTTATTTCCATATGTGTGGAAGTCCTTGAGAGTCATAGAAGCTAAATGACTTACTGATGAAAACTATATTGTAAATGAGTCTAAACAGATCATTTTGTTACCCATCACACTAGCCAAGTAGGAAAGCAATAATCGGCCCTCTGACCTGTTTATGTTTTCTTATATTACCATAAAATATATGTATTACCATATATATTTTAATCCTCATTTGAGGAAATGTTTTTTATTGATTTTAGAGAGAGAGCGAGAGAAAGATTGATTGATTGTCTCCTGTATGTGCCCCAACCTAGGGGTCAACCTGCAACCTAAGTATATGCCCTGATCAGGAATTGAACTCACAACCTTTTGGTGTACTAGATGACGCTCCAACCAACTGAGCCACCCAGCCAGGGCTATTTTACTTTATCTTAACTGCTATCTCATCTACAAAGTATCACTATTTAGAATAGTAAATCTGAGCACAGTCATTATACCACCACAGATAATCTAAAGGAAGACATTTGAAATGCTTAAAGAGACTGTGACAACTGTTGTATAACATTAAATTAAAAAGTGATATTTATTTATATAAATTTACATATTTACTAGAGGCCCAATGCACAGAATTGTGCAAGAGTAGACCTTGTCTTCCCCTGGCTGCTGGCACCAGGTTCCCTCTGGCACCCAGGACCTGAGCTTCCCTTGCAACCCTGCTTCGTTCAGAAGGTTGTCTGGAAGGACATCTAGTCTAATTAGCATATTATACTTTTATTATTATAGATCTCACATATATGAATATATTGTTTAATTTACATATAAAATATAAAAAGTGGTATTTAGCTTGAGAAGATGAAGTTGATTTCCATATGGTGGAGTAGCTAGGACCTTAAAAAATATATCAAAGTGAATTATGAAAGTGTTTGCCAAATTTTATAATATAAAAACTAGAAGTTATTGTTAACTAGTGAAGAAGAATAAATTCAGGATATACATTGGATATTCAGCTTATAGAACTGTTAACAAGAGAAGATTTTGGCCAAACTTCCCATTTAAACACATATACACACTCCAATTGTATCTTCAGTCTTTTTTTGCTAGAGGGAAACACCATTTCAGTCTTCTTAAAGCCTTAAATTAGTATCATTGGCAGCATGAAAGATGTTTGGACTCTGAATTCCCAGATTAGCACAGGGAGGAAGTTTCATGAAATTTGTGAAAATCTCAGCAAAATGTGAAAACGTGGTGAGAAGGAAACTATTAATCTGCATTCTATCTTGGCTCCCAGGATATGAGGCATTACTAGTATTCTTCTGTATTTAATATACTATATATATATACATATCCCCCCCCCAGATCTCTCTTTGTACCACATCTCCTCCCACCTGGGTATTGTTTCCTCTTTCCCTAAGAACTGGCTTTTATGAATATTTATTTTAAAAATATATTAAGGTAGCATTAGTTAATAACATGTTTCAAGTCTACAGTTCTATAATGCATCATCTGTACTTTGCATTCTGTGCTCACCACCCAAAGTCTAATCTTCATCCTTCCCATCCCTTCTCCTCTTGTCCTTTTTTTTTTAAAGCCACAAATTTAGCTATGATCTGCACATGGTAAAACACTACTACTTCTTGAGCTCCCATTATAGGACCATATGGACTATATAATGCTGTAGTTGTACATTTTACACACCGTATATTTAATGTTCATAGAATCCCTATAAGGTAGGTAGTATTTTACTATTCGATGATGAAGAAATAGACTTAAAACTACACATCTGGAAAGTAACAGAGCTGGATTGAATCCTCTCCTTTATGTGAGTGACCTTTTCATGCAGCAGTACAATCTCCCTGTTCATCCAACAAATACTGCTTTATTGCCCACTGATAACAGGAAACATTTATTGGATGCTTACTGAGTTCCAGGGACTGTGTCCAATGATTTATATATATATTATTACATTTAATTCTCATTTTCCTTTCACTTAGGTACTATTATCCCCATTTTCCAAGTGAGTAAACCAGTTTTCCCTGGGTTATCCATCTTGTGCCTACTCTCCCAAATTAAATCTCATAATAATTAGTCTTCAGCTTGAATCACATAATCACTCAACCCATCTGTGTTACTGTCTTTTCTCCTGTACAGCCTCTGAATGTATCCTTATTTATCTGCTCTCTATGGGAAATCCTATAATTTCTCTCACTTTCTACTTTTATCCTGATCTCTGTTTAGGCAAACTTGGAACCAAAATTCTTTTTTACTCTGCTTTTTAACTTCTCCCTTCATTGTTTTAGGCTCTTTGGTGACTGTTAGAAACTGAGTTACATGAAACATTTTTGCCCTCTTGTTCTAACTCTGTGCTGGACTCCTCTCAGGCCATTTGTTCCCTCCTACTTCGGATACCACAGTTTACCCTTGCCTTGCTGATGACAGTTCCTTCCTGTCTGCCCATCACACACTGCCTCCTTGGTCATTTTGTAATCCAGTTTCTGCCTGGACCACCTCTATGTTCTGTCAAAGCTGCCCTTTCCTTAAATTCATCCAGGTGCTCTTCCAAGCTCAAGCCCTCATCCTCTTCCCTGTGTATCTAGGAGGTTAAAGCAGAAATTTCCCTGCTCATCACCCTGACTCAGTAGGAAATTGATCTGACTCTAATTTATCCACTACTTTGAGAATCTGTATTTTTTTTCCAGGGTATATTTCAGGTCGTTTTCTGTCTCACTGTATCAAGTTATGTGAAGACCCTTTCTCCTCCATTTCTGCCTTTTTTACTTCACCTGATGCCCAAGCTTTTACTTGGCTTGGAGAATATATTAAGCATCATATTTTAGATTAGAACCTAGAAGAGTTCTTATGGTGTTATTTAGTTTATTCCTGACATAGAGATAAGATCTTTCTCAACCTCTTCTTGACAACAGTTATTTACATTATTTATTAAAAATTTATTTTAACAAAGGGCTGAGGCTGCTTATATATACTACGTATTGTTAGAGAGGTAGTTTAAGAAATAAGGGCCCTCATGACATTATAGTAAATGGAGAAAGACATGGCAACCTCCTTAAGAAAAAGACTGCAGTCTGCCTTTGAGGTGCTTTTAAGTGCAGTGTCACATGGAGTAATTCTTATTTTTGTGTAGTCTGTAAAGGAAAATGGATTTTTAACAATATACCCACCTACAGATCAATGATTAGTAGCCAGGTGTAAAGAAAATGGAGTTGATTTGACACTGTTGTTTTTAACTTAAAGAGAATGAGTAGTTTCAGAGGATGTGTTGTATATACCTATTGATGTCTTGAATACCAATATCTCTAGTTGGTTATTAGACTTTTGTTTTGCTTTTCTTTATGGCAGGTGAAATAGACCTGCTAGAAGAGAAAGAATGGCTGATTTCAGGTAGATTCTAAGAAAAATTAATCAAACTTTTATGATTTGGTTATATAGTATATAAAGTAGACCCATGTTTCTTTAAGTGTGTGTATGTGTGTGTGTGTGTGTGTGTGTGTGTGTGTGTGTATCAGAGAGAAAGAAACATCAATGATAAGAAAGAATCATTGATTAGCTGTCTTTTGCACGATTCCTACTGAGGATCAAACTTGCAACCTGGCATATACTCCACCTGGGAATCGAACCATGACCTCCTGGTTCATAGGTCAGTGCTTCACCATGGAGTAACACCTGCCAGGCAAACTAGCAGTTCTAGCAGTTCTTCTTAGACTTTAATATGTAAAATCACTTGGAAATCATATTTAAATACAGATTCTGTCTTAGTAGATTTGAAGAGAGACCTGAGATTCTGCTAGCAAGCTTCCAGGAGTTGCTTTTCTGCTGGTGCATGGACCACACTTTGAACCAAAGTGTGTATTCCTAATTTCTTTGATAATCTGCTACTTGTATTACTATGGAATAAGACAAATTTAGGGGGAGAGGGAATGATGGCAGAATAGAGGGATGTGTCCTGAGCCTTGTCCCTGACTGGACAGAAAGAACAGCTGAGGGTTGCATGGGGAGAGTGTGTTGGCAAGTTAAGAGAAAGCTATACTCCAGGAGAAGGTGGGAGACTGCTGGACGGGGCTCTCCTTACTGGGCAGACCCCACTGCTGCTGGGTTACCTCCCTGAGCCACCAGAGACCACGCCATCTTGAAAGGGAAAGTGGATATTATTGGAAGCCTAAAAATATACAACTACAGCACCCACCGAACAGCTGCGAACCCCAGAACACTGGTCCCCAACAAGAAGAAATAACTCTGGTAAACATATATGCACCCAATACAGGAGCACCCAAATACATAAAAAAACTCCTGGAGGATATCAAGGGAGAGATCGACAGCAGTGTAATCATAGTAGGAGCCTTAAATACCCCACTATCACCATTGGACAAATTCTCTAAACAAAAAAATCAGCAAAGAAACATCAATCCTAAATGACTCACTTGACCAGATAGAATTAATTGACATTTTCAGAATATTTCAACCCAAAGCCACAGAATGTACATTCTTCTCAAGTGCACATGGGTTATTTTCAAATGTAGACCATATATTGGGTGATAGACAAAATCTCTTCAAATTCATGAAGATAGAATTCATATTAAGCATGTTCTCAGATCACAGTGGCATAAAACTGGAAATCAACTTCAATAAAAACAATCTAAAGAAATCAAACACATGGAGACTAAATAGCATGCTATTAGACATGGGTTACCACAGAGATCAAGGAAGAAATGAAAAACATCATGGCAATAAATGACAGTGAAAACAATACAAAACCTATGGAACACAGCGAAAGCAATCTTAAAAGGGGAGTTCAAAGTTCTACAAGCCTACTGCAAAAAACAAGAAACAATGGTAATAAATTACCTAACCCTACAACTCCAAGAATTAGAAAGAGAGCAACAAGAAAAGCCGAGTGTAAGCAGAAGGAAGGAAATAATAAAGATCAGGGTGGAGAAAAATGACATAGAGACCAAAGATACAAGACAAGAGATCAACAAAACGAAGAGCTGGTTCTTTGAAAGGCTAAATAAGATTGATGAACCTCTAGTCAGGCTCACCAAGAACCAAAGAGAGAGGATGCAAATAAACAAAACCAAAAATGAAAGAGGTGAAATAACAACAGATCCCACCAAAATACAAAGGATTGTTAAAAAGTACTATGAACAACTCTATTCCAACAAACTGGACAACCTGGAGGAAATGGACATATTCCTAGAAAAATATAACCTGCCAAAACTCAATCAGGAAGAATCTAAACATCTCAATAGGCCAATAACTATGTAAGAAATTGAAGCAGTCATCAAAAAGCTTCCAGCAAACAAAAGCCCAGGTCCAGACAGCTTCCCAGGAAAGTTTTACCAAACATTCAAGGATGAATTAAAACCTATTCTCCTCAGACTATTCCAAAAAGTTCAAGAAGAAGGAACCCTTCCAAACTCCTTCTATGAAGCCAGCATCACCCTAATAACAAAACCAGATAAAGACAACACAATGAAAGAGAATTACAGGCCAATATACCTCATGAGCATAGATGCTGAAATCTTCAACAAAATTCTAGCAAATCGGATCCAGCAGTACATCAGAAAGATCATACACCATGACCAAGTAGGATTTATCCCAGGAATGCAAGGATGGTACAATATCTGCAAATCAATAAACATGATACATCGCATAAATAAATTGAGAGATAAAAATCACATAGTCATATCAATTGATGCAGAAAAAGCATTTGACAAAATCCAACACCCTTTCTTGATAAAACTCTCAACAAGGTGGGAATAGAATACCTCAACATAATAAAAGCTATATACGATAAACCCACAGCTAACATCATCCTCAATGGGCAAAAACTAAAACCATTTCCCCTAAGAACAGGAACAACACAGGGATGCCCACTCTTACCACTCCTGTTCGAAATAGCACTGGAAGTATTAGCCATTGCAATTAGAAAAGAACAAGAAATAAAAGGCATCCAAATTGGAAAAGAAGTAAAGCTGTCCTTATTTGTAGATGACATGATATTGTACATAAAAACCCTGAAAGACTCCATAAAAAACTAATAGTCTTAATAAAGGAATTTGGCAATGTAGCAGGATACAAAATTAATGCCAAGAAATCTATGGTATTTCTATACACCAATAGTGAACTTACCAAAAGAGACTAAAAAAGCAATCCCATTTACCATCGCACCAAAACAATTAAGATACCTAGGAATAAACCTAACTAAGGAGGTAAAAGACCTATATGTGGAAAACTACAGGACACTGAAAAAAGAGATAGAGGAAGACGTAAACAGATGGAAGAGCATACTATGCTCATGGATTGGGAGAATCAGCATCATTAAAATGTCCATACTACCCAAAGCAATCTATAGATTCAATGCACTCCCCTTAAAATACCAATGGCATATTTCACAGACCTGGAAAGAACTCCAAAAATTCATCTAGAATAAAAAAAGACCCCGAATAGCCACAGCAATCCTGAGAAAGAAGAATAAAGTAGTTGGGATCCTCAATATCAGATTTCAAGCTATATTATAAAGCCACTGTTCTCAAAACAGCCTTGTACTGACTGGTGCAACCACTGTGGAGAACAGTATGGAGTTTCCTCAAAAAACAAATGGAACTTCCATTTGACCCAGTAACCCCACTACTCGGAATATATCCTAAGAAAATAGAAACACCAATCAGAAAGGATATATACATCCCTATGTTCATAGCAGTACAATTTACATTAGCTAAGATTTGGAAATAGCCTGCATCCAGCTGATGACTGGATCAGAAACCATGGTACATCTACACAGTGGAATACTATGCTGCCATATAAAAAAAACAAGGAATTCTTACCATTTGCAGCTACTTGGATGGAACTTGAGAGCATTATGCTACGTGAAACAAACCAGTCAGTGATCTCACTTATTTATGGATAATAAAGAACATTATAAACGATGAACAAAAAGACAGCTACAGAGGCACTAAAGCATCAAGCAGACTGTCAAATTACAGTGGGAAGGTTAGAGAGAGGTGGGGTATGTAACAGATTAACCGAAGGACTTGTATGCATGCATAGAAGCATAACCAGTGGACTCAAGACACAGGGGGTGGGGGTGAGAGCATGTATGGGAATGGGTTTGGGAAGATATGTACACATGTAAGCATTAATTAAAAAATGGGAAAAAAAATAAAAATGTTCTTCATCTATTGATTATAAAATATACCTAAGAAAGCCAAAAAAATGGCATGAGTTTTTATAGAACATTTAGTTGTGTGTTTTCTTTTTATCCCAACAGGGACTGTATATCTTTTAGAACCATTTTGATTAGTAGTTGTTACTCATTTTATCTGAATCAAAAGGGCAGTTTATACATGTCCTAAATGTCTATTCTCATAGTAGCAGTAGCTATAATAATAATAATGTATTTTCTGGATACTTTGACCTTCATTCAGTCTGGTAGTCTGCAGCCATTTGCTTGGTGCATCTACTGTATAAGCTTTTGTGCCTGTAGGGAAAACATTTTTTTTTTTGGTATGTTTAATTTTTTAAAAAATTTTAATCTTTATTGTTCAGATCATTACAATTGTTCCTCTTTTTCCACCTCCCCATATCTCAGCTCCCACCCCACCCTCTGCTCTTATCTCCCCCCAAAGCATTGTCCTCATCCCTAAGTGTATGATTTTTGTCCAGTCTCTCCCTGCACCCCTTTTCTTTTCCTCTGAGAATTATCAGTCCACTCTCTTTCTATGCCCGATTCTATTATATTCACCAGTTTATTCTGTTCATCAGATTTTCAATTCACTTGATTTTTAGATTCACTTGTTGATAGATATGTATTTGTTGTTCATAATTTTTACCTTTACCGTTTTCTTCTTCCTCTTCTTAAAGAATACCTTTCAGCATTTCATATAATACTGGTTTGGTGTTGATGAACTCCTTTAGTTTTTTTCTTATCTGTGAAGCTCTATATTTGCCCTTCAATTCTGAATGGTAGCTTTGATGGGTAGAGTAATCTTGGTTGTAGGTTCTTGCTATTCATCACTTTGAATGTTTCTTGCCACTCCCGTCTGGCCTGCATCGTTTCTGTTGAGAAATCAGCTGACAATCGTAGGGGTGCTCCCTTGTAGGTAATTAACTGTTTTTCTTCTGCTGCTTTTAATATTTTCTCTTTGTCTTTTGCTCTTGGTATTTTAATTATGATGTGTCTTGGTGTGGTTCTCTTTGGATTCCTTTTGTTTGGGGTTCTGTGTGCTTCCTGGACTTGTAAATCTATTTATTTTCACCAGATGGGGGAAGTTTTCAGTCATTATTTCTTCAAATAGGTTTACAGTATCTTGCTGTCTCTCTTTTTCTGGCTGCCCCATAATTCTGATGTTGGTATGCTTGAAGTTGTCCCAGAGGCTCCTTATACTATCTTCACATTTTTGATTTTTTTTTTTTTTGCTTTTCCAGTGCAGTGTTTTTTGCTTCTTTGTATTTCAAATCTTTGACTTGATTCTTGTGATCTTGTCTGCTGTTAGGTTTCTGTATAATATTTTTTATTTCAGTCAGTGTATGTTTAATTTCTAGTTGGTCCTTTTTCATCTCTTGTTGTGTCTCACTAAGTTTATCAATTTTTTCTAGGAAAATTCTTAAAAAACCTTATAACCATGGTTTTGAACTCTATATCCAGTCATTTGTTTTCCTCCATTTCTTTCGTTTGTGATCTATTCTTGTGTCTCTGCATATTTCGCTGTTTCCCTGAGTTGGTGAAATAGCTTTGTGTGCTAGATGTCCTATGTGGCCCAGTAGCTCTGCCTCCCCAGTTACCTGAGGTGGACACTCTTGATGCACCCCTTTGTGAACTGTGTGTTCAGGCTTGTGGTAGTTAAGTCTTGATTGTTGTTGGTATCACTGGGGGGAATTGATATCCAAGCCAGTTGGTTTTGAGGATCAGCTGTGTCTGCGCATGTGCGCTTGCCTCTAGACCTCTGCCTTTCCAGTTCCCCTGAGTTTCTGTGCACTCTAGGGACCCGTATGAGTCTGGGTCCCCAGGGTCTTGCCCAAAACTGGGGTTCAGTGAAGTTGAACCTGGATTTCAGTGCTGTTGTGAGGTTCTGTGTTCCTCCCACTAGAGAAAGCCAGCAGCACAATCAGCGGTCAGCACTCTGTGTGCACACTTTCGCACGCACTTTCACGGGTCCCCAGACCTCTGTCTTCCGCGGCTCCCCTAATTTTTTCTGCACTCCTTCCTTTTTACAACAGTCCAAACTCCCCCGTATGAGTCTTGCCTGGAGCTGGGGTTCAGTGCAGTCGGGATTTTCCTTATTTCTCCCGCTAGAGGAAGCTAGCCAGACCCTCCTCTGCCCATCCTTTCCACGAGCGTGTCTCCACACCTCAGCCTTTTATAGTTCCTGAGTCTTAGTGAGTCCCTCTCTTTACTTCTAGTTGTAGAATTTTCACTCAGCCAATTTTCCTATGTTTCTGGATGGTATCCATTCTGTCTTTTAGTTTTAATTTTGAAATTGTTGTTTGAGGCAGCAGCTTATGTGTTCACCTATGCTACCATCTTGGTTTCTCCTCCAGGGAAAACATTTTATTAATATTTTGGGATGGGATATGATGGCCAGCTTAGACTAATTGTGGAAGAAATTTAGTGCTGACTGGTAGAAATCCTGAGCTTTAAATTTAAAAGCCTTTCAAGAAAAGGAGAAAGTCTGTTAGAGATATTTAAGGAAGTTGCTTCATTATATGAACTGATAATTGGTTGTGAAAATTAATTATAGTTGTTTGCATATAAATAGAGGTTTCTAAAGAACTTGGGTTACTTCAAAACTATTGGATGGATTAGAATTATTTTACTATTATTACATTTGGTTTACATTTTCTTTAAAACAAGGTGTTGTTTTTTTTAAAACAAACAAACAAACAAATGAAAAAAACAGCCTCTCTTGCCTGGCATAGCTCAGTGGTTGAGCGTCGACTTATGAACCAGGAGGTTGAGGTTCTATTCCTTGTCAGGGCATATGATTTGGTTATGTAGTATAAATATCTCCCTTTCCATTCCTCTCTGAAATCAATAAAAAATATATTTAAAAAATCCTTTCTAAATAATTCAAAATTCAGAGTTAGACTTGCTATTTATTTGCTCTCCTGAATAAATTATAAAATGTTCTGTTTTCTCAGTTTAAACTTTCCCTAATATTTATTGTTGATAGTAATTTTTCTTTAATTTGATTTAACTTCTCTTGGAAGAGTGGTTGGATTATTGTCAATAATAATGATTATTGCCAACATTTACGGAGCTCTTATTCTGTGTCAGACACTGTACATGGAGTATTTTTATTTCTCCCAACAACCCTTCTTTTTTTTTTCCATAAAGCCAGAGAGACTAAGTGACTTGCTCACGTTTATTCAGTTGGTAAACAGGGGAGGTAGTATTCTAATGCTGATGGCCTGACTGTAGAATCCATGCTCAGAATCTTGAGAATTCCTCTAGGTTTGGAAGAAAAGGCCTAGAAGACCTCAAAGGGCTTTACTTTTAATGAGAGGGGCTCAGATTATTCCTGACATAAGATACCTTTGTGAAGATTTGTAATTGAGAGGGAAAGGGTGCCACAGAAGGAATGATTGTGAGATATCGATTTTTCTAGGAACTTTCACATTTAATCAGCACCCATCAACTCTATGACATATTATCCTTCACTAAAAAGAAAAGGACAGTCGATTCTCCATCTGTAGTGTCTGTTGCCTACCCCAGTGGTTGGCAAACTGCGGCTTGCGAGCCCCAGTGGTTGGCTTCTTGACTGTGGCTCTTCCATAAAGTACCACGGCCTGGGCGAGTCTATTTTGAAGAAGTGGCATTAGAAGAAGTTTAAGTTGAAAAAATTTGGCTCTCAAAAGAAATTTCAATCGTTGTACTGTTGATATTTGGCTCTGTTGACTAATGAGTTTCCAGACCACTGGTCTACCCCATTATTTTGGAAAAATCTTACGCTCTTGGTCTTCATGATGTTATTCTCTTCCTTCTTCTCTGTTACTTTGATACCATTTATTTCTCCCAGTCTTCCCTTAAGTCTTCCCCAGGATTCATTCCTTGCTCCTTTTACTCTGTGCGCTCTTTTTATTCTGTGTGCTCTTCTCATTTATTCTGTGTGACTTCAAACACTGGTGTGATTTTCATTGCCAGACTCCTGTGTGTCTGCAGCCCTGGCAGTCCTCTGCCACTGAGAGCACATTGGATACTTACTCCTACGTGCCACACAAGTGCTTCAAACACAAGATGTTTAAAAGTTTGTCTGATAATCTCCTTCCAGATCTACTCCTTTTCCTTTATGCTCTGTCCTGGATCATGACTTCACCATCTATGCCACCAGCCACTTCAGAAATCTGGGAGTAATCCCAAATGTTCATTCTCACCTCTTATATCAGTCCCCAAGTCTATAGATTTATTCTTGTAACTTTTCTTATCTGCCCATCTTTTCTATCACCAGTCAGCTTCCTGAATCCAGGTTTCCATAATTTCTTGCAATTTAGTGGTCTCCCAGTCTGGCTGCCCATCAGGGGCTCTTTGAGATTATAGTGTTGGGTCCCATCCACAGAGATTTTGATTTTTAACAAGCAGATGATTCTTATGATTCTTATCAGACTCCCCCAGGTCTAATCTAACCTATACATCTTCAGCAATTTCCTGCCATAACCCGTATTTCAGGCCTGCTTGGTTGCTAAAATAAGTATTTTTTTTTCTTTTGGGCTATTTGTATATATGTTTTTCTCCCTCCCTATTTGCTTGACAATTTTCTCTTTTATCAAGAATAAACATTTTTTTATTTTTTCATGTCCTAACATTGTTCTTTAGACTAGCCTCTGATATTATCCTGCACAGCCATTGACTTTTCATGTCTGTCTTCTCCTCTAATAGGTAATGAGTTTTGAGAGGTCATGGAATAAGTAACCTGTCCCAAATCACTTAGATCAGAAGAGGTGGAGAGACTGACTTGAAAGTCTGTTCTATTTACCCTTAACATCTCTGGGATTTTAAGACACAAATCAGATTAGGAATAAAAGCCTATTGGTGGGTCATGGATACAGACAACAGTATGATGATTACCAGAGAGAAGGGGGTGATGAAGGCAGATGGAAGGGGTAAGTGAGAGATAAATGGTGATGAAAGTAAACTAGACTTTGGATGGTGAGCATACAATGTAATGTGCAGATGATATATTGTAGAATGGTATACTTTGAAACTATATAATTTTATTGACCAATCTAACTCCAGTAAATTCAATTAAAAAAAAAACAAAACTGTTGGTGGAGGGTTTTTTTTTTAAGGGAAGCTCCACTTTAGATGGATGATTTTTCTTCCAATTTTTTATAAAGGTATAATTTACACATAAAATTAACTCTAATTTTTAATGATTAATTTGTGAGTTTTGACACACATATGGTTATGTAAACATTACATGGCTTTAATATAGATAAAATTGAATAAAGTTTGTAAATAAATTAGTCCCACTTGGCATGAGCTTTATGAAACAGCCACAATGTTCTAAATAGAAAGTATTTCCCAAGAAAGAGTTAACCCTAAAGGGGCTAGATGTGAGAGAAACATCTTTCGGCTGCCTCCCATACATACCAAACCAGGGCTCAAATTGGGAAATTTTCTCCCTGAAATTTTTTCTTTTTATTAAATTTATTGGGGTAACACTGGTTAACAAAATTATACAGGTTTCAGGTGCACAATTCTACAGCACATCATCTACACTGTATTGTGTGTCCATCACCATTTATCCCCCCTATACCCTCCTCCACTTTTCTCCACCCTTCTCTCCTTCTGGCACACTGTTGTCTATGTCTATGAGTTTTTTCTCTTTTTGCTCAATATCTTAAAATGAATGGATATGGTGACTGAGTGGTACTGGAATACCTGGCAGGACACATGAGGCTATTGCTCCACCTTCTTGGGCAAGTCTCTTAAGCTCTCTGAATCTAATTTTTAAGATAAAAGGATCATTTCTAAATCTAAAATTCTACACCTCTAGTTTAGATAAAGATTTAACATGCAATGTGAAAGACTTAAAATTATTAGTAAACGAGAGGCCTGATGCACGAAAATCATGCAAGAGTAGAACCCTTGCAGCAGCAGCTTCCCGTGCCTCCCCCCACCCAGTCCCCACTGGTCATTCCTGAAGGTCATTCGGAAAGTCATTCTGGAAGGTCTTTCTGCTGTCCAGTCTAATTAGTATATTGGCTCTTTATTATATAGGATAGGCTCAAAATAAGAGCAAAATCACTAAGACACAAAGGCATAAGCATATTAATAAGCCTGTTAATACTATAAAGTATCAAAATAAGGCAATTTGACTAGTGTCAGTTTATATGTATGCCATATAGACCTCCTCCAGAAAAATTTTTCAAACAGAGAATTCCCAAGAATCCTAATATATAAGAACTCTGAGTCGTAAAGCCTGGTAACAACTGAGGCTCAACCAACCAGAAGTCAATCCTCAGTCAGAGTTATGTTGCCATGGCAACCCAGCGCTGACTGCTTCTGCTGCAGACCTGGTGCCCCCAAACTGACTGCTGAGGGGGCTGCGAATCAGGGCCAGAGAGAGGCCTGAAGAGAGAAGCAGGGACTGATCCATAGTCTCCCAGACAGCTGTTGATCAACACTTGTCTCTCTCTCTCTCTCCTAGTCTGGTCAGCAGCCTGCCTCCATTTCTCTCCAAGCCTCCATCGGGGCTGCTGATCAGCCTGCCTTTCTCATTGGGTCCTGTTGATAGGCCCAGAGATGCTGACTGGCATAGAATCTGACCATTCAGAACCAAATCTGGGTCAACTGTGAGGAGCCAATGCCTGCCTAAGAGGCAGAGCTTTTGACACTGATTGGCATAGAAACTGACCAATCAGAACCAAATTGGCTAGCAGAGGAGAGCAGTTGGGGCAACCAGGCCAGCAAGGGAGGGCAGTTAGGGATGAGATCAGGCCAACAGGGAAGGGTAATTGGGGGCAAACAGGCCAGCAGGGGAGGGCAGTTGGGGGAGAGATCAGGCCAGCAGGGGAGGGCAGTTAAGGGCGATCAGGCAGGCAGACAGAGGCAGTTAGGGGCAATCAGGCAGGCAGGCAGGTGAGCGGTTAGGAGCCAGCAGTCCCAGATTGTGAAAGGGATGTCCGATTGGAGAGGGTACCCTCCATGCACAAATTTTGTGCACTGGGCCACAAAATTTGTTATGTAAAAGTCATTTGCATCTTGATATTCCTTGATGACAGAATTTGACTATAGTGGCAGGAGGGGACAGGGTTTTTTAATAGAATTTCCCCTGCCATTAATAAATTCATGGTATTGGATCTTACCCATAACTGTAAGATTAGGATATTGACAACATACTAGAAAAATATATTCTTTTACTCTGATATACATAATCTATATTTGGAGTTAGTGTAACTTAAATAAATAAAACACATAATTTACAATTAAGTTATTTAAATATTTGAGTTAATCAAAAACTGGATAATTCAGTTTTTAAACATTTATTTTTATTGTTAACACTATTACAGATGTCCCCCATTTTTCTCCCTCTTTGCCTACCTCTTCCCCTGGCCTTCATTAGACCTTTGTCTGTGGCCATGGGCTATGTATATATGTTCTTTGGCTAGTCTCTCTACCTTCTTGATAATTCATTATGTTAAGGTAACACAAATTATATAAAGCTTCAGTACTCATTATTTTCCTTGACTATTCTATTTTCTTATGATTTTCTTTCTTTTTTTCTTTTTTTTTGTTCAAGACTTGAGGGGACCTGTTAATAGTAGTGAGTTTTCATATCATTGTATGACACTATTGCGTTGCACTCAGACCTTCTTTTTAGTGGAAACGGGAACATATAGAAGAAGGATAGGGCATTTGAATGTTTTTCAAGTACAAAATGAAATATTAATGCAAGTAAATTCAGAAGGACACAAATAACTGCAAGACGGGAAATTTCATGGAAATATCATAGGTTGGGAATTGTTATGCTGTTGTTCAAGTTGCTGACAATTACTACAACTTTCACAATAATCATTGGAAGTGGAATTTTTAAGAACTGAAAGAGCTAGTTTGAGAAGGATCTGGTGTGAAATGTGGCCTTTTTATAGGCAGAACACAGAGTTTTTTAAGTGGTTGTGGCATGAATGTATGATTTGTGTTGTTGGGCAAAGAAGTAAGGGCATTGCCTTTTTTTCTCTTGGAGAAAGCATTAAAGACATTGAGTCTCATAGGGCACACATGTACTCACTAAATACCTGGTTGAGGTGTTGTTAACTTCAGGTTAAAATTGTGTACCAACATAGAGGAGTATCTGGCAATAGCTGTAGGAAGGGGTTGTTGTACACTGAAGAAACCTTGAGTATCAGAAAATGTACAGTTGAGTTTCACTGATGGGATAGAGAACAAAGGACTGATATGAAAAAAATGCACTCTTCATTTATTCATTAAATAAACTTTAGGTGCCTTGATAGGCCTTGCAATATAAGAATGAAAGACCCAGCCCCTGCCTTCAGGGAGATTACATTTTAAAGCAGTGGTTCTCAACCTTCCTAATGCCGCGACCCTTTAATACAGCTCCTCATGTGGTGGTGACCCCCAACCATAAAATTATTTTCGTTGCTACTTCATAACTGTAATTTTGCTACTGTTATGAACTGTAATGTAAATATCTGATATGCAGGATGTATTTTCATTGTTACAAATTGAACATAAGTAAAGCATAGTGATTAATCACAAAAACAATATGTAATTATATATTGTGAAATATTTATTTCTAATTACAAATAAATGAAATTTTGTCTTGAATCTTGGTGTAGCATGGGTAACAGTCTTAATATGACAACAGTAAACTGCATTGCTACATTTTGCTACACCGAGGAGCGGTGTGTTGGTTCCTAAGATCATGGGAAATAGGTGTTTTCCAATAGTCTTAGGTGACCCCCAAAGGGGGTCGCGACCCACAGGTTGAGAACCTCTGTTTTAAAGCAAGGTGACTGAACAAGGTGATGAGTGCTCTAAGGCAGTGGTTGGCAAACTCAACAGAGCCAAATATCAACAGTACAACGATTGAAATTTCTTTTGAGAGCCAAATTTTTTAAACTTAAACTTGTTCTAACGCCACTTATTCAAAATAGACTCGCCCACGCAGTGGTATTCTGTGGAAGAGCCACACTCAGGGACCAAAGAGTCCCATGTGGCTCGCGAGCCGCGGTTTGCCGACCACTGCTTTAATGGAACAGAAACGTGCAGGTGCTTCTGCAAATGTAAAATGGGTCCCTGATCAGTGAAAACTGCCTATTTTCTTGATCTGCTTTTCCTCACCTTCAATCCCATTCTTCCTCCTAATTATTATTTTAAAAAGTAACAATTTTTCAGAAGTTAAAAAAAAACTAAGGGATCATGTAGTTTCTTGGTACTTTAAAATTGGTCTATGGAATATTAGCATAGCCTCAGTTGGAGCTTTCTAGAAAATGCAGAATCTTCCTAAAAATGGGCTACATCCAGCCTTACTGAGTCAGAGAGAACATTTTAGCATCTCCTTCCTCTCCAGGTGATTTTTTTTTTCATTCAAGTTGGAGAAGCACTATATCCGGTTTTATAGATGAAGAACATGAAGACGTTGTGCCATATACACAGTAGCAGAGCTGCCATGAAAACTCTGTTTACTGATAGAGTCTGGCATGATTTCTGTCATATCTATTAATTCTTATCTACGCCCCTCCACCTTTTCTCTCTTCTATTGGCCTCTGTTAGTGCTTTATATTATCAGATCTTCAGCTTCTTACTTCCCTCTCTTTTATTAGTCTTTTCTTTAAAATTTTCTGTTGAATGAGAGAATGGTACAGGTTACCACAGTATACATCAAAGAGAATACATTTTTATTTATTCTGGATTTCTGGAAATTTTGAGACCTATTTCTCTAATTTTTTTTTGAAATTTTTTAATTTACTGTTCAGAACATCCTATGAAGACAGTAGGAATTCTGTGTATGGATTAGAGTGAGAAATGATCTAGGATGTTAGATTATGCCTTAAAGCAATCTTTTTGCTATTTGTTTCAATCTCATGGAAAAAACAGTACCTGCCCTCAAGTTTATGGAAAAGAATAGCACGCTATAGCAACTCCTTCTTTAGTCACCTGAAGTAGAGAGGGCTTTAAGGTTTCTATAATGTAGAAAAGTAAACTTTTCTATAATGTAGAAAAATAAAGATCTAAATAGATAAGTACTCCCATGTTTTAAGTGGGCCATTGGCATAGAAAGATAATGAGCACAGAAAGATAAAATGACCACATTAAAGAAAAGTGTACAGTCACTGATAGGACCATAGTGACACAGTCTTCAAACAAAAAAACACTCCTCCCTCCAATGAGAGATTTACTCTCTCTCCTGTCCTTTAAGTCTGGAATATGTTTTGATTTAAGTGTCTATTCATAATTTAGTTTAAGTCTGGAATATATTTTGATTTAAGTGTCTATTCATAATTTCCATGAATAGACAGATAATAGGCTTCTTAAAAGCTATGAAATAAAATCAGTTTTTCTTGTTCTCCTATTTATTTTTCTTCCAAGTTACTATTCTACCTTTATAACAACTCTTACTTTGTAGAAACCATAATTATTACATTACTTCCTGACTTTGGAGACTGATTAATTATTGTTCCATTTTTGTTTTATGTCTTGAATCTTATTTTCTTTTGACAGTATATAAAAACATTCATTTAGTTTTAAGTAAAATATTTTGAAATATAATTATCTAATATATATTTTTATTAAAATGGACAGTTTAAAATATGGTACATTTTAATGAGCAAGTAAATTAAATTTATTTTTGTTAGCTTTGGGAACTGGCTAAAAGGTAGAATTTTTTTTTTTTTACTATTTTAAAAGTATATAATATTACTGAAAATAGAACATAGAAATGCTTCACGTTACCAAGAAGAAATTAGAAATTAGTTTCACAACCTTTAAAATGCTTTTAAACTTTTAGAAATATAAAATTTAATTTCAATATCTTCTTAAAATGTATTAGAAAATTAATTTTTGTTAACTGCATATTTCATTTTCATGCTTGTCTTAGAAATATTTTACTTCTGGCATAACTATTGTAAAATTGATTCATGGATGTATATTTAAATATTAAGAACACTTTATTCATTTTAAATTAAATAGTGTGTTTTATTTTATATGTATATTTTTACACATATGTAAGGTAAATGATTTATAGCTTTAGAGAAAAGCTGTAAATTGGTTATGTTTATGGGTAAAAAAATAGACTCATGTTCTCAAAGAAAATTTTAGAAAAATGTCTTGGATATGATGATTACTATTTAAATAATTTATAGACCTTAACGATCTCTAAGTTAATATCCCAAATATAATTGTGCTTTTGTCTTCAGTATCCAGAAATATCCCAGGAAATGGCTTTCATTGCTCCACATCTCTTCAGTGTACTAATTCTTTCCTGTCTTAGACATAGGAGGGAGAAGCTTCCAAACTGCACTGATAAATTTCACGTTTAATGTGGAAGACACATTTCTTCTTAAAGTATTTTTTCTGTCTATGAAGTATCTCATTAACTTCTTATCTCATCCCTAGTTTGTTCTATATTTTTAGTGAGATTTATTTCTTGTCTTTGTTCTCTAGGTTCTCTGTAAAACACAATGTGTTCATAATGTAACAAAACTTCATTTTCAAAAGCTCAGGAGACTCAGTCTTGTTTCTTTGGTTTTTATGTCATCTATTTTTGTTGGAGCTCAAAGGATAATGATCTGTATTTGGTCAGTTTAGGAAAAACCAAGTTGAAACACAATTCCTAAAAAATTCGTTTTATAAAACATCGTTTGATGAATTTTATGTTATTTTGTTCTCTCTGTAGATAAACGTGTGGAAAATTGGCCTCTAATGCAGTCTCCATGGCCTACACTTTGTATAAGTACTCTTTATCTCCTGTTCGTGTGGCTGGGCCCAAAGTGGATGAAGGCCAGAGAACCTTTTCAGATGCGCTTGGTGCTTATTTTCTATAATTTTGGGATGGTTTTGCTTAATCTTTTTATCTTCAGAGAGGTATGTTTACTAAATTCACTTTATAATTCCCTTGGGTTATTGGAAATTAAAAAAAAAATAGACTATATAAAACATCACTGTAACTGGTACCACAAGGTAACTTAGTTACTCAAAAACATGTCAAACTTAAAGGCTAACACGGGCCAAATAAACGAGGAATGGGGCCCATGGGCCACCAATTTGACATGCTTGCTCTAAAAATAAATTTTATATTATTGACATTCATTTTTGGGTATCAAAAATATAAAACATACATTAATATTTATAAAAATATAAAACATACAAAATTTAAACAGGTGTTTAAATTTTGAAGTAGGCAGACTGGGTTCTAAAATAAGCCTTATTAGTTGTTCTGACATTGGAAATTATTTAACTTTTCTGAGACTCATTTTCCCATAAAATGGTGAAAATACCTAGGGTATCAGAGATAAAAGTGAAGTAACTTTTGCATAGTATTTAGTACATATTAACTACTCAGTAAATAGCTGCATATATTTATTTATAATTCTTATTCAGCAGTTTCAGGTTCGTAACTGATCAAACTATGCAGATGTAAAATACCAGTTTCAAATTAAATCCTATTATATAACGTCATTTTAATTTGGATTGAAGGTGAAATGAGTTCACTGTTATATAACTATTGCTACTAATCATTGTATACTTTTCTGGGCACTTGCAAATTCTTTAATGACATCTTAGACTACGGACTCTCAACTTGGTAAAAAACTTTTTTACCTAATTTGTTAGATACAAACCACTCGAGATCAAAAATAAAATCAGTACAACTCTTAGATCTGAGGCATGGTCAATCAAAATTTCTCTTAATATTATGAAGTAGATAGAATTGATGTCTTAGTCTAAAAGTGATATGTGATTTCCAATTTATTCTAAATTTCAGAATAAACTAAGACAGTAAATTGTAAATATTCTGAAACATAAAATATTTAATGCATTTGAAATATTTTAGATAATATCACTTTTTAAAATAATTTCAAAGATTGCATATTGTATTTAGGGCTCTTCAATGCTGTATCTACTAAAACTTTACTCCAGGTATTATTCCCTTTTTTTCCAGTTACTCACGGCATCCTATAGAGCAGGATATAGCTATATTTGCCAGACTGTGGATTATTCTGATAATGTTAATGAAGTCAGGGTAAGTACATTAACTTTTATTTTTTTAATTTAATAAATTTTTATTATCAGATTATTACAATTGTTCCCCTTTCCCCCCCCCCATAACTTCCCTCCACCCAGCTCCCACCCCACCCTCTACCCTTACCACTCCCCCCATTGTCCTCTTCCATAAGTATATAATTTTTATCCAGTCTCTCCCTGTACCCCCCCTCACCTCGTTCCCCCTGAGAATTATCAGTCCACTCCCTTTCTATGCCCTTGACTCTCTATATTCACCAGTTTATTCTGTTCATCAGATTTTCAATTCACTTGATTTTTAGATTCACTTGTTGATAGATATGTATTTGTTGTTCATAATTTTTACCTTTACCTTTTTCTTCTTCCTCCTCTTCTTAAAGAATACCTTTAATCATTTCATATAATACTGGTTTGATGTAGGTGAACTCCTTTAGTTTCTTCTTATCTGTGAAGCTCTTTATCTGTCCTTCTTGGTTGTAGGTTCTTGCTATTTATCACTTAGAATATTTCTTGCCACTCCTGTCTGGCCTGCATAGTTTCTGTTGAGAAATCAGCTGACAATCGCATGGGTGCTCCCTTGTAGGTAATTAACTGTTTTTCTCTTGCTGCTTTTAATATTCTCTCTTTGTCTTTTGCTCTTGGTATTTTAATTATGATATGCCTTGGTGTGGTTCTCTTTGGATTCTTTTTGTTTGGAGTTTTGTGCGCTTCCTGGACTTGTAAGTCTGTTTCTTTCACCAGGTGGGGAAAGTTTTCAGTCATTATTTCTTCAAATAGGTTGTCAGTATCTTGCTCTCTCTCTTATTCTGGCACCCCTATAATTCTGATGTTGGTACGCTTGAAGTTGTCCCAGAAGCTCCTTATACTATCTTAACATTTTTGGATTCGTTTTGCTTTTTGCTTTTCCAGTTGAGTGTTTTCTGCTTCTTTGTATTTCAAATCTTTGAGTTGATTCTTTGTTCCTCTAGTCTGCTCTTAGGTGTCTGTATAATATTTTTTATTTCAGCCAGTGTATGCTTAATTTCTAGTTGGACCTTCTTCATCTCTTCTTGGATCTCGCTAAATTTATCCATCTTTTCTAGGAAATTCTTAAAAAATCTTATAACCATAGTTTTGAACTCTATATTCAGTCTTTTGTTTTCCTCTATTTCTTTTGTTTGTGATCTGTTCCTTTGTCTCCACAATTTTGCTGCTTCCCTGAGTTGGTAGAGTAGCTTTGTGTGCTCGGTGTCCTATATGGCCCAGTAGCTCTGCGTCTCCAGTTACCTTGGTGCACCCCTTTGTAGGCTATGTGTACAGTCTTGTTGTAGTTAAGTCTTGATTGTTGTTGGTATCACTGGAGGGAATTGACTTCCAAGCCAATTGGTTGTGAGGATCAGCTGTGTCCACTACAGGAGAACTTCTGTGCTGGCCTCAGCCTTAAGACTTGCAAGATTGCAACCCTCTGTGCTAGGCTTGGATGGGGCAGAGTGTCAGGGCTGAACAGACAGTGTTGGCTTCCCGTCAGCCCTGCCCTACATGGCAGACACTGGGTCTCAACGTCCCTCGGTAATTGCTGCAGCCGTCTCTGTGCACATGCGTGTGCGGGCCTCTAGGCCTCTACTTTTTGTGTGCACCTCCAGACCTTTGGCTTTTCAGCTCCTATGAGTTTCCGTGTACTCCGGGGACCCGGACGAGTCTGGGTACCCAGGGTCTGACCCGAAACTGGGGTTCACTGCATTCGGACCTGGATTTCAGTGCAGTTGGGAGGTTCTGTTTTCCTCCCGCTAGAGAAAGCCCAGGACACAATCAGCAGTCAGTCCTCTTTGTGCATGCCTCTAGATCTCTGCCTTTTGCAGCTCCCCTAAGTTTTTGTGCATTCTTTCCTTTTCATGACAGTCCAGGCTCCCCCTGTATGAGTCTCGCCTGGAACTGGGGTTCAGTGCAGTCAGAAGTGGGGTTCAGTGCAGTTGTGAGTTTCCGTCTTCCTCCCACTTGAGGAAGCCAACCAGATCCTCCATCACCCGTCCTCTCCATGTGCATGTCTCCGTACCTCAGTTTTTTACAGGTCCTTTTAGTTTTCGTGAGCTCCTCTCTTTACTTCTAGTTGTAGAATTTCCACTCAGCCAGCTATCCTGTGGTTCTGATGGTGTCTCTTCTGTCTTTTAGCTGTCGTTTTGAAATTGTTGTGTAAGGCAGCAGTTTAGGTGTTCACCTATGCTGCCATCTTGGTTTCTCCCATAATTCTGATGTTGTTACACTTGAAGTTGTCCCAGAGGTTCCTTACATTATCTTAACATTTTTGGATTCTTTTCTCTTCTTGCTTTTCCAGTTGAGTGTTTTCTGCTTCTCCGTATTTCAAATCTTTGACTTGATTCTTGTGTTCTTCTAGTCCGCTGTTAGGTCTCTGTATGATATTTTTTATTTCAGTAGTGTATGTTTAATTTCTAGTGGGTCCCTTTTTCATCTCCTCTTGGGTCTTACTAAATTTATCCATCTTTTCTAGCAATTTTTTGAAAAACCTTATAACCGTGGTTTTGAACTCTATATCCAGTCATTTGTTTTCTTCCATTTCTTTCATTTGTGATTTGTTTCTTTGTCTCTGCATTTTTGCTGCTTTCCTGTGTTGATAGGGTAGCTTTGTGTGCTAGGTGTCTTATATGGCCCAGTAGCTCTGCCTCTTCAGTTACCTGAGGTGGACTTTCTTGGTGCACCCCTTTGTGGACTGTGTGTACAGCCTTGTTGTAGTAAAGTCTTTTTTTAAAAAAATTAAATCTTTATTATTCAGATTATTACATTTGTTTCTCTTTTTTTCCCTCCATAGCTCCCCTCAACCTGGCTCCCACCCCTCCCTCTATCCTTACCTCCCTCCCGTTGACCTCATCCATAGGTGTATGATTTTTGTCCAGTCTCTCCCTGCACCTCTCTCACCTCTTTCCCCCTGAGAATTATCAGTCCACTCCCTTTCTGTGCTCCTGATTCTATTATATTCACCAGTTTATTCTGTTGATCAAATTTTTAATTCACTTAATTTTTAGATTCACTTGATAGATATGTACTGGTTGTTCATAATTCTTTGTCTTTTACCTTTTTCTTCTTCCTCTTCTTAAAGAGTACCTTTAAGCATTTCATATAATACTGGTTTGGAGTTGATGAACTCCTTCAGCTTTTTCTTATCTGTGAAGCTCTTTATCTGCCCTTCAATTCTGAATGATAGCTTTTATGGATAGAGTATTCTTGGTTGTAGGTTCTTGCTATTCATCACGTTGAATATTTCTTGTCACTCCCGTCTGGCCTGCATCGTTTCTGTTGAGAAATCAGCTGACAGTCATATGGGTGTTCTCTTGTAGGAAATGAACTGTTTTTCTCTTGCTGCTTTTAATATTCTCTCTTTTTCTTTTGCTCTTGGTATTTTAATTATGATGTGTCTTGGTGTAGTCCTCTTTGGATTCCTTTCACATGGGGTTCTGTGTGCTTCCTGGACTTGTAAGTCTATTTCTTTTACCAGATGTGGGAAATTTTCAGTATCTTGCTCTCTCTCTTCCTCTGGCATCCCCACAATTCTGATGTTGGTACGCTTGAAGCTGTCCCAGAGGCTCCTTACATTATCTTCACATTTTTGGATTCTTTTCTCTTCTTGCTTTTCCAGTTGAGTGTTTTCTGATCTTTATATTTCAAATTTTTTATTTGATTCTTGCCTTCCTCTAGTCTGCTGTTAGGTCTCTGTATAATATTTTTTATTTCAGTCAGTGTATGTTTAATTTCTAGTTGGTCCTTTTCCATCTCTAGTTGGACCTTTTCCATCTGTAGTTGGTTCTTTTTCATCTCCTCTTGGGTCTTGCTAACTTTATCCAACTTTTATAGGATATTCTTGAAAAACCTTATAAGTGTGATTTTGAACTCTATATCCAGTCGTTTGTTTTCCTCCATTTCTTTTGTTTGTGATCCCTTCCCTTGTCTCGGCATTTTCACTATGCTGGGAGAACTTCTGCGTTGGATTCAGCCTTATGGTACCAGACTTGCAAAACCGCAAAAGCCTCTCTGTTGAGCTTGGTATGGGTGGAGTCTCAGAGCTTAAGGGATCGCCTTGCCTTCCAGTCGGCCCCGCCCTCCACGGCAACTGAGTCTCACGTGACTGGGTAATGGCTGGAGCAGTCCCTGTGCGCTCTCTCGCAGTGCTTCTAGACTGCTGCAGCCTTTCCAGGTCCCCTGCGCTCCGGGTCCATATGAGTCTGGGTCCCCAGGGTTTCGCCCAAAACCGTGGTTTAGTGGAGTTAGAAGTGACGCAGTTGGGAGGGTCTGTCTCTCGCCCACTCGTGAAAGCCAGTGGCACATTTAGCAGTCGTTCCTCTGTGTGCAGTGTTGTGTGTGCCACCAGACTTCTGATCTTTTGCGACTCCCCTAAATTTCCGTGCACTTCTCCCTTTTCACAGTCCAAAGTCCCCATGTATGAGTTTTGGCTGGGTCTAGGGTTTGTGTCATAGGATAAGGGGTTCACTGCCTTTGAGAGTCTCCGTCTCCCTCCCGCCAGAGAAAGCCAGCCAGGTACTCCGGCACCCGCTCTCTTCACGCTCACGTCTCTGTACCTCAGCTTTTTGCAGCTCCTGTGGGTCTCTGTGAGCCCCTCTTTCCTTCTAGTTGTAGAATTTCCATTCAGCCATCTTTCCTGTGGTTCTGGATGATGTCCGTCTGTCTTTTAGTTGTAGTTTTGAAATTGTTGTGCGAGGCAGCAGTGTAGGTGTTTACCTATGGCGCCATCTTGGATTCTCCTCTGTAGGGAAGTCTTGATTTTTGTTGGTATCACTGGGAGGAATTGACCTCCAAGCCAATTAGTTGTGAGGATCAGCTGTGTAAAATTGCAAAAGCCTCTGTGTTTGGCTTGGATGGGGCAGAGTATCAGGGCTGAGCAGACAGCTTGGCTTTCCATCAGCCCTGCCCTACATGGACCGGACCTGTCCTTTAGTAATCACTGCAGACCTCTCTGTGAGCACACGTGCGCCTTCAGACCACTGCCTTTCATATCTCCCCTGAGTTTCCCTGCGCTCTGGGGACCCATATGAGTCTGGGACCCCAGAGTCTTGCCTGAAACTGGGGTTCAGTGCAGTTGGAAGTGGAGTTCAGCACAGTTGGGAGGTTCTCTCTTCCTCCCGCTAGAAAAAAACAGAGGCACACTCAGCAGTCAGCCCTCTCTGCGTGCAGTGGTGAGCGCGCCTTCAGACCTCTGCCTTTTGTGGCTCCCCTGAGTTTCCATGCACTCCTCCCTTTTTTCAACAGTCTAGACTCCCCCTGTAAGAGTCTTGCCCAGAACTGGGGTTCAGTACAGTTGTAAGTTTTTATCTGTCTCCTGCTAGAGGAAGCCAGCCAGGCACTCCACCGCCTGTCCTCTCCATGCACATGTCTCCATACCTCAGCTTTTGAAGCTCCTCTGAGTCTCTGTGAGCCCCTCTCTTTCCTTCTAGTTGTAGAATTTCCACTCAGCCAGCTTTCCTGTGGTTCTGGATGATGACCATTTTGTCTTTTAGCTGTAGTTTTGAAATTGTAGTGTGAGGCAGCAGTTTAGGTGTTCACCTATGCAGCCATCTTGTTTTTTTTGTTTTTTTCTTCAGAACATTAACTTTTAATCAGTCAAAGAAGTTCTAATTTTATAGTCCCCAGTCTATGAAAAACATACTTTTATATAGTGGTAGAAATATACTGGATTGTTTTGTGTCAATAAAGCTATTTTTTTAAAGTACATAATTCAAAATCTGTTCTCTTACCTACAGTGTTTTTCATTTGGCATGTGTGTCTGAATACGTGTTAGATTACTAGATTGCAGTACTTTAAAACTAGTTCTATGCTTAATGTAAAAATATTTTAGATTTTTGCTGTTTTTGGTCAAGAATAGAAATTCATAGAGAGATCCTAATTTTTTGTTAAGAAAGTCTGAGGAAAAACAAATGTTTTATACACTATGTAATGTTTAATAAATCAAGCATAGCATAATTTGTATAGGTATAGACTAGTTATTATATTTGCTGAAAAATAAACCAATAATAATAGAATGTTATCATATTTTACTTTCCAATCACCTACATTAATAAATTTACCATTTTACTCAAAAACTTTATTAAATATTTATCAAACTGCTCTTGTGTTCTATGGTTCATATTTAAAGATATGTATACATAAATCATATGTAAACATGTTAATACGTTTTATGTTACATGTAATATATGTAGTAATAGCATGATACGTAGTAGCTTCCCTTGAAAACACTAGCGTTTTGGAATTGGGGTTGGATAATATAAATAGCAATATTCATTAAGATCCAAGATCAAACTGCTTTAATGTACTTACCATGATATGTCCATGCCTTCATTTTCTTATTAGAAGACTTATGTGCCGATGAAAAAAATCACCCCTTTGATTGTCATAATTCGTTTTATTCATTTAACATATATGTACTGAATATCGGTCATATGCAGCTAGTGTGAGGGGCACTGAAGACATGGAAAAGATAGGGGGACCCTGCCTTTATGGAGTTGACATTCTTGTGAAGAGTGTATGAGGCAAACAGTAGTCATATAACAAATGGTTAGCAAGGAAATCAAACCTGTGGGATGACTGAAAAGAATGAGGGGAGTACTTTATTTAGATTTCTTGGCTAGGAAAAAAATATTTTTCTGATAACTATATTGTCAGAGAACCTCCTCAGTGAGAAGGAAAGGAAAAAGTGTTTAACTTGCTTTCTTTTAGGACTGCACTTAGAAAAACCCCTTGGGTAAAACAACAAAGTAATATTTTTAGGATAAAGTTTTAAAATACTGCCCTGGTAATTATGAAACTACAGTACTGGCCTGCATAACCGGTCACTTCTTCTTCTTCTTCTTCAAAAAATGAGCTATTGTGAGACTGTAATCTAGGAGGAGAAAGAACCATAGATTCTCAGCAGATTGCATGTGAAATTTTCCTCCCTGACTCTTTCCCCCTTAATATTAGATGTAGTAGAATAAATATTCAGTGACTTGTTTTTGTATTTGTTGTTATATAGCCAAGAAGTATCACTTTTCACTTTGATGTAGCTATTCAAAGATATCTAATACAGTTTACAAATGAAAGTTAGGAATTATTTATTATTCATAAATTGCGGCTAATTTAGAGGCCCAGTTTTTTTTTTAGGGGGTCGAGGGGAGGATAAGACATTATTTTTTATCTTCTAGATAAAGTTTACCATGCCAAAATGGTTATTTTAAGGTACTAATATAATAATGAATATTAAATATATTATGTTTCTGTGAGTAGTGAACTATTTTAAGCCTATTTTAATGATAGTATTACTCAAGCAAATGCAGTGGGTAATTCTCAACTTGTAAACTAAAGGTTTTATTTTTCTTTGGCCCACACTTTATGAAAAAACAAACAACCAAAATCCTGTGATATATCAACAGCTGCAGGAATAAAATGAGGAAGGGATCTATTACCTCTAAAACATCTAAGCCTATGAATGAAGGTGTTAGACAACACCTGAACATACAAAGATTTCTTCAGTTATGTACTCCCTAGGGCACATATCATAAAAAGTACTTGACATAAAAAGTTGAGTTTTGGCTTCTATTATAATAGAATTCTTTAAAATATTTTAAAACATATATACAGAGGTTACCTTTCACTGGATCCCTGACTCCTTAATCTCAGCAGTAATCTTTCTGTACCATCTGTTGCCCCCCAAAGAAAAGACTTATTTATGTAAGCAGGATTACATTTATGACCTAGGAAATGTTTGTTGTTTCTGATTGTTTATTTTATTCTACCATTTAAAAATTTTTTCTGCCTAATGCAAACTTCTGTGATTAGGTACTTTGTTGCATGTGTTAGAGTGAGAGAAAGAGATAGACACTAACAGAGACTGGTTGCTATCCATAAACATACTTACAGGAATACGAAGTACTATAATATAGACTAAGCATGAACAATTGAAGTGCAACGTATCTTTACAAAGTAATTACCTCAGTTTCGTTACCAAATTGAAAAACATAGCAATGTGAATGAATTTACAGTTCTCGGTATGACAGCAGTTTGGTATTACGTGGATCCAGCTATGTATCACGAATTTTTTTCTGTATTGTTAGTACAGAGTAGAAACAGATTTGGACTCTTGTCTTCCTCATTTCCCCCATGGATAGATACCTAGATGTCACACCTACTTAAGCAAAAATTATTTCATTTCTTGTACATTTTGTGTAGTGAAAATTTTACACAATGAGTAGAAAATTATTATGATGGTATCAATAATATGCTTTTTCTTTCTTTAACCAGATAGCTGCTGCTCTGTGGTGGTACTTTGTATCTAAAGGAATTGAGTATTTGGACACAGTATTTTTTATCCTAAGGAAGAAAAACAACCAAGTCTCTTTCCTTCATGTATATCATCACTGTACAATGTTTACATTGTGGTGGATTGGAATTAAGTGGGTCGCAGGGGGACAAGGTGAGCATTTTCAGAAACATATCTGCATTTATTAAATTATGTAAGTACATTGGGTGGAAAATAGTAAGAACCTGGAAATTTGAGTTGGTCCATAATTTAACTTGCTTTCATGATTATTTCTGTATTAATTTCATTGTAAAGAAATTTGAAGAAAGTAAATCTTTAGCTTTTTGCCTGTGACTACTTTAAAACCAAAGATTTGCCCCACAGATGAGCATAAAATAATTATCAATGTAGAAAATAATATTTTGATGAGGAGCAGTACTAGTAGTTTTCATCCAAAGGATATCAAGATAGAGCTTCTCAATCTGAAGGCTCCATTCCAGTTCAAACCAAGAGCTCACTCCTGCTCTAAAATACACCTTAAAATCTGCCTGTGATTCTTACCCAAGGGAAATGAAGATAGTCCTCAGGTTACGTCGGATTTGACATACATCGCCATCTCCCATTTATTTATAAAAACGTTCTGTCATTTCGATGTATGTACATATGTGCTTTGTGTTTTTTATTATTTACCACAAGTAAAGGTCAGGAATTGTAATCTTTCTTTTAAATTATTTTTATTGTTTTACTTCTTTACTGTTGTGTATGTGCTCCATGTGAGTGATGTAGGTGCTTATGTAGGTAGGTTCCGACTTAGGGTGAAATTGCTTTACGTTGCGCCATAGGAATGAATCTCCGACATAACCTGAGGACCTATTATATATTGCTTTGTTGATGTTAAAGATAATCTGAATTCATAATTTGACTAAGATCTGCCTCTAGCTTTTTAGATGCCTATAGATTGAAGATGATTTACATTCCTCTGATGAGGACCCATGAGTACAAATCATTATAGTATAGTTCACCTCACTGTTTTCCATTTAAAATTATTTAGAAGCCTAAAAACATTTTTATAGTTATTTATATTGACACATCTAAAGGCAATAATGAGACATTTGAAAGTTTACTTCAACCATTATAGTACCATGATCCCCTACCCCCCACAAGAATAATAGATGAAAAGTAATATAGGTAATTCTATATTGGGGCCCACTTAAACTACTAGAGTACCCCACTTGAAAGCTCACTATTTTGAAAGCCCTTTGCATTTGAAGAACATCTATTTTTTTTATGTTAAAAGCCTGAGTGTAAACTTTAAAAACAGCATGATCTGAAGAGAAAGCTTTTCAATAGTACTATTTTACAACTTCTATTCCTAATCTTTACTCAAGATTAATTGTTAGGAAATAAAGTAGACTCATTTGTTTCATAACCAAATAGTTTATTGACCAACAAAATTTTCTATATCTTGTAATTTCCTCTTTTCTTAAAGCATTTTTTGGAGCCCAGCTAAATTCCTTCATTCATGTGATTATGTACTCATACTATGGTCTAACTGCATTTGGCCCATGGATTCAGAAGTATCTTTGGTGGAAACGATACTTGACCATGTTGCAGATGGTAAGTTAAATATTCTAAAGTTTCTTCTGGTGCAACACTAAAAATTTTTGAGTTTATTATAAAGTACGGAGTGATTTTTGATAGTTTTCTACTAGAAATTCAACTCTGTGAGCCAGCTTTGGGAATTGAGGTTGCTTGACTCTGAGCTACCTGTTCATAGACTCATGGGTTATGGCCACTTGATTTGACTAGCGCTTGCCTAAGAGACTATTCTTTACAAATAAATATCTGTGAAGTGGAAAAGTAAAGATCTAAGCACACCACAAAGTACATAGACTCATATATGACTAGAAAAATAATACAACTCTTTCTCAGATGATTTTTTAAATATTTACTTAAAATATTATTTCTCTTCATCCAGTTTGCTCTTCTAGTTTTCAATAGTTGTTAACAAATCCCATACATCTCTCTATATAAAAGCCCAGCGAACATTATGGTGGAACAACCAGAACGACTGGTTGCTATGATGCTCACTGACCACTAGGAGGTAGACGCTCAACACAGGAGCTGCCCCCGGTGGTCAGTGCACTCCCACACGGGAGCGCCGCTCAGCCAGAAGCCAGGCTCATGGCTAGTGAGCGCAGCAATGATGGCAGCAGCCTCTCGCCTCCGAGGCAGAGCTAAGGAGCAGCGAGCCCAGCTTCTCAGGGATTGGCTTAAGCTGGCAGGGGGACATCCCCTGGGTCCTGGATTGTGAGAGGGCACAGGCTGGGCTGAAAGACACCCTTCCCCTGAGTGCACAAATTTCATTCACTGGGCCTTTAGTTTAGAATAAAAGTTGAAGAAAAGGCATAGAGCCAAAAAAGGGTCATGGTAAAGGAAGGGAACAAGGACTGGAGAACTCCTCTTAATTCTCCAACACCAAGTCCTCGGAGAGCAGAGCTAGGTATTTTTAATCGCTAGTCTTTGGAGCAGAAAGTTGTCAGCACATACCCTTTAGGACTTCATATAGCATTTGGGTGCTTCAGTGTAACATTCAGAGCTAGGCACTAGCCCAGTAATGAAACTGGGAACCCAGACCAACCTGGTAGTATTCTTCAAGCTTTGGAATTTATTATAATTTGCTTTAATCATAGCATGCACACAATTTTATCAGTGAAATCACATTTGGAAATATTATCCATCTCTGCTTTAAGTTGCCAAACAGCTGGCTAACCAAACAGGAAACACAACTTTTGGGGAATGCTGGGTGTGAAGAATTCATTTGTAATTAAAATGCTATAGGAAGCTTCCTTCAGTTTTTGTGTAAGCTGTTTATACAGCTTGTGTAATTTATTTCTCTTAGTAATTAGTTAAGTGGTCTCAAGAAAATGAAGAGATTACAAATAGCACATGAACTACCATGAACTATTGATACCTATTTTGTTGGAGCCTGCACCTGACTCTTCTTGAGTGATGCCATACTCAATCACACCCAAAGACACACCCTTTTTCAGTGATGCCAGTTCCAAGAACCATTGTGAAATCAAAAGTTCTTAAAATCTGGACTTACCATGGAAAATTTTTAAAGTAGTTAGTGTGATATAAAATTGGGGCTTATCTGGAATAAGTTATTTTAATAATATTTAATATAATAATACTGATAGTGCTATCCTTAAAGAGAAACCACAAAAGTGCATTTCAAATAGGATGTTAATTGATGAAGGGTAGTGTATTTCCAGTTCTTACAACAGATAATCATGTATGTTAATCTTGTAAAAACGTAACACTGGTTAACACCATGAAATTCATAATTTTTGAGAACCTTTCATTTATTAATATATTAGAATTTAAACTGATTTGCCTCATCTTAATTAAAAGCATCTTAATTTTGGCTTTTCTCCTTTTAAAAACTTCAAGTTGAAAGTGATTCTCTCTTTTTGCACTATTTTTAACTACCTACTAAATTTTACTAAAGATCTTAGCTTTTAAAGACTAGTGTTAATTCAAATGCCTATTACTTGTCTACTATTTTGTAAGACGTTTATTTTAAAACTATAGATACCAACTTGCTGACAATTATATGTTAAGAAATTGGTCTTAAATGTGGGAGCAACACAAAAAAATTAAGAACCTCCAATACTATTACTTTACTCCCTTAGGCCACTGATATTCTCTTTCACTAGATAATATTATCCACTAGAGGCCCAGTGCATGAAATTTGTGCACTGATAGGGTACCTAGTAGCTGCCAGCTGCCTGCTGGGGCCTCCCTCCCTTCCCCTGGTCAGCCCGCCATCTGGTCAAACTCCCAGAAGAATTCCCTTTTGAGGGGACAATTTGCATACTATGTTTTTATTATATAGGATTATTATCCAACAGATATTCATTGAGTCTGGATACTGTGCTAAAGACTCAGGAATCATCGTAGCAAAACTGTCCTGTCCTTTGGAGTTACATACTAGTGGAAAGATGGGAGATCCAGAAGTCAATTTTAGATAGCTAT
Organism: Lasiurus cinereus; assembly: GCA_011751065.1. NCBI lineage: Eukaryota > Metazoa > Chordata > Mammalia > Chiroptera > Vespertilionidae > Lasiurus > Lasiurus cinereus. Next base: position 51,425,226 of record JAAGEH010000018.1, read on the forward strand.
CATTCTTATAAAGGGAAAAACCGCCACACAAAACAAAAAACCCTTTGATGAAAGGGGATTTAAATGGGCAGTTGGGTGGAGGCACTTTAGTTCTAGTCATCAGGAAGTCTTACTGAGGAGATGGCATTTGAGCAGCTACCTGAATGAGCAAGAGCCAGGAGTGGGAGCCAGAGAACTATTAAACGTTGGATAAGGTGGCAGAATTTGGGCCTATCTTAGCTATCTAGAAGATTCTGAAGATGTTTGCTATGTATTTGCTTCTGTTTTCCAGGTTCAGTTCTTTGTGACCATTGGACACACAGCAATGTCTCTTTACACGGATTGCCCCTTCCCGAAGTGGATGCACTGGGCTCTGATTGCCTACACAATCAGCTTCATATTTCTCTTTCTCAACTTCTACATTCGGACATACAATGAGCCTAAAAAGTCAAACACTGGAAAAACAGCTGTGAATGGTATTTCAGCCAATGGTGTGAGCAAATCAGAAAAACTGGTGCTAGAAAATGGAAAAAAGCAGAAAAATGGAAAAGCAAAAGGAGAGTAAATTGAACTAGATCTTAACTGTTGTTGACAGTGAGAAAGCTCCCATTTTAGATAAAATTTTAGGGAAAACAAGCAAATGAGGGTTTGGGTGGGGAGAAAAATGGCAAATGTGCTCCTATGTATTAGTGACCTTTAGATTGAGTAAAGTGTTAACTATGATACCCAGATGTTTTATTTATGAAGTTTTTATTTTAAACATTTTTTTTATTAGCTTTCATGTTGTCCAGACCAAAGCAATTGTTATGTGACTTTGGAGGCTCTCCCTCTGTTCACATCGTTTGTCTATTGCATGAAATTTCTCATGTATCTTATATGCATTTATTTTTCAGTCCGATGATCACAGAAACACAGTCTTTATGAGGTTTTTTTTTTTTTTGACTAAATTACTAATTACCTACTGATTAAATCAGTTACTTTACATTTGCTGGTCCAAAGCTGGAAATGCAGATACTTTAAAATTTGCACATTTGAGTTTACTGACTGGAATGATCGAATCTCTCCACCTCTGGTTTGAATATACCTTTTTGGTTGTAATTAAATTTTTAAAATCTGATGATCTCTATAGACTTTTAGAGGCTTGATGATGATGGTGTTGGTGAAAATAAGAAAGAATTACAGTAAAATCCTGTCTGGCGACCCAGAGGTCACCATGACTTGTGACACAAATCACTGCGGGAAACAGTTTTTGTGAAAAGGCAGCCTTTCAATATTTCTACGACTATCAGAAATACATTATGAAAATTAAGATTATTGTCTGATTGGAACATGAAACAACTCATGTCTTTATTAGTGACATCATAAATAGTTACATTGATGTGCTGTTAGGAAACAGTATGTTGATTTTTACCAGACTTCTAATGTTTTGATTTGCGGCTGTTAACCGATTTTTCATATATGGAAATATACCTACCTCTTCTGTTGGAAAGAACATTTAAAATTAAATAAATTTTAATTTAAAAAATCAAGGAGTCCTCTATTGTAAATCTTAATATTTACTATCTAATCCACTGGTATTTTTTTTTTTTTTTGCTTTTTTACAAATAGGCATACACCAAATTTTTCTGTGTAACTATTCTTCTCTTTCAATGTGTTTAATTTTGGAGTGATATTTTTCTTGTGACAGAGTTGCAAGATCTTATTTATTAACTGGACTAGTAGCCCTATGCATGAATCCATGCACCAGTAGCTCTCTGCGGGGCCTGGCCACTCTGCACCCACTGCCCAGAGGCTCTCCACGTCCCAGAGGCCCATTTGGAGCTCGTCGTGGAATGCTTGCCTCATTGCCTTGGCGATGAAGCAAGCATTCTGCCAGGCTGCTCACGCTGCCCGCTCTAAGTGGCTGCTTTTCCTCCTCTCCCCCCACAATTGGGGGACTCCAGCAGGGCTGAGAGGACTGGACATCGCCATCTTGTGGCTATGGGCACCACAATCTTTGCAATGGAGTGATGGTTAATTTGCATATTACCCTTTTATTAGTTAGGATATGAAGTGTAAACCCATTTTGGTGCAATATTCTTGACTCCTTGGTGCTAAAAAATCATTAAAGTCAGTGCTTGATTGTTACAAGGTGTTAATCATTAAGACACAAAATGAATAAAAATGGAAGTTGTCAGAACCAGAAAGTTAAATTTGCTGTTTATCAATGAAGTATTTCATGTAATATAAATGAAAAACTGGAAATTCACTAAGAAAGAGAAGCTGTACAGTATCTTATTACATAGGTCAAATTGTTAGGGGTGTTGCACAGAAATCATTATGGGAAGAGAAAATGTAACCTCCCTCCTCCCCCAAACAAAAGCATGAATCTTTCTAAGTATCTCAAGATGTCAAAACTGCATGTGCAGGATGTATGCTGTTTGTGCAGACCAATTATTTCAGACTATTTGTAAACTATAAAATATTTATTGTGCATCAAAATTACACACTTTCCCCCCCAAAAGTCTGCAGTCATGAAAATTTTAGAAAATTTGCAACAAATATAGTAGTTTGGTGTAAGAGAATTCAGCACCTGTGTTTTTGCTGCTCAGTGTGTAATGACTAGAGATTTGTAAATCTTTGTGAACATTCTGTACTGGTTCCCCAGAGCTATTCATTCCCTGCTACCTGATTTCAGCACAATAAATATACTACTGCTGTGGGAAAATTGACATTTTGTTAATTGGTTTATTATAAGGTAAATTATCTACTAGATTGGTATTTATTCAATTCAGTTTTAAATTCTGCTGACAATTTATAATGGAGAAAAGAAATGAAGTTAAAACTTGGATGTCTACAATTTCTGATAAAAATTTATGGTAACATAGTTTTACTTTAAAAATTAGTTGCTTTTGGATCCAGACACAAAACATATTTTCTTCTAAATTAGTCTTACATTTGTCATTTCAAATGTAAGCTTTAACACTTTTAAATTCTATGCAGTTCTTTTTGTGCCAAAAATAAAATGGGTAGGGATAAGGGCAGGGGCTCTTGTGTCCTTATTTGTAAATCATTTAGCTCTCACTGTACCTTATCATAGATGATTTTAAGATGTTATAAGTATAACCTTTTCTAGTTGCTTTCATAATATCTCTACCACCACACTAACGTGCATGCTTCATACCTAAAAGTCATTGAAGGAGGATTGCATCCTATTTTTGATAAAACTTTGTCCCTAACTACAGAAATGTTTTCTTACATAGAAAGCAGGGATTTTATTAAATATTTTTAATGAGTAGAAATACCTGAACTATGTGGCAGTGCATTTTCCAATAGAGTCAATAACTGTAGCTCTTCTTTTTTCCCCCCTTTTCTATGTTACTCTTGACTCTGTTTCTGATGGATACTGACTGATGATTAATTTCAGTATTAGCATTATTTAGTCATTCTCTTTTTCTCTCTTTCCACACACTCTTTGGGCTTTCAAAATGGATTATTATATTATACTAGAGGCCCAGTGCATGAAAATTCATGCACTGAAGGCAGGGACACCCAGCCTGGCCTGCCCCCTCTCACAGTCCAGGAGCCATCAGAGGTGGGAGGTGACCCAGCAATCAGGGGAAGGTGATGCCCCCATCACACTTCTGCTGCTGCCACTGACTCGGCCAGCCCTGGTTACCTGAACTTCGGGAGGCCTTGGGCAGCTGGGCAGCAGCCATTAGAGGCTTGCCTGTGCCTTGGGCTGGCCCTGGGAGGCTGGGGGGAAGAGGGGACTGTGCGCTGCCATCTTGTGGCTGTGAGTACTGCCATATTTGAGGACAGGACAGACAATTAGCATATTCCCTCCTTATTGGCTGTGGGGCCTCCATCTTTGCGATGGTATGAGGGTCAATATATCCCCTCTTTATTAGATAGGATTCACTTTTTAGAGCATGGATTATTATAGTCACATTTTAGAACATGGAATCTTGCCATATTTTATAGTTTATTGGGAATATTTTAATTTACAGGTTTGTTTCATATATGCAGCTCAGTTTCCCTACAAATAAGAAAAAACCTAGAAGTGGAAGTGATTTTTGATGTCCTATTCATTTCATAAAATGACAATGTAGGTATTATGTATTGACTATTGGCACTGAACTTTATCTCACCTTCATTAGAATGTTACATTAAGCTGAGCTGTTCACACACTCTCAGCGCATTCCTCCTCATAGCCTTAATCCCAGCCAGCTGCATTCATAGTTGTCCCTGTTGAGAAAAAGATGCCTGCAGATGGATGTGATGTAAAGTGGGACAGACCAGAGGGACTTAGATTTTGGATCCTGCCACATGGTCAATAGGTCTGCAGAGTTGAGAGATGCCAGGATGCTGAGCTGCATACATAGGAGCCCAGCATCTTAGCAGTAGCCATAACACCAGTGTACTGAGATTGATCACTTGCCACTCTGCATGTAAGCAATTTTGATGCAGCATCCTTGGGGAACAAGTCCTTTATTTTGGAATTCATGTTTAATCTTAGGTATTTTAGGAAGATGATATCTGAACCAGAAGTAGAATTGTGAAAAGGATGAGAAATAGGAACAAATTTCTTATTTCCAGATTCTACAAATCATGCAAGTATTAGAAGTTGGTTTTCCTAATATAAATATGAAGGGAAAGCACAGCTTTTAATTTTACTATTTTTTAGAGTTTTTAAAATAGTAGGATGGAACATAATTCTGTGTTCCTGAAGGATTCAAAGATCTAAATTAAAAAGTATAATTGACATATAGAACCATTACCATATGAAGACAACTAGAATAAATCACTAAAAGAGCATTCTGACCTACTGAAGAAGGTGGTCAAAGCTGTCTTTAGATGGTTAACAGGAATTTTAGGTAGGCAAGGGATGATCTGCATTACCCCTTTGAGTTCTTCTTGGGCTTTCAGGTCTAGCTTTTGCTGTATCCTTTGAGAAATCATACTTTTGTCCTATTGGTTAAAAAAAAAAAAAGTCCAGATCTTAGATCTTTTTTTTTTCCTTTGTCTTTTCATTTTACCATACAAAGTTATGTTTACATGTCCACATCTGAACAAATTTTCCTTCATACCTCCATTCCTTTGAGATCCATCTGTTCTTAAATAGAAATTCAACTAGAATTTTATTTTTCCCATTCTGATTGGAGAGGTTTTCCCAGGGGAATGTGTCCTTAAAGTATTTCCTTTGAGAATAAATACATGCTGAAACACATCATCTGATACCTATCTACCTAATTATAATAATCCAATGAAGCTGTCAGAAGGTCACATTGTAATTGAACATGTACATAGAAATGATGCCCAAATTAAAAGCCATTCTTAAGTGAGAAACCTTGGAAGGTTTAAATAATTCAGCCATTTCTGAAGAGATAGAATTGTAATTATTGGGTATTTCCCAATTTAACTACAAGAGTTAAAATGAGTACTTTGTCACTCCATATGTATTTTTAACTACTGAGAGTTAAGAATATTTTGTCAGTCCATATGCACAATTCAGTCCCAGGTGTCTCTGAAACTCCCTTTATATATATTTTTTTATTTTAGAGAAGCCAGTTAGTTTGCTCTTTTTATCAGTTTTAAATTTTGTCATTGACTTTGCCGTGGGGCAAAAGGGTACATCCAGATGGAATTCCTTTGTCATCCCTGATGCATTTTATTTAACCAAGTTTCTCCTCCCTGTGAGAAGCTATCCTAGAACCAGTCTTTCAAGAACAGTGATTACCTACCTATTTGGTAATGAGAGGGTGGGTAGATTATGAGTCTTGCCTGGTAGGAGCATTATGTTAGTGACATTCACACCTCACCTTTGAATGTGGCTTGTGTTCTGATTAATAAATCTGGAATCAAATTCAGCATTTATATTTTAATAAGCATGTTTATATATTTGGTGTTTATTATCTATACACATACAGTTGGATTTCAAATATTTTCTAAGTTCAGTTCTCTGAAAATTTAATAAAGATGTTACATAGTCACAAAAGGACAAATAACTGCTCAATAAAGCTATATTTATTCATCACATTTAAGTGTTCTCATTATGCTTGAATTATTGTCATTATTACATACTTGCAACAATGGTGTCTGGTCTATTTTCCAGAAAGAAAAGACGTTTGGAAACTTGTGAGACAAAAGAGCAGCCAGATGAATTTGGGGAATAAATTTCTAAAATCTTCAGAGATGAGATTGGGAGTTCACATCCTAGAGTCTACCCTAAATATTAACCACTTCAGAAAACTCTCTGTAGGTTAGTGTGCTTGATATTTATTGGCTCTACAAATCCAATCTTAATCCCCTTTATACATTCTCCTTCCCTCCCTGATATTACAGTGTCTAAAGGACTAAAAATGACATCAGATTCTCTCAGTCTGAGGCACTTATGAAATTTTTGGAAGACAAGGAGGTGGGTGTGATTCTCCCATATAATGTTATTACATTATATAGTAATATATACACAATATTAACTCATCTTTGAAATTCTTGGTAAGTGTTAGCGGCTGAACTACATGCTCCACTATCTTGACACCAATTTTGTGAATGCAATCATGGGTCAGGCTAATGGCAATCATGGCAGATGTGGTCATATGAATTTGAAGTTAAAGGCTAGAGGTGGCTTCTGACTTTCATTCTTCCAAGTTACCATAATCTTATAAGCATATAATTCTTTGCATGAAAGCTCTTTCTAATTGAAATACCTTGAATGATATCTATTTTATGCAGGGAATCATACATCACTAAGTATTCACTAAAATTTGATCAGAAAATAGACTAGCAAAGATAATACTATGGAATTGGGTATCTGACCTAGTTGAGTGATAATTTTATCAAATGTGGGAAATGTGATACTGTTTTCTACACAGAATTTTCACCTATGGTAACCTAGAATGAAATAGAGTACTTCCCCCTAACCGGTGGGGGAATGTGGTCTAAGAATCCCAATAAATGCATGAGATCACAGATAGTACTGAACCTAATACATACTGTTTTTTCCTATGCATACAGGCCTATGACAAAATTTAATTTATAAATTAGGCACCATAAGAGATTAACAATAATAATAAAATAGAATCATTGTAACAATTTACTGTAATAAAATTTAAGTTATGTGAATAATTTTTACATTTTGCAGTCCAATCCTATTCCTGAATCTCTGTAACCATTGCCATTCCTTACTGGCAATATGGCAATAAATAGCTGGGGATTCTTTGCTGAAGTCTTCCTATCAGCTCAATGCATTCTTGCTCAGCATGTTGTCATCAATAGGAACACATCTTCTGTCCATCCTCCAATCACAAATTAATGCCTTTTCCATTTTAACTAAGCACTTAGCGTGCACTGTGGCTATAACTTTTGCAATTGGAGGTGCAACAACACAACTAGTATGAATTTCTTTTTCCTTCATAATTTCACTGATAGAAGACTTGTTAGATCTCAGCAACTTCAGCATGATTTGTTTTCCCCTGAAGTCAAGAACTCCCATCCTTTTACTTAAACAAAATACTTTATGGCTTCTCTGGGGCATATTTGAATTTCCAGCATCACTCCTGCACTTTGGGGTCATTATTAAGTAAAACAAGGATTAGCTGAACACATGCACTCAGATACCATGGCAATGAATTGCATAACAGAGATGCTACTAAGTGAATAAAATGTGTACAGTGTGAAGACATTGGACAAAGGGATGATTCACGTTCAGGGAAGGAAGGAGAGAGACAGTGCAAGATTTCATCATGCTACCCAGAATGGTGAGTAATTCAAAATTTATGAATTGTTTATTTCTGGAATTTTTCATTTCATACTTTTGGAATGTGATTGACAACTGTTAACTGAGACTCCTGAAAGTGAGGTTATGGATAAGGGGAACTATTGTAGCTATTGAACCTAACTAAAGCCTTTGACAGAACAAGTGGTTACTGCATTGTAATGTGATGGAAATAAGTAATATCAAGACTTGAGTGAGGTGGGTACCTCTGAATGCCCTGCAGAGCTTACAGAAACAATAGTATCTCATGTTTGAAATTCTTGGCTACACTAAGAGGCCCTCTTATATCTTCTTCTAGCTAGAGATCTGAAATGTTTTAAAACAAGATCCAGAGTTTGAGCCAAAGTATATTGCAAAATTACAACTTAGGTTCACAGCCTCAGTGGTTTCCTAAGTGAAAATTGTGGTATTCTTTGGAAAAGGGTGGGACCCAAAGAATTGAAATGGGGACATTTGGGTAGATTTGGATGAATACGAGAACCCAAATCTCTAAATTTCATTGAATATCCCTGGCCAGTATGTATTAGGTTCAGTACTATCTGTGATCTCATGCATTTATTGGGATTCTTAGACCACATTCCCCCACCGGTTAGGGGGAAGTACTCTATTTCATTCTAGGTTACATCAGAAAAGCAGCCCTCCTCCCCTGTTAGATGACATTAGTTCTTTGCTGCTTGAGGTCCTGAAATGACTTCACTCACGGAAGTTACCTTCCGACAGGATGCTGATTTTCCTTGCCAACCTTCTACTCTTACAATATCATCAGATCTGTAAAGAGAATTAAATCACAGCATGCCTGAGAGGAGATAGTTTAGATTTATAGAAATTGGCTAATTTTCACTTGTAGAAATGTATAGGAATAGAGTCTAAAAGTGCTGACCAAAGCAGAAACATATCTTTATATTGGACTAAAATTATTAATATTGGTGCACTTCCCAGAGATTCTTAATTTGAGGACATATCTCAACAATGAGGAATAGCTTTGATGACTTGTCAGTTGCTTAATGAAAACCTGGAATCATTGGTAGCCTATATTCAATTGAAATATATGTTAGAAATTCATTGCAATAATGTGGAGGGGGAAATCCAAAGACTTAGGGAATTAGCATGTTGGAGATGATGTATTGTGTACAACTCATTTAACCACCCCCTCACTGTGTTTGAGAAATAACATTGGTAAATGTACATTGGCAATTTGTCCTTGAAAAATTCTGTAGTGCATATTTTTTTATAGTCTGGGTATTCTAGAAGGATTTTCCTCTATCTTCTCTGAGACCCATGAATTATACTGACAAAAGACAGGTTAATAGAAAAAAGTTTATAAATTGGATTGATGTTAATATTTTTAATTTCACATGCTTGGGGGCTTCAGGAGAAAAAAACCCGAAGACCCTGAAAGAAGTGGTTAGATTCAGGGGCTTATATGGCATTTTAACAAAAGGCAATACATTGTGGAGGAGTAACTAGACGAAGGAAAGCACTGGGCTTCTAGGGGTGATAAATTGTGGAAAAGTGGCTGGGAAGCATATGGGGGTAACTAATGGCAGGTAAGGGTTTTTTCACAGCATTTGTTTATGCAGACTCACTTGTTTCCAGTGACAGGAGTTGGTCTCCTTTTCTTGATACAAGAGAGGGGAAGAGTTTGGTACAAGAGAAAAGTATGCCCTGCTGTGAGGCAGATAGAGGTAGGGCAAAGGGCTTTTCTGTGTCAACTTTTCTCAGTTGCCTTCAGCTCAAAATAATTCTTATTGTCATATTGGCATCTTTTGAGGTGACATATTCTGATGCTCTTTGGAATGCTGAGGGAGGAGGGTGCTGTCTCTGAAATGGGTTCACAGACTTCAGTAAGAGTGATGTAATTACTGAGTGCTAGAGGCCACATGGCAGTGCTGAAATGCCAGAGACAAATGAACATGGTTACAGTAATGAGCAGCAGTCAGAGTGGTTATTTTAGAATAGCTTTGTCCATGAGTATTTATGGTGGTGGTTAATTTATTATGATGTCCCTAGGGCTGAAATAGATAGGCAACCTACTGAACTCCTACTTGATCTGTGTATCTGATTCTTAAGTTAATGAACACAGGCTTGGACTCACTCACCACAATAGGGAGGCACAGTCCGTCACCAATATCTATCCCTGAATCAGTTCATAGACCAGGGCTTTTTAAAATAAAGGGAATGTTGGGTTCCCACAAGGAAATCCCCTGTGACAATGTCACAAAGTTATACTATGAATTCTCCTAGCTTTTACCAAAAGGGGAGGGAAATAAACAGACTTTGGGGGGATTACTGGGACACTGATATGATGCTGCTCATTAGGTACCCAAATTGCTACTGTGGCCCCTTTAAAAATGGATGCTATAGAGGCCAGATAATAAATGAAGTTTTGGCCTGAGTCCATCGCACAGCAGGACCAGGGTCCCCAAGCCTACCCTCTCCAATTTATGCATGTTGATAGAGTTGGATTAGACATACTCAGCTTCTCCGCATTGGTTCCTTTTGTCATGGAATGAGGGCTAATGCAGTATGAACTCAAAGCTCCTAAAATATCCCCTCACTGAAACAGTGGACCAAAAGTAATGCCACAATTCTGGGTGAACATCAGAGTTTCATGCCAGTATCAAAGGCATGAAAGATTCAGGGCTGATGAGGTTGCATCATATGCCCATTTAACTCTGCTGTTTGACTTGAGCAGAAATAGCTGAGTCTTGGAAGATGACAGTGGATTATCATTTACTTAATCATGTAACTTCAAATTTAATGGCTGTTCCAGATGTCAATTAACATAATTTTGGCATCTGATTGTCAGCTACCAATCTGTTAAACATTTTTTTCCTCTTTTACAACAAAGAGATAACAGAAGTAGTTTCTTTCACTTGTATTCCTTCATAGTCTTCAGGACAATGCCGATTTTCCAGTATTTAGTAATATTCTAGGAAACTTATTTGTTTCATCATGCCATAAAACATTGGTTTGGTCCATCCTACTAATTGGATGTGATGTGTAGGAGGTAGCAAGTACCATAGATTCCTTGGTAAAGACCATGTGTGCCAAAGAGTGGGAGAGGAAAATAATGATATAAATTCCAGGGCTGTGACATGAATGAAATTTTTGGCAGTCTAGTGGTCTGTAGCAGGTTGAGATTTTGTTGTTGTTGTTCTTCTCTTTGGTGGAAGACAATTGCTACACTATGTGACCATCTCTATTAAAGAGATGAATGATTAGTAAGTCTCACTGAACTTTTAAAACAACATACTTACATTTGAGGGTGTTTCTTTGACCCACATATCAAGTAAACTCATAAGGCTGACCATCTGAATGGGGACATAGTAATAGAAGGCTTTGTTACTACTATGGACTGCAACTTGAAAGTATCTTTAAATTTAAAAATATGTCTTTTGCCTGATCAGCATGGCTTAGTGGTTGAGCATCAGTCTATAAACCAGGAGATCATGGTTTAATTCTTGGTCAGGGCACATGCCTGATTTCCAGCTTGATCCCCAGTAGTGGGCTTACAGAGGCAGCTGATTCTTTTCTTTATTGATTAAGCTATTACATGTGTGAGGTTATCCCCCCATGGTTCCCCCAATCCCCCACTCATGCCCTCACCTCCCCTGGTGTCTGTGTCCATTGGTTAGGATTATATGCATGCATATAAGTCCTTTGGTTGATCTTTCCCCATACCCCCACTTTCCTACCTTTCCTCCAAAGTTTGATGATCTGATAGATGCTTCTCTCTCTCTGATCTGTTCTTGTTCATCAGTTTATGTTGTTCATTATATTCCACAAATGAGTGAGATCATGTGATATTTATCTTTCTCTGACTGGCTCGTTTCGCTTAGCACATTTTAATGATTCTCTTTCATCATTAATGTTTCTATCTCTCCCTTCCTCTCTGAAATCAATAAAAATGTATTTAAAAAACATAAAATTAAAATGTCTTTTTTAATGAAGGAAAAATTTCTTCTATTTTCCTCTATAATTTCTTCCCTTTTTACTTCTCTATAATCAATCACATTTCAAATTTCTTTCCCCCCCCTTTTTTTTATTGTTTAAAGTCTTACATATAGTAGTACATATATCTCCTCTTTTTCCCCATTGACCTTCCCCCAGCTTCCCCTATTCCCTGTCACATGCCCTCATTCCACGCCCCCCATGTCTTGTGTCCATTGGTGTGCTTATATGCATGCATACAAGTCCATTGGTTGATCTCTTCCCCTGCCTCCCCAACACTCCCAGCCTTCCCGCTGGAATTTGACAGTCTGTTCAGTGCTTTACTGACCCTGTATCTACCTTTTTTTTCATGAGGTTATAATGTTCTTTATTTTCCATAAATGAGTGAGATCATGTGGTGTTTTTCTTTCATTGCCTGGTTTATTTCAGTTAACATAATACTCTCTAGGTCCATCCATGCTGCTGCAAATGGTAAGAATTTTTATAGCAGCATAGTATTCCATTGTGTACATATACCATAGTTTTCTAATCCAGTCATCTGTAGATGGGCATTTAGGCTGCTTCCAAATCTTAGCTATGGTGAATTGTGTGTGCTGCTATGAACATAGGGGTGCATATATCCTTTCTGATTGGTGTTTATAATTTCTTGGCATATATTCCTAGAAGTGAGATTACTGGGTCAAATGGGAGTTCCATTTTTAGTTTTTTTGAGGAAACTCCATACTGTTCTCCACAGTGGCTGCACCAGTCTGCATTTCCACCAGCAGTGCACAAGGGTTCCTTTTTCTCTGCATCCTCGCCAACACTTGTTGTTTGTTGATTTGTTGATGATAGCTATTCTAACAGGTGTGAGGTGTTACCCCATTGTCGTTTTGATTTGCATCTCTCAGATAATTAGTGACTTTGAGCATATTTTCATGTGTCTCTTGGCCTTTCATCTTCTTTCAAAAAGATTCTATTTAGGTCCGTTGCCCATTTTTTTATTGGATCATTTATCTTCCTTTTATTAAATTGTATAAATTCCCTGTAGATGTTGGAGATTAAACCTTTATCAGTGATAAAATTTGCAAATATGTTCTCCCATGCAGTGGGCTTTCTTGTTTTATTGATGGTTTCTTTTGCTGTGCAAAAGCTTTTTATTTTTATGTAAATTTCTAAGAACTTTATATTCTCTGATTATTTATTTTTCCCATAGCATCTTATTTTTGTTTTGCAAGTACAACATATTCTCAAATATTTCTAACATTCTTAATTAGGGAATTTTTCAAAATTATTTTTGTTCCCAAATTACCTTTGGGTCAAATGTTTAGTATATCTGTCTTGGTCTTTCAATCTCAGAGCTGGGTGATCCATACTTGCCATTTATACTTGACCATGACACAGACAAAGGTTGCTTGAGAGCTGTGTGCTCATGGCAGAGGGTGTTGTCTGCTAAGTTGTACTTTACTGGGAGCAGGCAAGAAGCTGGCTGCCACACTGGGGGCTTCTCAAAGCCAGAATGTGAATGAGAAGGACTATAATTTGAGGCACCAACACCTTACTGTCTGCCTTAGTTCTCATCATAATTTTTTTTTCAAGAGACTTTCCCTTGTTTCAGTGGGGGTATAAGAAGTGAAGGTTAATGCTGTAATGCTATGAATTTTGTGCTTGAGAGTCCTAGAAGGTCATGTTCCATAGACAGGCTTTCCAACCCCCTTTTTATTCAACTTCTCATGTCCAGCCTCCACCAGTGTGGCATTTTCTGGGGTTATGGAGGGAGAGGCGGCTCCCTCCTTCACAGTAGCTTCCTTTGCACTTGACTCAGCGATGGCTTTCTCTAGACTGCCTGCTGCTAGTAAAATGTCTAACCACCTGCTTTTCATCTTCCAGAAAATTATTGAAATCTCTCACCTGCTCTGGTCTCTTCATATTTTCCGTTATTGTAAGGTTAGACGTTTTACTAATTTTTTTAAACTATATTTTAAATAAAGCACTGAGGAAAATAGAAAATATATAGGTGAGCTTGCTCTCCCATTTTGAATCGGAGGTCACTATAATATATCTAAAAAAGAAAAAGTTCTTGAAAGTATTCTTAAAGTTTTGTCACTGATATAACCTTGAACCAAGTTCCTTAATCTTTCTGGATCTATCTCTCTATCTGTAAAATGGAGATAATATCTAACTCAAATAGTATATGAGAATTAAACAGGAAAATGTATAGAGGCATACCTTGTTTTGTTGTGCTTTACTTTAGTGTTCTTCACAGCTGTGTTTTTTTACAAATTGAAGGCAAGACCCCCTCCACCAGCTAAAAGATTACAGTTCACTTTAGTTCATTGGTCTGGAACCCACCCTGCAATATCTCTGAGGAATGCTGTGCAACATATTTAGTACAGTGCCTATGCCTTAATAGGAATTACTTGAATTTTTTTTGTATCTCTTTAAAAGTTCATTATTCCTTAGATCTGATAAAAATTCTCTTATTTTATTTTTTAAATTTTTAAAAAATTGATTTCAGAGAGGAAGGGAAAGGCAGAGAGAGATAGAAACATCAATGATGAGAGAGAACCATTGATCGGCTACCTTCTGCACACTTCCTACTGGGGATTGAGCCCCCAACCCAGGCATGTGCCCTTGACTGGAATTGAATCCAGGATCCTTCAGTCTGAAGACCAATCCTCTATCCACTGAGCCAAACTAGGTAGGGCTCTCTTATTTTTGTATTCTTATTTTGTGGCATTAATAGGGAGAGTTAGATAGTTTGCAGGGTTGTTATTCTTTCCATAGTCATAAAAAGAAAGATAATACCCCAACTTTTTTTCCTAATTACAAGTGATCAACAATCACTTTTTATATTCATCTTCAAAAAATTATCTTCCCCTCAGAGAAACAAACTACTCATTACTTATTTAAGACAATTCATGATTTTCTTCTTGTTTTTCTATTCACAGCCTAAATCCTATTTCTAAATGGTTTTGCTATAGGTAAAACAATTATAGAGCCTTTCTTGTGAATTGATTGTATTAACCATTAATAAGACACCATATTACAATGGTTTATTGATTGCTTAGTAAAGGACTCAGTGCACTGTTACTTATATAGCATAGCCAGCATATTATGATTTATCACAAAACAGTCACAGTGATGCTCTGAATTTGGGGGTTCTGTGGAAAATATTTATAATGAGATACAAATAATAAAATCTTTAGTGCAGAGGAAAACTTTCCATTTAAAGAGTTATTGGCATAGTCATTGTACCTCTGCTAATTTTGTTCATTGTGGATTAATATACTAAAATTTAAATTCAAGCAAAGAAAATCACTTTAAAAAATGGCATGATTTCTTAATCAGGTACTAAAGGATTTCAAAGTTTATTTAATAGCACGATAATTTTTTAAGACTTTTCTATATTAGCTTTTATTGTTTTAAATTGGGAATTAATTTGCACTTGTTATAAGACAGAGCTAGAATGCTCTGGCTGGAATAGCAGAAGAGATAATCAGATTAAGGGCTCTTGATCAAGCATTGTGACAAAAATAGAAATTAATGACTTTAAATCCAGAGGTGCCTGCCATGGATCCCTGGATTAAAGAACATTACTAATATCATGACCATCCTGTGTAACCATGTATAAATCTCACACAGTTTGAATGTAAGTGTAATTACAAATAAAGCTACTTTATAAAGCATTTATGTGCAGATTGTTGTGTGGACATAACTTTCCAACTCCTTTGGGTAAATACCTAGGGGCATATTGCTGGATTGTGTGGTAGGAGTGTATTTGCTTTTGTAAGAAACAACCCAACTGTCCCCCAAAGTGACTGTACTATTGTGTACTTCTGTCAGCAGTGACTGAGAGTTCCTGTTGCTCCACATACTTGCCAGCACTTAGTGTTGCCAGTGTTTTGGATTTGGGCCATTTTAATAGGTGTGATGTAATTTCATGGTTGTTTTAATTTGCAGTTCTCCAATGACATATGATGTGAAGCATCTTTTCTTATCCTTATTTGCCATTTGTATCTCTTCTTTGGTAAGGTGTCTGTGCAGGTCTTTTACCCATTTTTTAAATTGGGTGTTTATTTTCTTATTGTTGAGTTTTAAGAGTATCTTATCGAATAATAGACAAACATGTAAATTGACTATACCTACCCTACACCCACAGCCAATCAGGAGTGAGTATGCAAATCAACCCAACAAAGATGGTGGGTTAATTTGCATATGCAGATGAAGAGCAGCTGGGGAGGGCAGGATGCCTGCTATGAGGAGGAGGGGGGTTGGAGGGAGCTACAGGAGCAGTGCTCCGTCCGGGAGCAGGGACTTGCCAGTTCCTGGGCAGCTGGGAGTGAAGCCAGGGGAAGGAAGGCCTGTTCTTGCACAAATATCATGCAATGGACCTCTAGTTTTATGTATTTCATATTTAGCAAACATGTCTTTTGGTAATATTTTTCTCGCTCTGTGACTTGTTTTCTGTCTTGATAAATGACATTTTTTGGATTAATTTATCATTCTTTAGGGCACACAATTTGGGTAGAGATAACTTGTGAATTTATAAACATATTGTCATAGACTATTATTAAGGCAATATCACCTGCTTCCCAGAATAATCAGTCCCAGACATTTAAAGTTAATTGCGTACATTTCTCATATGTACAATTTGTTTCATTTAAATGTTGTTGAATGAATTATCATTGTTTTATGTCATTAGTGTGTGTAGACTGAACAGGAAAAGGGGAAGGAGGGATTTTTTTGTTTGTTTTTTAGTGAGCTACTGAGGTAGCTTAATTCATACCATATTTTCTTTCTTTCTTTTTTTATTTTTTATCCTCACATGAGGATATTTTTTCCATTGAATTCTAGAGAGAGTGGAAGTGAGGGAGGAGGGGGAAAGAAACATCGATGTGAGAGACAGATCAATTGGTTGCCTCCTGCACAGGCCCCAATAGGGGCTGGGGAACCTGCAACCAAGGTATATGCCTACCCAAGAATCGAACCTACAACCTGTGATCTTCAGGCCAGAGCTCTAGCCACTGAGAAAACTCATATTTTATTTCTATAATTAAAATTCATGTCAATTTTCCCACTTCTCTGTCACAGTTGTGTGTTCAACAATCTTGGGAGGAGTGTTCACCCATTATGAAGTTCACAATCTCACATGGCCAGTTCAGTTCAGGAAAGAGATTTGCTTTCATCATACACTGGACTAGAAGTCCATTTTAGGGAGTAGCCTCAGGGATAATTATAAGCATATTGTATGCAATTAGAAGAAAGTTCTGTTTTTTCTATTCATGGAATTATAGAGGGTAGGTCACGACGACCTAATAGGACTTCTTAGTACACTGGGTGTGCAATATTAACTATTTTCTAGTAAGAGTAAAGGGACAAAATTGACATGGAGAAGAGTAATAAAAAAGGCAGATATGCAGATCATATCATATTTGTCTTATTGATTTTGTAAATATTTAGTATAAATTAATACATTGGTTTGATTTTGGTCTGAAAGTTTTACTTATAAATAAATTAAATCTTATCTGAGAGTTTCATTTATTTGCATACAGTTGACTCTTGAACAACATGGGTTTGAACTGTGCAGGTTCACTGATTAGAGGATTTTTTTCAATAAATAATGTAAATGTTTTTTCTCTTCCTTATACTTTTCTCTCACTTTACTGTAATAATACAAAATATTATACAATAAAATATGTGGTAATCAATTTTTTGTGCTATTGGTAAAATTTCCCTTCAACAGTAGGCTATTAGTACTTATGTTTTTGAGGAGTCAAAAGTTATGAACTGATTTCAGACTGTGCAGTGTGTCAGTGCCTGTAACCTCCACATTATTCTAGGGGAAACTGTGTACAAAATTGTGCTGAGAGTGCTTCTTAAGATATTTAGATGTAGCTATGGAATTTCACTACCACCTGATTATCATTCAAACACTTAATTTTAAACATTTTTGGTGATGATTAAAGTTGCAACAACTTATTAAGATTGGTATAAAGGTTAAATTGCTGAAACAATAAATTACATAGAAGAAAACATAGGTACTAAACTCATAGATCTAGGTCTTAGAAAAGATTTTATGAATTTAACCCAAAGGCAAGGGAAGTAAGGCAAAAATAAATAAGTGGAACTATATCAAACTAAAAAGCTTCTGCGCAGCAAAAACATTGCCAACAAAACAAAAAGGCAACCAACCAAATGAGAGATGATATTGCAAGCAACGGCTCTGACAAGGGTTTTATATCCAAAATATAAAAAGAACTCATACAACTCCACACCAAACAAATAATCCAATTTTAAAAAATGGGCAAAAGCCTTAGCCAGTGTGACTTAGTGTTTAGTGCCCTGGACCTTGCACTGAAGGGTCTTGAGTTTGATTCCCGTCAAGGGCATGTACTTAGGTTGCAGGTTTGATCTCTTGCCCTGGTTGGGTCTGTGTGGGAGGCAACCAATCTCTCTCTCTCTTAATCTCTCCCTCCCTCCTTTCCACTCTCTTTAAAAATAAATGGAAACAGTATCCTCGGGTGAGGATTAACAAAAATAAAATATGGTTTTGAGGATAAGAAATTAAGAATAGAGCTACCATATAACCCAGCAATCTCTGTCCTTGGTATATAGCCCTAAACCTCAAAATCATGTATTCGCAAAGATACAGTAGTATGCACATCTCTGTTCACTGCAGCATTATACAGGGTGGTCAAGACACAGAAACAACCAAAGTGTCCTTTGATAGATAATTGAATAAAGAATGTGGTACATACTAGTATATAGGATGGAATACTATTCAGCTATAAAAAAAGATGAAATACTGTTATTTGTGACAACACGGTTGGACCTTGAGAATATTACGCTAAGTGAAATAAGTCAGTCAGTAAAAGCTAAGAACCATATGACTTCACTCATATACTAGTATAGGAAATAAAACTGAAACTATAGACACAGACAAAAGGGAAAGGAGATGGGGGTAGTAAAGGGTTAAGGGGACCAAATATATGGTGATGGAAAATGATTTGACTTTGGGTGGTGGGCACACAATGCAATATATAGATCATGTATCATAGAAATCTACACTTAAAACCTATATAATCTTATTAACCAACTAGAGGCCCAGTGCACAAATTCACACATGGGTAGGGTCTGGCTGGCCAGGCCCCAAGGCCAGCCCCACCCCCGATTTAGAGTGGGGTACTGATCAGGGGTGGGGCTGGTAGAAGGGAGGGGCTGTAGATGGTTCGCCAGCCAGCCCTGCCCCCAGTTGAACTGGTGGTCAAACTCCTGGTCAGACTCCCAGTCGAAGGGACAATTTACATATTAGGCTTTTATTATATAGGATGTCACCTCCAATAAATTTAATAAAAAGTAAAACAAAGGTTAAAATTGCAACAATTAATGCAAACTTTACCCTTTTATATTTGGCTTTTGAGTCAGAGGTTTCTTAATCATAACTGTCCTATATAATAAAGAGCTAATAGCTAATGGTGGTGATGCCCTCATGCCATAATAACTGTTCAATAGGAGATTGTGTGCCCGTTGGGGCGAAGCCACCGTGTTGCTCCAGAGACAGGGTGAAGTGGGGAGGTGCCCGGAAAAGGTGGGGCCATCCCGTGATAGGGTGGGAATGAGAGCCTATAGCACCCCCTCACCAGTCCTTCGCAAACCATTGCTTGCACTTAGAGTGCCCCGCCCACCTGTCAGGGGAAGGAGCGCAGTATGCGTGCTGCCAGGAAGCGGTCCTCGAAACTCTGAGGCAGATGTGAGGCTTCAACGCTGTCCTCTGGTGCCATAACAAGGCAGAGCTGCCACATTGCTCCAGAGATAGGGCAGAAATGGGGAGGTGCCTGGAGGAGGCAGACCAGCTCGAGGTGACTCTTGGGACTGAGGGTGGGGCTTGAGACAGCCAGAGAAGGCCGGAGGGGTGTGGGGGCGGGGCCAGGTGCACTTGAGGTCTGGTTGGAGAGGTTAGGGTGTCAAGATTGGATGACAGGCGGGTGTGCAGGGCGTGCATGGGTGGGCAGGGCCATATGATTTTGCACGCTGGGCCTCTAGTAATTTATATAACCATTTGGAAGACAAGAGTGTAATTCTGGAAACAAGACATTTTCTTGTCAAGAAGTAGTGTGCTTATTTCAGAACCTAGATAATATAAACAGAGCTTTGTCTATCATTTTTATGGTAATTATACTTTTATACTCTCAGATTACGGTTGAATATATTCATCTGACAAATATTTAATGAATCCTTTTTAGGTACCAATTATTGTGTTAGCCTCAGGAAGATAATAATATACATTCCAAGCTGGTGCACCAGTGACTTGTAAACATGGGCAAAGAAACAAATAATTACAATATAAAAGGTGCTAAAATTGAGGTCTAGACAAAGATGAGAGAGAGAGCATTAGAACCACTTCACAAAAGTTTGCTTCTACCTTGTAAATAGCTTTTTGGAATAATAATTTTGTGCCTAAACATTCAGAGATTTGCATGTAACATTTATAGTAGCCAATGCCATCTTAGATGTGACACTAATTAGAAGCTCTTGAAGTAAACACAGCATACTACTTCTCCAAACACTGAAGAATTCATTGACTGAAATGTGTGCTATGGAAACATGAATCTGAGGAGTTATTTAATTAAAAAAATCACCTTATTTTGACTATGTATATAAAAATAACCAGCATACAAACTAGAAAAATTTGATTACATTCTTACAGCCAGCCAGAGCCTGAGCAAGAATCCAAATTTCCTCTTTCCTGGTCCGCACTGTCATGTTTAGCAATTAGAAGCCATTAGTGTATGTGAAAAAGATAAATAAAATAGTAAACTCAAAGAAGTAGGTAATTTGTTGCCTTGATTTATATTTACTGGGAATGAAGTGATGGTTTAATATAAGGACATAGTACAATAAAAATACCCCAACCATTTAGAAACAAGTACAGGGAATTTTTACCACTCGTTAAAAATTACTAGGGATATACTGCATAAATTAATCATCTATTTCTGCAATAATTTATGTAGAAATAAGATTGCTGATATGGTGCTGGAAAATATACCAAATTTTAATCCATCTCTTTAATGTGTAGTTATGGTAACATGGACAAATGCCATCATATCATTAGAGCAGAGATTTTAAACTGGTGTGCTGCAAGAATTTTAGAAACATGCAACTCCTGACTTTAGTCAGGAGCACCGACCTCTTTTCCCTGAGACTGTCAAATAAAAAAAGGATAACAGCCAACACACCATAGCCAGTCGTGTGATATAATTTTGATTATATCTATTTTTTGTCAGATCGGCAAAAAATATAACATTTTGTGGTGTGCTGCGGAATTTTAGTAATTAGTTAACATGTGCCATGAGATGAAAAAAGTTGAAAATCACTGCGCTCAGAAGAAACTTCATTATAAATGGTAATGAACATTAAGGGATTTTTAAACCTTTTAAAAATAAAAGCTAGTTGAGACTGAGGTAAGCCAGGTCATGTTGTAATTATTAATTTATGCAATAGTAACCAATTAGGTGTTTACTACCCATAAAAAATGACGACAGAATTTGCCTTGCTAAACAAGTTTGAATTCATTGCTACTAGTGTAAGTTGCTGCTATGGGAATGTTCCCTGAGGCATAGTGTTATTACTCAATGCACTGAACACCTATATCCATAGTCTCCCAGTTTTTGTTCGGTTGTTTAAAAAATTTGTTGATCATTCATTTGTTGGTCCTCCAGCTGAGACAATAGGTATTAAGCCTCATGCCTACTCACAGGGCCTATTGCACTTATAGTAAAAAAGTCATACTTGAAATTTAATCATCAAGTTAGTCAATAATACTTGCTAAAGGCTTTCAGAGTTCTAACTGGAGGTACCGGTTCCATAGCTGACATCCCCATTACAATGGAAGCAGGAACTCACTGAGATCCAAGCCAATACTGGCAGCTCTAATGATTTAGAGTAGGCCACCAAAGGTCAGGTCGAGGGCTGAGTACTGGGGACAATGAGGCACAGAGGAAACAGGCCAATGGAAGATAAATACCTCCCAAGTTATGAGCCTCCAAACCTCTTATAGATGGCAAGTTCTTTTTTAAAAAATATTTTTATTACTGATTTTAGAGAGAAAGGAAGAGGGAGAGAGAAACGTCAATGATGAGAAAGAATCATTGATCAGCTGCCTCCTTCACTCCTCACATTGGGGACTGAGCACGCAACCAAGAATTGTGCCTTGACCGAGAATTGAACCGTGACTTTCTGGTCCATAGGTTGAAGCTCAACCACTGAGCCATGCCAGCCAAGCAGTGGCAAGTTCTTTAAGGGCTGAAAGAATATCTTATTTGACTTTGAATAGATGCTTCAAGACATACTATGGTTTGGCAACTACAGGCATTTAAAAATGGCTGCTGTGATTTGTCTAGTAGTAGTTAAAGTCATTGATGTACAATTCATCCTAGGAATAAATGATTGCTTGGACTGTATCCACAGACTAAAAGAAAAATAAGTGTCCCATTTTCAGAAAGCTTCAGATCTTGGAAATAAAATCAATATTCTTTGATATATCATGAATAGTTGATAAACATTAACTACTGTTATTATCTCCATTGATTGAATACCTGCAAAGGCCCTCTCAAAAATGCCTCTCTACTCTGCCTATCCCATCAATTTCAAAATTTCCCCATAATTTATCAGCATCTTATTTTATAAATATCCTCAGTTAAATAAAATTTTCTTTAGATTAAATATTTGTTGTACATCTCCTTCAGAAAAGATGTTGTCCTAGAAAGTAGGTATATACAGCCAGTGAAATGCAACTATACTGACTCAGGCATATTTGGATGAAAGTAAGAAAAAAAATCACAATTAATAGTTGTATAACTAAGTAGCTTAACTTTTGTTTCTTACATAATCAGAGGTCTGGAAGCATAGTATAGATTTGATACAGTAGCCATTTTTAGTAAGTTGAAGAATTTACATAATTCTTTAAATAATTACCCTTTTATTTCTACTGATCCCATCTGTATTTAAAATTTTGACATTTTGCTCATCATTTATTTTTTGAATTATTGTGATTTTTTAAAAAAATATTGCATTAAAATATTAATCTTTATTACTTTTTTGTATCTTAAATTTTGTTCTTGAAGCAAAGGCCTCACTTTGCTTATCCTGGTCTTGATTCTGCCTATTCCAATCTCTATAATAATCTCTGTAAAACATGTACTTCATGTTCACTTTTTCAATCTATTCCTTGAATTACTTTTGAATTTCCTGCAGCTTCAGAACAAGGGAAGATGTTTTAGAAACAAAAACAAACACTTTGGACTTTGTGTTTTCCATTATTGGGAATGATAGTAGAAGGGCCTGCCCTCTTTACATTGTTATGAACTTGTGTGTCATGAAGTGTAGCAGCACGGGACAGGGGACGAGTTACTGGAAGCCTGGTTCCTGGTCCTGGCTTCACTCTTCCTGAGTCAGTGAGTAAATTGAAAACCCTCTGGCTAATGGCCTCAGTTTCTTCACCCCTAAAATGAAGGTGGTAAAATCTGCCTTGCTAACCCTCAGAGTTGCTAAAGATCTAATGAGATCGCCCTAGCCGGTTTGGCTCAGTGGATAGAGTGTCAGCCTGCAGACTGAAGGGTCCCAGGTTTGATTTTGGTCAGGGGCACATGCCTGGGTTGCAGGCTTGATCCCCAGCAGCAGGTATGTGGGAGGCAGCCAGTGGTGATCCTCATCATTGATGTTTCTCTCTATCTCTCTTTCCCTTCTTCTCTGAAATCAATTAAAATATATTTTAAAATAAAGAAGATCTAATGAGATCAAGAGCATGAAAAGACTTTTTAGACCGTAAAGGTCTGAAAGAGCTTGTAGGCTGTGGAGCACCCCTTGAGGACAGTGTAAGAGTGAACAACTAAGAGAATCATAGAATGTGGGCTATAATCCAGGCCAGCACTCCCATTGGGACAGTGGGGGAAGTGAGGATCTTGGGCAGAGACATAGTGACAAAGATGGGGCAGGACACAGGCTTTCTGGGCCAATCCAGGTCCTGGGCTTTTTCTCTTACTGTAATGATGATCCCAAAGACATCAGATTCAAGGTAGAATCAAGTCCTTCTAGAAAAGGAGGAACAGATCCTTGTCCTTTAGTGAGAGAGAGCACAGTATACACTGGGAGAGAAGAAAGAGACAGAGACTGAGATGATATGTTTCTTAGGTGTGGAGAATTTCCACAGGGACTGGCAAAACTTGCTCCTCTTGTGAGGTGTGGCCACACAGGCAAACCACAGTGACTTGGACTGACCAGGTTTTTCAACCTGATTGGTTTTGCCTGTGGTACATAGACAGTAGCTTAACAAAAACAGGAAAACCATGATGTAAGAATTAGTAATTTATGTTTACAATTAAACTATCTCTGAAAATTACATTAAAATGATAAGGCTCTTATAATAAAAACTCATTTTAGAAACTAAAGAAAATCTCCTGGAAAAGGATCCACTCAAGGCAGGGGATGGGAGTGGAGGTTGGTGCTAATAAACAAAATTCCTTCTCTAAATTTCTTCATTCTCATGAAATTAAAAATTTTGCTAAGCTCCACCCAATTTCTCATTACTGTCCCTGACTCATCAACCTAATTATTAGCTTTAACATAGTAAGTACCACATGTCCTCTCTAATGTCATGACAAGTGAGACAATGTTTATTGACATTAGTCTTAAGTGGAAAAAAATTATGAAAGGTAAGAGTATGTGAACCAAAATTTGGCTTACTTATTTTGCCTCACAACACACAAATAAATGATTTAAAAATCAAAGATAAATGACATCTTATCATAATTATTAGTCATGATTTCCAAGGGGACAAAAATTATCTGCATCTTCTTGCAGCCATTTCTAAAATGTCCTTGTTCCTTGAAAGTATAACATGCCCAAAGCACTCCAACTGTTTTCTGGTTAGCATAAACATTTCACTTGTTTTCGCTGGACTCTACCCAAAAGGCAAATGCAATTCCGGTGACCTGTTTGAAATTATTATGCTAAGCCTCAGCAAAATTGCTACATCACCTCAGCAATGTCAAATTTCCTAAAGCCTGGCTACTCCTCATGAAAATATCAGTAATCCCACGTGAATTGTTTTGTTACAGGTTAATAGCCACTGTTCTTCATTCCGGGAAAGGGTGGGTGCTCCCCATTGGAAGGGAAGGATCTTACTCCTGCGATGAATGGCTCATATTCTTTTTGAAATTTAAATGAAGAAGTGTGTGGGGCTTTTACAGTCATAAGATGGGAATTTTTAAAAGTGCTGATATTGCAAGAAGCACTCACACAAGAGTCTTTTAATAGTAACCATTTTCTGAGGAGGTGGATTCATATGGTTGCTATGGTCCCATATAAAGCATGGATAGAGGATTTCCCAATGAAATGGACAACTTTTTTTTTATTTCCTCAGAGTTTGGGAATCTAATACAAGAAAATTGTCACTCTCTAAAAGAAGTAAAGACACAATACAGTGTGTTTGATGGTAGTAATCTTTAGGTGCTCAAATGAGAAAGAAAGGAAGATCAAACAAACTAGGTGAAACCCAGTCTACTGCTAGGTTTAAATGTATTGTTTAGCTTCTCCATTCATCCGAGACAGGAATATTATCCCTTAGAAGGAATATGGAATCATACCTTCTATGACCTCTATCCTATCCTTCCCATATCTACCTTTCCCATTTCTTGACTCTAACATTCAAACGCCACACACCTGTTGCTTATTTAAAGGGAATATTGGCCCAGTTAATAGGAGACCAAGCAAGCTGAGCTACAAAGCGGGGAGTAAGTCAGAGCAATGGGTGTCAAGCTTTATCATATATATACTAGTAAGGTTGACATAGAGAGACTGTTAAGCACAGATGTTGGGCTCTACTCCCAGAGAGTGACTCAGTGTAGGTATGGATAAGGCCCAGGAATTTGCATTTTTGACAAGTTTCCAGGTGATGTTGTTGCTTTCAATAAATCACACTTTAAGTAGCAAGTGGTTAGAGAGTTACTCCAAGACCAGGTGACTTTACTATAACTTACACAGATTTAGTCATTTTCACTTTATCATTTACCCCTGCTTTCATTCCATGATTATCTCTCAAATCTTCTGGGGGAAAAACAGCTTTGAACAGCTTTGAGGTAGATAGAATATCAGGTATCCATTAGGGAGTATTGCTACTGAGGATGTAAATCAAAAGGAGGTAAAAGGTCACGAGGCCAGGTCAAGTCTGGTCAGGTATCTAATGTAAGAGAATTAGAAAAAAGCTGATTTAATTATTATGGCTTTATGATGTTTAATATTATGTAATGCAAGTCCCTCTTATTAACTCTTTAAAAATATATATTGGCTCCTCTTTGCTAATCAAAGAATATGCTCTGAGCAACTTGTATGCATTGAAACTTTATATAAAATTGCTATGATGTTTCAAATTGGTATATTTTCTCTAGAGTATAAAATTAAATATTCAATCATATTTTTCATTATATTATTCAAGATTTCAAAGTCCTTAATCATCACTTGATTCTGTTTAGTGTTTGTAATTGTTGAATCCTATTTTATCTCCTTGAGGTTTTCCTTCCTTGAATTTTCTTTATGCATTCTATAATAGTTAAGCAATATATTTATTTTTAGTGGTTCTTATGGAAATGGCATTTAGATTTGGCATTCTTATTCAATTTAAAAGACTTTTGTTTTTAATAAAAAATTTTAATCCATTTACATGTATTGTCAATTATTAAAAATATCAAAACTGATATTTGTTATTCATTTTTATAATTTCTGTATTTTAGATTTTCTAATGTTTTTTCTGCTCTTTTAAATAATATTTTATTATATTAAAATGCAAATATTTTGAGAAGTGTGCTATAAGTTTTACTTTATTGGTGATTATCTTCCAATTTTAAAAAACCAAAACTTAATTTGCCCCTATTTTACTCGAGTTTTAAACTTTAAGTATGAAGATAAATGGGTGCTGGTTACATGGGGGTTCTTTATACTTCTCTTTCTACTTTTCCTGTGTTTAAAAATTTCCATAATTAAAGGCTTAAAAAGAATAAGCCTGTGTTAGCACAAAAAGTAAAATAGGCTTCTGTTTTCCTTCTATTACTAAGTTTATCTTACACTCACATTCTAAAAATCTGTGAATGTTGGGTGAGTTTCCTTCTACACAGGTGATATCAACCATATCCCAGGCATAGGACTTTGGATTCTTGTCATGCTGCTCTTCCCAAAACATTGCTGAAGGAAGTAAATTCTCATCCTATTTGACCTCCCAGACTATTGGATATCACTGACCATCCACTTCCTTTCTTTCCTGTCATGGTGAAATATATTTGTTTTGCCCGCAGGCACTCTGTCCTACTCTGTTTTCTCTAGTTATAATACTTGATTTAGTCCTTGGTCTCCTTTTATTCTATAGACCTTTAATTGTTGATTTTCCCAATTAATTTGTTCATTTATTTTCCAAATATTTTTAAATCTTTCAATATGCACCAGATACTAGGTTGAACACAGAAAATAAAGTCATAATCCTTGTTTTAGAAATTTCACAATAATATGCTAAACATTTCTCAATTTGTTTCTCAAACTCTTAAGATTTAGATAGATGAACTTGCCAACTGGGTGGTTTATTAACTTTTCAAAGTTAGTGCATCAAAAAACAGTCTAACTTTGCCCCATACCCATGTTTTTCTCACCATTTCTGTTGGTGGCTTCAGCACTCCAGTACTGAATTATCTTCCTTCTTTTCTCCATCTTCCCAGCCTTAATTATGACCCCTTTCTTACACTTACCTAAGGTTTTAGTCAATACTATGTCCTAAACATACCCAAACCTCTCCCCAGCCATCCCATATCAAAAGGCTTTTA
This sequence comes from Lasiurus cinereus, assembly GCA_011751065.1. Classification (NCBI taxonomy): domain Eukaryota; kingdom Metazoa; phylum Chordata; class Mammalia; order Chiroptera; family Vespertilionidae; genus Lasiurus; species Lasiurus cinereus. The sequence continues at coordinate 51,452,760 of JAAGEH010000018.1, forward strand.
CTCTTAAAAATGCTTCCTGATATTTATTCTGATAAGAGTGAGCATGTACATTGCAAAACTATTAACTTTTATTCAGCAACTTCTGTTCCTATCTTACATGCATTTTCTTTTCTTTTTTAAAAATATATTTTATTGATTTTCTACAAAGAGGGATAGAAAGTTAGAAACATCAATGAGAGAGAGAGAGACACCATCAGCTGCCTCCTGCACGCCCCGCTACTGGGGATGTGCCGCAACCAAGCTACATGCCCTTGACTAGAATCAAACCTGGGACCTTTCAGTCCATAGGCCGACGCTCTATCCACTGAGCCAAACAGGTTTCAGCAATTTTCTTAATGAATCTTCTTTGTATGGCTATTTGAACAGGATGTATTATTATTTTATTTTATATGTGTAAAATTCAATGACTTGCCTAAGATTACACTACAGATAAGGGAAAGGGCAAGAAAAAATAATTTGCCCAGTTCCCAAGTGTGGATCTTTTTCAAAGCTTGATGATTTTGAGGTCTGTTCTTTTCAGCATCTCTTACTAGCATTTCCCAAATGATGTTCCTTGAGATGTTAATTGGTGGTATTAAAAATACTATAGATATGGATTTGGGAAATAAAAGGAAGTTTAAATTGTTTATTTTCTGCTAGTATTCTTTGACTCTTTAATATGCAAATGTGCATTGTGAATATGCACAATATATTTTATGTAGCATTTTTTAAAGGCATTTAACCAGAGTACTATTGCTTCACAGCCATTATTAGGACTTGCTTTCTCCAGAATAAATCTGGTGAAAAGTTGTGTTAGAGAAAGAACTGTAGATCACAGCACTAGTTTTTGTTTTCTTAATTTCACTGTTAGAAAAAAATCTTAACTTTAACATTGTCCTGATTGACTGACTACTCAACAACAGCTGTTATGAATTCAGTCACTGTCATTTCAACTCTTGTCGAAATCCTTCTTAAGCTCAGTCTAACTGATTACCACGGAGGCCCTCACCTTCTGATAGATAACCAGTTGGATCAGTGTATATGTGCCTGGGAAAATCATATTATCAATTAACAAGAGCTTCCGCTTTGTAAGCACTTGCTAAATTCAAGACAGTTGGGCAGGTACTTCTATAAATATTATCTCGTATAGTTCTCACATACTCTGGGGAGAAGATATTAATGTCACCTCTGTTTTACAAATGGGAAAACAAAGGCTCAGTCATACATGCACATCCATGAATTCATCTTGGCTGTAGTGATGAGCTTGAGTTTCATACTCAAGTCTGTCTGACCAGAGCCCATACTTTCAGCCCCAAACTCTTGTGTTCTGACTCATTATCAAAATATTTAAAAATAGATGAATCAGGTGAAATGATTGGAAGAATATAACAGAAGTCACGAGTGTCCATATCCACTTAATATTTATGGCTCCATACCCAGTTCTTAGCACAGTGTCTAGCATGTAAAAAGGGTTTAGGAGATCCTTGTTGAACAGAATTGGAACTGAATGACAATGGAGAGCCTCATAAAGGGAGAATAGAAACACTGGTGTTAACTTCAAGAAAAACATCAATTAAACAGCCTAGTCTCTTCTTTGCAAGCACATCACTCCTCAGAATTTCTGGAATGATTTTGAGAGCTGTTTGTTTCACCAGGCCATCCCTTCCCTGCTGAGTTAGAGAACCAGTTGCCAAGGTGAGGCTGTCATCATCTCACCTCTTTGTTGCAGCTCCATTGTTGCACACCTCCGTTGCAGCAGGTATGAGTCAGGCATACTTACACAACCTTGAGTGTCGTGAAGGAGAATTGCCTGTTAGTCATATATCAACTACTCGCCTGCCCAACGATGAGATTTAATCTTCGATATTTGAGCAGGTGACATGTCAGCAATATAGACAAAAGTTTTATAAGTAAAGTTATAAAAGAAGGAAAAAAATTACTTTTCTATGTAACTTATTCAATTATAAGAGTGAGAAATTACCAATGTTATGATATCAACTTCAAAGGGAAGTGCATAGGTGTATTTAGATGAGTTTCTTAGAGGAAGATAAGATAAAGATAATGAAGTATATGTACTGTGGGTAATGACTAAAGAAGGAAATAGTGATTACCTAAGAATATGAATGGTGCAAATTGCTAAGGAGGGATAGAATTGAGTGACCCAAGGATTAAATAATTAGAAAAAACAGGGGTTGATATATCCTTTTTGGATTCTAATAGTACACCTCATCAGGTGACCATGTGATTCAACAAAATGGGGTTCCCAGGGATAGTTGAAAATGTAGCGCAGCCTCTTCATTTTCTTGGACGCATTTTGGATTTCTCATGACTGATAATGTCCAGAGATTGTGCAGCTAACACCATTCCCACTCGTGTCCATTAATATAAACAGTGTGGTGATGCTTTTCATAGTGGGAACATGTGTAAAATGTTTCATGTGTATATATTGACTTTATTTTACCCAGACCCTTTCTTACCAGGATTTGAGAAGACATGATACACACTAAGCTCAATGAAACAAAGTGACTTATCCATGCTGGTCTCAGCTGCTAACACAGCTCTAAGCATGGTGAGCACTTAAAAAATGCATGTTTAAGGAATGAACACAGGATCTAAATGATTAGAAGGAAATCTGGTCGAAAGAACCACTACTATATTTTGGTTCAAAAACGATTCCTTTCAGGCAATTATTTATTGGAAGGTTTGCGGGTTCTGCCCCACATAACTTTTTATAATCTAATATCAAGTGTAATTATTGGATTTATGGAGCTTACATCTCCATTAGGGCTATGCTGCAAGTTGTGAAATGCCAGTGAATGGCATAGAAAACACCCTCAGAACTTCCACACATCAATATTGCTAACAAAAACACAACAGTTCGATCATAAAGGGCCTTAACTTTTCCTTTCATAACATAATTATAAAAGTATTTACTAGAAAATTATCTTGAGAATGTAGCATAAGTGGTTAAGTCAGAGTTGGGAAGAGTAATGAACATTAGAGAAAATCAAATTTCCTGAGCTTCAAATTTGCCATGCTTGCTAAAATACAGATTCCAGGGCTCTTCTTCAGAACTATTGGATCTAAATACTCAGGAGGTGGGGCCTGGAAATGTATGGCATTTCAAAAACGGAGAAAGATTCTTGAAACCACCCATCGTGCCCTTTGTTATGTATAGAACCTTAAATTCAGAGAGGGAACAGCCGATGAAACCCAGGCCTCAGAGCCCCGAGGTCCACCAGAGGAAGGAGAGACATTCATCTACTGCCCACTGCTCTTTTGATGCTTGTTTTTTTTTATTTTTTATTTTTTTTATTTCTGGCATACATTCTCTAATTATTTGATCCTGCTTCTAGGCATACAAATGGCTTTCTTGGGTACTCAAGTCCCAGTGCCATATGCCAAGAAGAGATGGATAAGTGTTGGCATTCTGGTGCTCTCTGTATGGCCTTGGCCAGGTTACTTCACTTCTTTAACCTGGCCTTTCTGTATCTGTAAAAATCTGGAGAATTAATGACAACCTCCCTGTGTAACTGTGTCTTATGAACTGAATATCTGTGTCACTCCCAAAACCACATGTTGAAGTTCTAACTTCCAATATGATAGTCTTTGGAAATGGGGCCTTTGGGGGGTAATTAGGTTTGGATAAGCTTAGGAGAAAGGAGCCCCTGTTGATGGGATTAGTGCCTTTATAAGGAAATGAAGATCAAGAGTTCTTTCTAGCCTCCATGTGAGAATACTGCCTTAAGTCAGTCATCTACAAACCAGGAAGAGGACTCTCACCAAGAATCCAACCATGCTGAGACCCTGCTCTCTGACTTCCAGCCTCCAGGACTGTGAAAAATAAAATATCTGTTGTTTAAACCACCCAGGGTATGGCATTTTTATTGTAGTAGCCTGTGCTGACTAATATACCATGAAGAGCACATGAGGTAACAAGAGATAGTACCTGGCATATATTAGATGCTCAGTAATTATTACTTCTTTCCTTATGACTTATTCTAAAAAGGGTGAGTATTTGATGTCTCAATTTCCTGTGCAAATACTTACCACCCTTCTCTGCAAGATGATGGGTCAGGACTCAGACAGGTACAAGGGATGTAGGTCTAGCATATGTGTGTGGCAGGGCTTCAAGAGACAATCTGGCTAAAAGGGGGATGTTTCTGGGGGGATCTGTCTTGAAAATACAAAGGAAGATGCTTGCTTTGCTTAATTCTGTGCTCTTTGGGTGACTTAAAAGACATTGATGGAGACTAAAGGTCTTGCCATTACTACTGTCCCTGATGGTAGGGGCCCCTGGCACCAGAGTCCTGTCCTTAAAATCTCTACCTGCCTTGCCTTAAACCCATGTAAGCCAATGAGTGTGCTCCATGACAGGTTATATTTGGTGTGGAGATGGTCATGATAGATACCCCTTTCTTCCTTCCTCCCTCTTTCCTTCCTTCCATAAGCAATCATGGAACACTTGTATTGAAGAAGCTGTTCTTCAAGAACTCAGGGTGTAATCTAGGAGTCACCTCTGGATTCTAGAACCTGCAGTTGGCCCTATTCACTAACCTAGACATCACTCTTGTTTCACGAAATACTAGGAGCAGTCTCATATTCATCAGTCCTTCGGTGCTGGCTCAATGTTAGCCATCAATTAAGAATGGAAGTAAAATTCTAAAACCTAATTCCACAGTCACTGCTTAGGGAAGCACTTCAGCCACCTTCTCTTATCCTGATGAAGTAGTCATTCTCTGAAGGTAAAAATAGGTTTCTTCTTTAATTCAAAATCACTAGCATATTTTAATGTCAATTTACTTAAACATAGTTATTGGGTGCCAGGCACAGTACAGAAGACAGATAAGGTCTCCACCTTCCTGAGCTTGCCATATAAATGAATACTCTTTGACAAATCATTTGGGGTCAGTAGGGAGAAGGGCTTGGATTTTGGTTCAGCATGAAATGAGAACATCTACTAGTGTCAGTCAGTAGCAGTGGAGTACAGCCCGAGGTTAGACCTTAGATGTCAGCTTAGATTGTTCCATTGCATTTTTAACTGAAACAAGGGCAACTCCATTTCCCTATTGGGAACAGGAACTCTTGTGCAAGGACCCTGGGGGAAACAGAATTAGGTTTAGAAGATTTTGAACTCAGCAGGCCCCTTCCCCAGCACCCAGAAAACGCTCCTAAAGGTGTGGTTTCTGCATGTCCTTCCCCACACTCAGGCCAGTTCCTTCCCAGCTGCCCACTAGGCGGGTGTGATGTCCCTGGAGGCCGCTAGAGGGAGTCGAGCGCCTGGGACAGCAGCTGAGTGAGAGAGGCGATCTGGACTGCAGGGCTCAGGGCCAGGCCTGACTCAGCGGCCACTCGGGTGGATTTAAAAGGCCCTGGAATCAGAAAACATGAAAGCAGAGTTAAATCAGAGATAGGGTTTCCAGTTCAATTTGAATTTCAGATAAACAACAAATATTAAATCAGTCATTATTTATCTGAAATTCAGATTTAACTGAGTGCCTTGTACTTTTCTTCGCTAAATCTAGCAACTCTAACCCAAGACCAGAGGGATCCTGGAAAGACTGGGAAGTTCTTGTAGGGGGTCGGGAAAGTTTTTACCACCTATCCATGACTTGAACCTGGGACCAAGTTTTCTGTCCTTTACCCACAGTTGGTAGAAAAGCAGTCATACAGTCTGTGGCCTTGCTGGGAGGGGCATAAGGAGCGGTCCTCTACCTTAAACCCCCTCCTGCATTAGCTTCTCCAAGACCAGATACACCATTAAAGTCCTAGCTATGTTCAGGAATTTCTCCTAAAGATGTAAATATATTTTTTAAGAGAATGTCTTAGCTCCGATTGCTCTGCCAGAACACTGCAGACCAGGGGCTGAACCAGCAGCCATTCATTCTCACGGTTCTGGAGGCTGGAAGTCAGAGGCCAGGGTGCCAGCATGTTTGGGGTCTTGGTGAGGACCCTCTTCCTGGTTTGCAGATGGCACCCTCGCACTGTGCCCCCACGTGGAGGAGGAAAGTGCTCCGTTCTCTACATCTCCTGACAAAGGCCCCAATCCCTTCACGGGTGCTCTTATCTAAATCTAATTCTCCCCCGCCCCGCTTCCCAAGCTCTACCTCCAAATACATTACGTGGGGGTTAGGCTTCAACACATGGATTTGAGGAGACCCAGGAGTTCAGCCTGCAGCAGAGGATGACACAAGCTTTGCCAGTGAATATTTCCGGAAAGGTTGCTTGGCAGCGTGTGGGAAAAAGAAATAGATTGAAAGCCCAGAGTGCCAGGCAATAGGCAAAGGAGGAAATGAGACGCCAAGACAAGAGGATCCCAGGAGAGGGAACTGGGGATAGAATCATTGTGTTTCTAGTTAGCAGTCTGGTCCAGGGCAGGAACCCTTTTGGAGGGTGCATGTAGAATCTGAATATGAGGCTCATGTCACGTTAACGAAGTGACTTCCGAGCACCTAAAATGCAGGAGCATGATTGCTATTCATTGGTGAAAGCAATATTCTCAGACTGAATAAACTCAATCTCAAGGAGCATTTTTATTTCTCTGGGTAGCAGGATCCTTTGTGTTTTAAAAATTCTAAAGTGATCACGGGAGCTTGTGCTCACCACTCCTCAGCCGTGTCTCAGAGCTTTTCCTCTTGTTGAAGACGGCAATATCAAATTAAATCAGCAGGGGGCACAATTTCTTCACAATGTAGTAGGCTTCACTTTTAGATTAAGAAAGAAAGCTGCCTAAGCTGTTTCTTTGTGCTGTTTTCAATCAGCATTATCCGATAATCCAAATATCAAAATGTCATGCGCATATTCATTTTCCACAGAAAAAGGCAAAAGCCTGGGCACAGACAACAGGGTTGGTGAAGGCCTGGGTTGGGAGGCGGGGACGGGCAGGAGAGGTTCAATGAGGGAAAAAGGGGGCATATGTAAGTAATACTTTCAACAATAAAGATTTATTTAAAAAATTTTTTTAAAGGCAAAACAGGTTGATGCATTTACTCACAGTGCCCTGCTAATGATATAATTTCTGCATCACTAATTCTTTATTTTAAAAAAACAAATGATCATAGGGTGGCCATGTCCAGTATCATAAATGCAAACACAAAGTAGAACCTATTGCCCATATTTATTTAAAGTTTCTCCCTAGAAACTCCCAGCCTGATGGTGACCTCCATTTTCTGGGCAGCTAGAAAATTAGTAGGAAGATTTCATCAAGAATTGTGGCAGTTATTTACCAGGGGCTGTCTCTTGTAGCTGTCCTGCACATCTTGAAACAGTCTATGCATTCCTAATACCTCTACCTCAGATTAATTGTATTTTTTTAAAAAAAATTTGCTAAAACGGAATGAAAATCAATGCATATGTGTGACATGGAAGCATCTGGCAATGCCCAACTGACGACTTCTGCATTTATAGTTGGCCCCGATTCAGTGCTGTGTTGGAATAATTAATCTATTTCTCTTGGCATTCATTTTACTATCTTCGAAAACAAACAGTGTACTATCACAGGAATATTGGAAAGATTCCAAAACTCTCATCACTAGATGGTGCCCAAGCGTTCTTTAAAATTGTCACTATTAAGTGCAGTGTAAAAAATAGCCCGACCATACACAGGCTTGACTCTGGTTCAGGCCTGATTTTTTGCATTTATCAAATCATCAAATTCTTCTGAGAGGTTAGGAAACTTGCTCAAATTCACTGATGTTGCAAGAGGTGAGGCAGAGACACAAAGATAAGCAATCTGGCTCCTAAAGTATGGGCAAGATGCAGAGTTTTAAAATTTTAATTTAATTTCTGGAATAAATAATACGTCAAAGGTTTTTAAAGTAAAAATGGTTTACAACGAGAACAATTTGCTTCCACTATGTATGTCTTGTCCCCACCCCTGTTTCCCCCACCCCCACCCCAGCAGTGTATACACTTCCGGTACTTGATGCAATCACAAGCAAAGCAAACCGGTGTTCTCCTCCTCCCCTTTATGACACAAGAGGCATCATATTGTCTTTACTAGGCTGAACTTCCCTTTCTACGGAACTATCTGTCCTGGAGACCTTCCCAGGGCACATCAGAGAAGGTGTTCTCATTCATTTTCAGCAGCATAGTATTCCACTGTGAGGATGTACCATAATTTATGTAATCAATCCTCTGCTTATGGCAATGGTTTGCTTCTTTAAAAAGAATTTTTTTTCAATTACAGTTTACTTTTAATGTTATTTTGTATTAGTTTTAATTGTACCACACAGTGGTCAGATAATCATACACTTTACAAAGTGAACCCCCAGTATTTCCAGTACTCACCTGGCACCACACATAGTTATTACACTATTATTGACTATATTTCCTATGCTGTACTTTGTATCCCCATGACTTTTCTGTAATTACCAATTTATACTTCTCAGCCCTTCACCTTTTTCACCCAGGCTCCCAGCTTCCTCCCCTCTGGCAACCATCAGTCTGAGTGTTTCTATGAATCTGTTGCTAGTTTGTTTGTTTTGCTCTTTAGAATCCACATATAAGTGAAATCATTTGGTATTTGTCTTTCTCTGACATTTCACTGACTATAATACTCTTCATGCTGTCACAAAAGATAAGGTTTTATTCTTTTTAATTTATTCCATTATATATGTGTACCACAACTTTTTTTTTATCCACTCCTCTATTGAAGGGTACCTGAGTTGCTTCCATATCTTGGCTATTATAAATAATACTGTAATGAACAGAGGAGTGCATATATTCTTTCAAATTAGCATTTTGGGTTTCTTCAGGTGTAGACCCAGAAGTGGAATCCTGGGTCATTTTTAAAGTTTTAAGGAACTCCATACTATTCTCCACAGTTGCTGCACCAATCTGCATTCCTACCAACAGTGCACGAGGATTCCCTTTTCTCCACGTCATTGCCTACACTTGTTGTTTGTCTATTAATTAATGATCACCATTATGATGGGTGAAATTTCATTGTGTTTTAACTTGCATTTCCCTGATGATTAGTGATGCTGGGCATCTTTTCATATGTCTATTGGCCATCTTTTTTGTTTGTTTCTTTTTTCTTCTTCTTCTTTTATTTCTCTATTGGCCATCTTTATGCCTTGTTTGGAGACATGACTATTCAGGTGGGCTGCTTTTTACACTATTTAATCAATACCACAGCACATCACTCATGCACATCATTTTGTAACTGTGCAGAGATTGCTGTAAGATAAATTTCTAGAAGCTGGAGAGTTGGGTTACAGGGTGAAAGTATTTGTAACATTGCATAGACATTGCCACATGGCCCCTTCTAGGAACTGCACCATTCACACTCCCCAAGAAAAACTGCCTGTTTCTCAACAGTCTCCTTAACAGAGTACATGTGATCCCTGAACAGTGTGGTGGGTCAGTGATGCCAACCCCCACTGAGTTGAAAATTCATGCATAACTTTTGACTCCCCGAAATTTTAACGACTAAGAGCCTACTGTTGACCAGAACCTTACCAATAACATAAAGTCAATTAACATTTTTGTGTTATATGTGTTATACACTGTATTCTTATGATAAAGTAAACTAGAGAAAAATGTTATTAAGAAAAGGATTGTCTGTGAGTTTTGCAAATTATTTCAAATTTCAAACATTTCCTCCAATAAATTTATTGACAAAAATTTGTATATAAGTGGACCTAAGCATGTTGTTCAAGGGTCAACTATATATTGTTGAACTTCTGGACTTTTGCCAATATGATAAAAAGCATGGCATTTCAGCATAGTTTTAATTAGCACTTTTAAAAATTTAAGTAAGGTTGAATAGCTTATTGGCTTAAGGGCCGGTTATACTTCTTTTTATGTGATTTGTCTGTCCAGGTTCTTGCTCATTTATCTGTTGGCTTGTTGAGCTGCTACAGCTAAATTTATAGGAGTTTATGTATATTAGAAAAACAAACTTTTAAAAAAATATATATTTTATTGATTTTTTACAGAGAGGAAGAAAGAAGGATAGTTAGAAACATCGATGAGAGAGAGACATCAATCAGCTGCCTCCTGCACACCTCCTAATGGGGATGTGCCTGCAACCAGGATACATGCCCTTGACCGGAATCGAACTTGAGACCCTTTAGATGCTCTATCCACTGAGCCAAACCGGTTTTGGCAGAAAAACAAACTTTTTATGTAATAGAAGTTGCAAATAATTTTCTTGGTTTGTATTTGCTTTTTATTTTGCTTATATCTTTTTTTGAGATCATAAATGCATTTTCTTATTTTTATGTGCTTGAACTAAGATATGGGACTTTAGTGTTATAAGTTATTAATTATTCAAAGCTTAAAAAATTTCATTCAATAAAAATATGTGGAGAATTTACTGCTGTACTTCCCATTTTGTGCTAAGCGTTTGGGACAAAACTGCTCCCCTGGAAAAATTCCTAATCTGATGGATGAGACCATCAGATAAGTAAACAATTCCAGTGTGCCAGTGGTGAGGGTTACAACAGAGATATAAAAAAGGGCTTTAAGGTTACAATGGTGTGCCTAACTCTAAGAAATTTGTGAAATCCTATATAATAAAGATGTAATATGCAAATGGTCATTATGCTATGAAGTGTAACGACCAACTACATAATGACCAGATCACGGATCAGTAGGAGGGTGGGGCAGAGAGATACAAGCAGGTAGCAGAGAGCTACAGGAGGGAGCAAGGCAGCAAGTTATTGGGGGGGGGAGGGGAGAGAGACAGGGCAGAGGGAGTTACAGGAGGGCGGCAGCAAGCTACTGACTACAAGTAGGCAGCAGAGAGCTACAGGAGAGGGAAGGGCAGCAATCTATGAGTGGGGTTGGAGGGAGGGAGATGGGAAGGTAAAGGAGGGAGGGGCAGCAGGCAGAGAGCTATTGGAGGGCAGCAGCGAGCTACTGGAGAGCTACTGGTGCATGAATTTGTGTGCACAGCTACTAGTATTTCATAAAGAAAGTTTTATTTTTAAGCAGGTTCTTGAGGAATGTGTAGGAGTTTAACAGGTGAAAGAAAACAGAGGAATAGATAAAGTCCTCATAACCTAGTTTCTGAGGGATTAGGTTCATTGATAATATTTAAACAATTCTCTCCCACAAGACCCAATAGGTTGACTTTTTCTTGTATCAACTTGCCAAAACACACGTAATGATCTCAATTATATCTTACTTAAATAAGAGGCAATGTAATACCCTTACCTGAAGGAAACATGGTTGGAATTCTGCCAAGGTGAGTAATGTTGTGGTGACTTTTGGTTCTCAATGTCCTTTTACGTCACCCTATTCTAATAATTTGAAGTTAAGCCTAGTATTTCACTTCTAGAAGGAAGAAAAGTAAGGGTATTCACTAGTATCTATAGTCTTTGGTAGTGACAATTCTTATATTTTTTCTTTTAGGTTAATCTCACAAATTTCTGCAGAATTGGAAATTGTCTTCACAATGCCTGCAATCATCTCTTCACTGGTCAGTTCAAGTATGAGGTACAGCTGGTGTGCAAGCAAGGAGAAAGAGTGGAGTCAGCCACTGATTGGTCTTCAGGAGCAGAGAAAGCTGGGACTTGATACATTGGTTCAAGGGACAGACACAGTTGTTGCCTACCCAAGCTCTCCCCGACTTCTGTCTCCCAGTAGAATGCCTGTCTGGTTGAAAGAAGCAAGGAGACCAGTCCAGAGGTGTACTGTGACTAGTCTGGTCTGGATTAGGCCAATCATGCCAATCTAGTTCCTCTCTGTCAAAATGGATATCTGGCTCAGGGTGAACATATATCTCAGAGCTTGAAGCTTAGGGTGGTAGGAACCTGTTAGGGCTAATAATGCACTGTGGGGAGCATGGGACTTGGTTGGAATGTCTGTAAGGAGGATTCTCCGAAAAGCTGGGGACCTCTGAGGACCCTTGCCAAAGGTGGCAGCCCCTACCTGAACTTTTCCAAACAAGTTTGATCCCCTGGGGTGTTTTACTAGAATCTTTATGATTAGTGTTTCAAGACCTGACCTTGTAGAAGCATATAAGTTCTCAAGGATACTTGCCCTGCTGATTGTATCTAGCAGTTAACTTGAGCCCAAACTGTTGTTACAATGAAAAGCCAAGGAGTCAGGAGAACAGGACTGCTTTTACTACTGAAGTAAAAGAGTCCCTTAGCCCTCTCTTTCACAGAAATGTGTGTGAGAGCAAACTGTTCATCGGTCGCTCAGGGTCTGCCGGTCAGCCTTGGCAATGCACAAGAAAACATCTGCATTGGGGGGAGCGGGGGGTGGGGTGGGTGGGTTCTGAGAAAGCTATTGCTTTCTTGTAAAACAAGACAGCTGGTGTCTGCCTTCACTGCTTCATCCTGCCTGGAATGCAGGTGTGATGCCTGCCACTGCAGCAACCATCTTATGAGCAAGAAGACTGAAGAATTTTTGCAGTGACATTAGCCTTGACACCATGTTGCTGACTTAACATAGCAGTTGCCCAGGTCTAGACTTCTTGGTATGTGAGGAAGAGAAATATCCTTCCTTTCTTAAGCCACTATCGGTCAGGTTTTCTATCAAGCAGTCAAGCAGCAGCCGTGGCCTCTCCTATACTATTTGATTGGCTTGCCACACTTCCATCGGTTCAGCTGGTAAGGAGTCAACAAGCCCAGGTGGTTTTAGGCAAGCTAATACCTCTAGAAACAGCATAGACAAGATAAGCATGGTCCCAGCCACCTCTGTCCTTTGTCCCCAAGGACTATGACAAACCAGGGCCAGACCATAGGCAACAGGAGCAGGGGGCCCTCTGTTGCCGAGGAGCCACCTTGAGGCTCCAGCCAAACAGTGTTATAATCCGCAACTGTTTCCGAAGGAGGAGGACAGGTGGGAAGTCCCACGCCTCCCAGGAAGCAGGGCCACCGGAGAGAAGCTGCCTGTGGCCACCTCACACAGGTAGGGCAGTGGATGGAAAACAGCTTTGTGACAGCTCCTCATAGAACTGCCTCTCGTGCCGAGTTCCTGAGAAGCTGATGGGATGTTCAGCAAGACAAGTCAGATGGCAGCTGGGGATGGGCTCCATGGTCGGTATGGAGACCTGCAAAGGTGTCAGGGAGCCACCGCAGAGACTGCCCCTATAAAAGCCTTAAAAAAAAAAAGCCTTTTAATTAGGAGAGTTCAGCCCTAACCGGTTTGGCTCAGTGGACAGAGTGTCTGCCTGTGGACTCAAGGGTTCCAGGTTCGATTCTGCTCAAGGGCATATAACTTGATTGTGGGCACATCCCCAGTAGGGGGTGTGCAGGAGGCAGCTGATCGATGTTTCTCTCTCATCAATGTTTCTAACTCTCTATCCCTCTCCTTTCCTCTCTGTAAAAAAATCAATAAAATATATTTAAAAAAATTAGGAGAGTTCTCATTCTAAGGTTGCGGGGCGGTGGGGCAGGGAGGGTTGGCGGGGGGTGGGAAGGAGAGGATAGGCTCATTGAAGGCCACAAGTTTTTCAGAGAAATAATATACCCTTTTTTTTTTTAAATCCTCATCTGAAGATGTTTTCCCATTGATTTTTAGAGACAGAGAGAAAGAGAGAGAGAAAGATCGATGTGAGAGAAACAAGCGATTGGTTGCCTCCTGCACACCCCCTACTGGGGATGTGCCCACAACCAAAGACCAGAGCCCCAGGCCGAGGAGGACCCTGCTACCTAGGAATGTGCCCTTGACCAAAATCAAACCCGGGACCCTTCTGTTGACGCTGTATCCACTGAGCCAAATCAGCTAGGGCAGAGAAATAATATACTCTGCTTATTGTTTTATCTTTTGCTGAAATATTTCCCAGTGTCTCATAAGATTGATTACAAGAACATTTCCATGCATGCAAAGATATTATTGAAGTACATTCCCACGCATTTGCAAGGACAGAGTTCGTGTGTGTGTGTGTGTGTGTGTGTGTGTGTGTGTGTGTGTAAACATGTGTGTATCAGCTAAACATTAGCTGCAAACCTTACAGACCCCAGCACACTGTATCAACATGCTTTCTGCAGCTGCTTTTTGTCTGGAACGTGTATAATTACACATTCAAATTCATCCCCAGCCACGCAAACTGGCTTGTCTCACTCTTATTTCTTAAATATATACTAGTAACGTAGATTTTGTGAATCCAATGTGAATTCCAATCCTAACCAACCTTAAAAGACACATTTTTAACAGCCCTTGCCTTTCATGCCTGAAAGGAAAGCTCAAATCACTGCAAAAGCAGAGCGCAGGTGACACTGCTTATTCATTTGTCTTCCCAAACTATACTAGGTGGGAGGTGCTGCTGCTACTTATGATTCAAAGCATTTATGTCATATCACCTCCGTGTTCTGAAGTAGAATTTATGATGTCTGTACATGACTCATCCCAGCTTTCTCCAGGAATAAGAACAAGATGGGCTTATTATTGTGGAATGGCATAGATGAGTTGGAAGGGAGCTAGAAACCCTCATTTTACTGGCAAAGGTAACTTACCCAAGCAGCCTGTTCCTAGGGCCCAGGACAAGAGCACACATGGTGTCCCCAGGCACCCCCCTCCATGCCCACTTCACTCTGTCCTGCATCCCGAAGTGCCTTGTGAGCACCCGTGTGGAAACACCAGCCAGCATGACTAAGCTTTTGTGCAACCCAGTGTGCTGTGGAGCTCAAAGGTCTCTTTCCATCCTCATGATTAATTTTAAAAGAAAACAGGGAGCTTCTTGTTTAGCAAATAATGTCCATCTCCTTAAACTACTTGCAGGGGGCAGTGTCCACAATCAGCCAGGAACAGTTGCCATGGCTTCCGGGAACTTTTATTTCCTTTCACGACTGTAAATTAGTTTCTGTCGGTGACATAATTCTCACCCATTTCAAATATGTGCTACACACCTCTGCTTCTTGTTGAGGTGTTAATAGTTTGCCACAGTGTGACTGTTCCTCTGCTCATATTTATCTTCCCCATTTGAATGTTTTATCGTTGCTATTAAACATCACATCTGCAAGCCCCCAGGGAAATGTCACAAGCATAGTCTAGCCAAGCAGATCAAGCAAAGGTTTCATCTTGCCTTTACTTTGGCCTCTATATTTTGACTTTTGGGGTTCTCACGATGCATCTTTACATGTTATTTATATTACTCATTAATGAGATTTCAGACCTCAAGTGCCCAACCTCTCTTCAGTCCCACTTTCCTTTCTGCAATGAGGAGACTTTTAAATGCACTGTACGAGCAGGTAAGGTGGGGGGAATTTCCTGAAAATGGCATGAGCACAGCTGTGGAGCCAGCATCTCCCCGTCAGCTTATCTTTTCCCCGTAAAATGCCATACATTTTCATTAGGCGATCAATAGAGATGACATGATCGCTCCGGAGCTCAACCCTGATATTTAAATTTCTTCTCCTCGACCTTAATGAGGGCATCTGTCAGAGCAGTGGAGTGGGGTGACATTTCCAACACTGCCACTCCATTCTGCGATTAGACACAGATCAGTCAGGGGTTAGGTTTCAGGCTAATGGTGATTTCAATATGCACTAAGCAGCAATCATGGTAATTACAAAATTTGCTGTAAGAATAACAAATAATACCTTGTTTTTCAAATTGCTTCTCAATTAGCAGTAGCATAGCATAGCTGGTGGTATAGGAGGGGCTTCTATTAGGTGTGGGACCCTGAATTCAAGGGCGGGGGGGGCAGGAGGAAGGACTTCTGGACAGATGAAGAAATAGAGAAGAAAAGCAGGAGTTGGGAGGAGGAAACTGGAAAAGACAAAAGCCACAGAACCTGTATCAGTCAGGGTTGTGCACAAAGCATTAAATGAGATCTTATAAAAGATCAATCTGTGCTCTTCTTCATTTGTGAATTTGGGGCAGATTGATAAAGCATGAGTCTCGTCCTTTAGAAGAAGATACATCCATGCTTCTTAATCCAAATTCCAGGAAAATGAGAAACCAACTACTTTAGGGTCTTAAGCAGGATGTAGGCTTTATTGCATAGCTGTAAAGGTTTCTCAGAACTGTAAGAAGGAGATTTGTTCAAAGGCTGTGATGGCTGAGTTTTAACACCATTCCGTCCCATTTCTGAACAATTGCATTTAGATAAACTTTATCATACTTGAAATGAAAGCCTTCAGTTTCAGCAAATATATCAACTAGTGATCCATCAGGTAAAAGCCATTCTTTGAACCAACAGGCAGGAACCTGTACAAAAGCTGCCACAGCTGGGTCCCACCACTTAACGCATGCCTCTCAGGGCTGGTCTGCTCTTTAAGTAACTCGGACACTAACTTAGTGGCCTCTGGCTGCATCTGCTTTTTTCTGCTCTGAATTAGGTCTCATTTTCTCATTGTTTTTCAAATGATAGGACCCATTTCAGACCCTGTATAAGTTCTTTGGCATTGAGCATGGTTATTAAAGAGGTGGGAGCTCCCAGTGGGCACTTGAGATCCTTTCTTCTGGGTCTGGGGGAAGCCTGGCTTGAGAAACTGGTCTAGAACTGGCTGTGTTCAGGAGCTTGAGTCCCTCGGGCAGATGCTTCCTTCTCCGTTACAGGTTTCCGGGGATCACAGGGGTATGCCTGGAGTGTCTGTTTTGAAGCCTTCCATTTCTTCTATTCTTTTGACTCTCTCCTGGTCATATCTGTTGTAGGCAGCTGAGTTTGGGTATTTGGCACATAACATAAGATCCATAGGTACTGTATTTGGGGCCAGTCACTAGTCTTCTTTGGCATTTATAGATTGAAAAAATTACAAAAATATTCCTAGAAATGATTAACTGTACTTTTGACACCTCTCCCCACAACTCTGCTGATAATATTTTGGGTTCCAGTTATCTCAGCATCCCCCAACATGCCTCTGCTTTAGGGCAGGCATATCAGCATCCAGATGAGACTTGATTGCAGATAATTTCTTAGCCTTAATTTTAACTGTGCAGCAATTCTTTTCACTGACATAGCTTTAGACAAAGATCTAATTTCTTCACTTTGTACAATCCCTTTTTTGAGCCCATTCAAAAAGCAGCCATTTTTTTTAAAGAAGTAAATTTACTGGGGTGTCATTGTAATAACATTATATGAGTTTCAAGTGTATGATTCTATGATGCACTATCTGCATATTGCATTGTGTGCTTACCACCCAAAGTTGAGTTTCCTTTCATCACCGTATGTTTAACCCTTCCTTTACCTTCTCTATCTGCCTTCCACCCTCTTGCCCTCTGATCAATATCTCTTTATCAAGGAGCACACATTCTTAACCTTCAATTTGAGATGTCTTTGCTTCTGCTAAAACTTCGTCTGCTGCTCATTCACCTAGAACAGATGCCTGAAGATCTATTTCTAGGGGGACACTTCTGTCTATACTTGTCAACATAGATGTTTCAACATGGGATATTTAATTATGTCTTTTCAATCAGGTCTTCTAATCCAGGAATGCTTTCAATTGTTGCAGTAGGACATAAACAACAGTGTGAGGAAGGTATACATTTGGAAGTAGAAATAAGATAGAATCCAAAGTATGGTACTCAGGCTGGCCTTTCTTTTCAGTCTTCCACACAATGTAGTTCTTGGGCTGCTAGAATGACAGACAATCACTTTGTCTTTACTACCATCTTCTTCTTCTTCTTCTTTTGCATTTCTGATGATATTTTTAATTAACTCTTTATTATTCGGATTATTACATTTGTTTCTCTTTTTTCCCCTCCATACCTCTCCTCCACCCAACTCCCACCCTTCCCTCTGCCCTTACCTCCCTCCCATTGACCTCATACATAGGTGTATAATTTTTGTCCAGTCTCTCCCTGTACACCCCTCACCCCTTTCCCTCTGAGAATTATCAGTCCACTCCCTTTCTGTGCTCCTGATTCTATTATATTCACCAGTTTATTCTGTTGATCAAATTTTTAATTCACTTAATTTTTAGATTCACTTGTTGATAGATATGTATTTGTTGTTCATAATTTTTTGTCTTTTACCTGTTTCTTCTTCCTTCTCTAAAAGAGTACCTTTCAGCATTTCATATAATACTGGTTTGG
The DNA here is from genome assembly GCA_011751065.1 of Lasiurus cinereus. Classification (NCBI taxonomy): domain Eukaryota; kingdom Metazoa; phylum Chordata; class Mammalia; order Chiroptera; family Vespertilionidae; genus Lasiurus; species Lasiurus cinereus. Next base: position 51,470,676 of record JAAGEH010000018.1, read on the forward strand.
AGTTGATGAACTCCTTTAGCTTTTTCTTATCTGTGAAGCTCTTTATCTGCCCTTCAATTCTGAATGTTAGCTTTGCTGGATAGATTATTCTTGGTTGTAGGTTCTTGTTATTCGTCACTTTGAATATTTCTTGCCACTCCTGTCTGGCCTGCATCGTTTCTGTTGAGAAATCAGCTGACAGTCGTATGGGTGCTCCCTTGTAGGTAATGAACTCTTTTTCTCTTGCTGCTTTTAACATTCTCTCTTTGTCTTTTGCTCTTGGTATTTTAATTATGATGTGTCTTGGTGTAGTCCTCTTTGGATTCCTTTTATATGGGGTTCTGTGTGCTTCCTGGACTTGTAAGTCTATTTCTTTTACCAGATGTGGGAAGTTTTCAGTCATTATTTCTTTAAATAGGTTTTCAGTATCTTGCTCTCTCTCTCTTCTTCTGGCACCCCCACAATTCTGATGTTGATACGCTTGAAGCTGTCCCAGAGGCTCCTTACATTATTTTCACATTTTTGGATTCTTTTCTCTTCTTGTTTTTCCAGTTGAATGTTTTCTGCTTCTTTATATTTCAAATTATTGACTTGATTCTTACCTTTCTGTAGTCTGCTGTTACGACTCTGTATAATATTTTTTATTTCAGTCAATGTATGTTTAATTTCTAGTTGGTCCTTTTTCATCTCTAGTTGGACCTATTCCATCTCTAGTTGGATCTTTTGCATCTCTAGTTGGTCCTTTTTCATCTCCTCTTGGCTCTTGCTAACTTTATCCATCTTTTCTAGGATATTCTTGAAAAACCTTATAAGCATGGTTTTGAACTCTATATCCAGTTGTTTGTTTTCCTCCATTTCTTTTGTTTGTGAACCCTTCCCTTGTCTCAGCATTTTCACTATGCTGGGAGAACTTCTGTGTTGGATTCAGCCTTATGATACCAGACTTGCAAAACCAAAGAAGCCTCTCTTTTGAGCTTGGGATGGGTGGAGTCTCAGGGTTTAAAGGACCGCCTTGCCTTCCAGTCGGCCCCGCCCTCCACGGCCCCTGAGTCTCACGTGACTGGGTAATCGCTGGAGAGGTCTCTGTGCGCACCCGCAGTGCTTCTAGACCACTGCCTTTCAGGCTCCCCTGGGCTCCAGGACCACACGAGTCTAGGTCCCCAGGGTTTCACCCGAAATAGGGGCTTAGTGGACTCAGAAGTAGCACAGTTGGGAGGGTCTGTCTCCCCCCCACTCGTGAAAGCCAGCGGCACAATCAGCAGGCTGTCCTCTGCGCAGTGCCGTGCGCGCCACTGATCATTTGTGTTTACCTATGCCGCCATCTTGGATTCTCCTCCTACCATCTTCCTCTAGGTGTTGTACTATTGTAGAATGCTGAGCACATGTGTCTCCGTCCATCTGGTGGCACCTCGATGGACCAGTAGCACCAGCAGTCATCTGCGGCTAGGAGAGCAGCAGGGCAGCAGCTCCCCAATCTCGGAGGCCCCCTCACCCGCCAGGATGAGGCCTCATAAGGCCATATGAGATGATCTTACCAGGCTTTTTCCCTCCTGATGTCTTTTCAAAATAATAGCAGTGTTCAAAGTGCTTATCTTTAAGAAGGATTCCCCTAAGATTTCACACTTACTGTATCTAAAATTGTCCTCTTGATAACTTATCCACACCTACCCAAACCTGCTTTTTCCCTGGAATTTCTCATCTTAATAAACAGTACTGCTGAGTTGTTGAGGCTGCTAACCAGAATTGTCCTTCATGTTTCTCTTTAATTTCCACCCCATATCCAATCCAGTAAAAAATCCTATCTCTCATCCAACTCAATCATCTCTGGGGAGGATTTCTGCAATAAGCACCTCAATGATTTTTCAATTCCTATTTTTAGCCCCCTTCCGCATTGTATGCCATCCCCACATAATGTAGTCTCTAACCTCAACAACAAGGTTCTTTTAAAAGGCAAATCAGATTCTGTCACTCTTGCAATAACGCTCTAGTCACAACACTGTCATTTAGAACCAACTCAGAGCCTCTCTGTGACCTCCAAATCCTGCATGATTGTATCCTTGGCTGTCTCTCTGACCACAGTTCACACACTTGACCCTTGCTCACTCTGCTCATTACATTGGGTTTCCTGTTGGTACTTACATGCCCATTATGGGCCTGCTCAGGTCCTTTGCACTTGCTGTTCCTTCAGCCTAGACCCTCTTCCTCTACATAGTTCAATGCTGACACCACAATTCACTCACTTCCCTGCTCAGAAATGTCTCATCTTTTAATACAACTATCTAAAATATCACTCTAAATCCCTCATCACTCTTTATTTTTCATTATAGCATTTATGGATACCAAGTTTCACATTATGCATTTTTATTGATTTGTTTATAGTATTTGCCTAATAGTCTTTGTTTATAGTATTTGCTTCAAGGTCAGAGACTCTGCTTTGTTATCTGCAGGCTCCCTCACACCTAGAATGATGCTTGGCATAAAATACATGCATAATACATATTTGTTAAATGAAGAGCTAATGGGAAAACTGAAACTCAAGACAAACTTTATTTTTCTGTATGTGTTAGTTTTGCCAAGGGTAACGATAATCCAGTGTACAAGTAATGTGAGCATTCATGATCAGAAACTGACTATAATTCACACTCAAGTCCTATTACATTTCTTTATGGCTCCCTGTTGATGGTTGTAATAAAATTTTATACTGTTCTTCCGATGAAACTTAAAACTAAACTCTATTTAAATTATTTTTCCCTAGTGTTTCTGAGTAGAAACCCTATCCCTGACCAAAGTAGATAATCTGCAGGAGATGATTTACTGGAATGGGTGCCCAACCTGGGATCTGCACAGCAACATCAATATCATTTTTGCTAAATGATGTGTCTAATGAGGACATTTCCAGGGAGTCTCAATGACAGACTCCTCATTTACTTCCAGAACTGCATGCACAACTCCAATAGCCCCTGAAACAAGCTTGATAACGTCAGTTCACAAATCACTCTTCAAGTGAGCAAAAAAAAAAAAAAGTCATGACTTACATTTATTCATGTAATAACAAATGAAGGAGAACATGTATTATTTACTTCAGCTACATCAGCTTTTTAAGTTGTTCTAGTGGAACTATAAAGCTCTACCAAATGTCTTAGTCTGACCTGTGTAACAGAGTAGGGAGATTTATAATAGTGGTTAGGACACTTGGGCTTGTTTCCATCACATGGGCAAACTTGTAGAAGCAGCTTACATTCCCTTTACTCCTCATTATACTAAAGGATGATGCAGTTGAGATTTAAAAAAACAAATAAACAAAAAAACCCACACACTAAAAAAAAAATCTACAAAAACAACTCCAGCATTTTCAGAAAACAACTACAACAGGCTTCCCCTTTATAGGATAATAAATGAATAATTTAAAAAATATATAGAAAACATATTTATAGAATCCTAGCTGACTTGTCTACAAATGAACATGTAAAACAGGTGATTTCTCTAAAATTCTGTTTTCTGTATTTCTAAGTTTCCTACATTTACTTCTTCATACATTCTTTCCACAAATATTTATCAATTATCTAGTATATCCTACATACCTTGTTAAATAGGACTAGGAATATATAATCTATAGAACTGACGTGGATGTAAACATATATTCTTTTTACAATAAAGTTAAAAGAATGCATTCTCCCTGATCAAAATAATCTTGGTTTACATGAAAGTTTGAGGGGAAAAATAAGGGAAGGGATAGACAAAGTTCCAAGAAAATTTTAAATAAATTTAAATTCCAACAATTTAAATAACTTGAATGCTCTGGTTGTCTCATGCCCCTGGAAAAAGTGAATTGAATTGCAGAAGTTTAGAAATTATTTACAGCTTTTGAAATTGACCTCTGTTGCCCCTAAATAGTACAATAGGTTTTCAAATAATCTTGATGAAATGCCTAGGAACTTCTATTTTTATCAATTAGCCTATGTCAGTGGTCGGCAAACCGGGGCTTGTGAGCCACATGCAGCTCTTTGGCCCCTTGAGTGTGGCTCTTCCTAAAATACCTTAGCCTGGGCAAATCTATTTTGAAGAAGTGGCTCTCTAAAGGAATTTCAGTTGTTGTACTGTTGATATTTGGCTCTGTTGACTAATGAGTTTGCCGACACTGGCCTATGTTAAAATTGGTTTTGCTATATGTCTTTTCCCTAGAGTTTCAACAACCTATCAGTGACATTAGGTAAGGACTTACTATATTTATTTTAACCTAAAAAAAATCTCTTCCACGAGCTGTTAGGAACCTTCTCCTTGCCAGAGCAGTGAGTGGCATCCCAGGTTTTGGTGAAGCCCAAGTCTCAGGCCTTCTGGAGGAAACACTCATTATGCATTTTTGGAAAGCAATTTAGAAAAATGCCTTCTCCATCTTATAGCCATTTGGAGAAGATTCCCTTTTCTGTATCTTGCTCCTTCTTCAAGGTATCTTCCACAGCTCAGGTTCCTAGCGCTGAATGTTCTCTGTCCACAGACAAACCTGTTCCTAGGAAATGATTCTGATGGAATCACTCACACCAAAGTCAAATGCCTGATGGGTTTTTCCCCTTTCCTGTGGCAATTAGCACTCACTAGTTTCAACTCCTTAAGGGAAAGAAGTCACTTCTTAATTTCTCATTATATCATCTGTTAATTGGAGATATAGAATGACAGGCAGCTCTGGCGTCCTGTGGTTCTCAATGTGCAGCATTTTATTTGTCGGGGGTGAGGTTGGGGGAGAGGGAAGCACCCAGGCAGGGTAAAATTACTTGTGGGAAACCTTATAATCAGTTGGGTGATTTTCCTTACAAGTAACAAAAAATCCAACAGTATTCTAGCCAATAAAGGCATGTATGATTATAAGAAGAAGTCCAGAGGTGGGAATTTCAGGAGTGGGTCCACACTGCCAGGCCACCGAGTTAGTCTCTGTGCCTGGCTTGTATTCTCATTATGGTTACCTAAGATGTGCAGCACCTCCTGGCATCATATCCTCACATTCAAACAAGGAAGTGGAAGGGGAAAGAGGGTGGACTCAAGGGCGAAAACTTGCCCAGAGTAGACTCCCCTTCCATCAATAGGTCAGAACTGAGTTACTCCCCCACCTTTCATAGCTAAGAGTTGACAGAGACCAGTCATGACTTATTCTCTAGTTAGGCAGATTGAGCACTAAGCAAAATCAAGGTTTGCTAGTAAGGAAGCAGGGGAAGTGCTGCTGAAAGGCAATCAATAGTGTGTGACACAACCTTGGAACCACATCACCAAGAAGCTACTCTGAATGAGTCTGTGGCCAGGCTTGAGTCAAAAATCTGGCCTTTCTCCAAGCCCCTCCACCTTCCTTGCTTCCTTGTAAATGTTGGGGTTAAGACAGGAGGAGGGTGTGTGACAGAACAGATGATGATGATGATTTAAATAAAAGAGAAACAGGATGTTGCAGCACTCAGCTCAACTTTCCTATTATCATTTGCTTCCCATTTTTATTCTGTCACTTGGATTTATTCTGTTGAACATTTTATTCAATCATATCTACAAACGTGCTAGAAAATGCAATAGATTTTTTTTGTCAGGCTACTCTCTCCCTGAAATGGTCCAGAGATGGTTGTGTTCAGTTATATTTTCAATTCTCCACTTCTCAAATGCTGGCATGATAAGAAAACAGATGGTTTGATCCAAGGATTTTTTTGTTGTCGGCAGGATAATGTTTTCAACATCACGCCTAGATTTGTTTTGTAATTTTAAAATTGTGGTTTTCCCAGACTGACCTTGGGGTACCATCAAAATTCTCAGACAGTATTCAGAAAGGAAACACAAAATTTTTTGCATGAGGATGAATTCAAGCAAGATAAAATATGTTTAAAAGACTCACTTTGTCTCATCAAAATAGAAATATATTAATTCTAATGGAGAAAAAATATTTATTTTTAGGACATACAGTACCTATTACATTCAATAGAAAAATGTTAGTTTTCAAATTCTCCCTTCTTTTAGTCTATTAAAATATCAATATCTTAGCATCTTTGAAAAAAACTGCTAAGACACAAACTTACATTTATCTTTCTAATCTTTGATCTTTTATATTTGGGTAGAACTTTAGAATTCATGCAATTTGTTCACAAACATTATTTCATATTATCTCTTATTAATCTGCCAAGAATATTATTACTATTCTCATTGAAACTGAAAAGACACACTGAGGTTTAAAAAAATAAAATGACTTACCTGAGGTCACAGAATATTAGCTATGGAGTTAGGCCTAGACTGAGATCATTATGTCCATTGCAACACTTAGCTTGTGCCTGCTCTGTGCCAAGCAACATTCTGACACTGGACACAATAAAATAACAAGAACCAAATCTAACATTTCTTGAGCACTCAGTGTCAGGCACCATTCTAAATTTACATACCTCATTTCATTGAATTTTCTCAACAAACCTATGAACTAGGAACTATTAAAGTTCCCATTTTTATCTGAGGAAATGGAGATCTAGAGACTTGTATAAGCTTATCCTCCTAGAAATCGGGAATTGTCGCCTCTTGACTTAACAAAGCAGCTGTGCCTCTGCTGCAGCTATGACTCTCCCGGAGCCAGTCGGGGTGACTTGTGCAAGTGGGAGCCACTTCCACAAGCACTGGCTGCCTCTGTTTGTGGATGCTCTTCTAGGTGCGGCTGCATTTTTTCAGGACCCTCAAGTTGCTGTGATGCAAACATAACTCAAAGAAGCTTTAGCAAAAAGATTGTCTGTTGAGTCATGGAATCCCAGTGAGGACTGTACAAGCTGACCCCTTCCCCCAGACCCATCTCTGCCCTCCTCCTTCCATCCCCCCAACCAAGGGCAGGAAGTTGCTGTTCTCAGTCACCAGTGGAATCAGCAACTTCAGTGCTGACTGAATGCTTATCTCTTGCTTTTGTTCCTTTATTCACGTTGCCTTCATTCTTTCTCATCCATGGCTTTTTTTCCAATGGTAGGAATCTCAGTCACCAATAGTTCACAAAATTCATCTTTTGACTTTCACCAACAGAGAAGGACTGACTATTCTGGGTCCAGTTGGAAAAAATTCCACAGAAGGGCTCTGATTGGCCTGTCTTATATAAAAAGGCATCCCTGAGTCAATAAATGTAGCTAAGAAGACATATCATATAAGAACATGTAAGGATTGACATGTACAGTTGTGCAGTTTGTGCATTTCACAAAGATGCCTTCCTAAGGGCATGTGGGGATTGGAATAAAGCCCATACTCTGCTCACTGAGCTATGCAGCCTGGAGGAGGGTGTCTCCCAGAGGAAAGATGTACTTTGCATCTCTTAGACACTGGGGCTTGTCAAGCCAGGGACAGCATGGGCTGAGTCTTTTCTTAAAAAATTGAGCTATAGCCCTAGCTGGTTTGGCTTCATGGATAGAGTATTAGCTTGTGAACTGAAGGGTCAGGGTCAAGGGCATGTACCTTGGTTGCAGGCTCGATCCCCAGGGAAGGCTTGTGTGGGAGGCCACCAATCCATGTGTCTTTCTCACATCAATGTTTCTCTCTGTCTCTCCTTCTCCCTTCCAATATCTCTAAAAATCAATGGAAAAATATCCTCAGGTGAGGGTTAAAAAATTGAGCTATAATTGACATATAATATTATATTAGTTTCAAGTGTATAACATAATGATTCAATATTTGTAAATGATTACACAAAAGTCTAGCTAGTAGCCATCACCATATATAGTTATAATTTTTTTCTTGTAATGAGAACTCTTAGCAATTTTAAAAAGTGTCATACAGTGTTATTAACTACTAGGGGCCCAGTGCATGAAATTTGTACACTGGGGGTAGGGGGTCCCTCAGCCCAACCTGCCCCCTTCACATACTGAGAGCCCTTAGGGGATGTCCTACTGATGGCTTTGGCCTGCTTCCTTTGTGGGAGACGACTGGGGTGATCAGGGGAAGGCACCAGCCCCATCATCTGGCTGCTGCAGCCACTGCCAGTCACCACAGCTACCAAAGTGATTTCATCAACACGGACTCCAGTCTCTTCACCATGAAAAAATGACAACTTTCTTTAGGCATTTTCAAGATGTGTCTTTCATAGGATATAACATTTCTTTATTTTTTTTTATTCTCACCTGAGGATATGTTTCCATTGATTTTTAGAGAATGTGGAAGAGAAAGGGAAAGACAGAAAGAAACATCCAAGTGAGAGGAACACTTTGATTGGTTGCCTCCTGCATGAGCCCTGACCTGGGCCCCAGCCAGGGAGGAACCTGCAACCTAGGTACATGCCCTTGATCAGAATTGAACCCAGACCCTGTGGTCTGCAGACTGAGGCTTTGTTCACTGAGTCAAACTGGCTAGGGCAGGATGTAACATTTCTTAGCCCTCCAGCAGTGGATCTTCGATTTTTCCTCCAGAAGTATAGTGGAAAAGCCCTCAATCACCTTTTTGGATTTTTATTACCCAAGTTATTAAGAATATTACCAGTGGCATACAAGGAGCTTAGCCAATGAATAGTCAGAAAAGCTGTTTCCTCTGTAGTTCACACGAATTGCTGATAGCCTCCAATCTTTGGCTCCGCCCCTGCCCAGGCCTAAAGCCTCTGGGCAGGGGGCCCCCAGCACCCTTTGATCGTTGGATCCACCCTTGCCCACTCGGCTCTGACTGCAGGCTTGGCCCTGCCCAGGAGCTCCCTGGCTCAGGCCCTTCCCAGGCTGCTCAGGGCCCATGCAGGGCCTACCTCAGAGTGACCTGGGTGCCAAGATGTTCTTGGGACCCAGGCGCTGGCTACCTATGTATGCAAATTAACCACCATCTTTGTTGGGTTAATTTGCATATGCACTCTGATTGGCTATGGGCGTAGCAGAGGTACAGTCAATTTACATGTTTGTCTATTATTAGGTAAGATAGTCACCATACTGTCCATTACATCCCCAGAATTTATTTATTTTATAACTGAGTATTTGTACCTTTGACCACCTTCACCCATTTTGCCCATCCCTCACCTCCTGCTTCTGGCAACTACCAATCTGTTCTCTGTATCTTTGAATGAGCCCTTACACCTCCCCCCCACCTTTTTTTTTTTTTTCATATGAAGGCATTGAGGAGGCTTGTCACTGCCCTGTGTGAAACATGGCAGCTTCTGAGAAAATAATATATTTGTAGATGGAGAAATGAAAGGGAAGTATTAACTAGAAAAAGAGATGATACCATTGGCCATACTCTAAGGCCATGGTCAGCAAACTGCAGCTGGCGAGCCACATGTGACTCTTTGGCCTCTTGAGTGTGGCTCTTCCACAAAATACCATGGCCTGGGTGAGTCTATTTAGAAGAAGTTTAAGTTTAAAAAATTTGGCTCTCAAAAGAAATTTCAATCATTGTACTGTTGATATTTGGCTCTGTTGACTAATGAGTTTGCCGACTACTAAGGTTTCCTGCTTAGTAACAATGAGTGAATTCTCTTTAGAAAAGTATTTCTGTTTCATGTGAATTTTTAAAAAACAGTTCCACAATTAAGTCATGAAACAATGATAAATAGAGACTATAGTGTGAGCAAAAAAACAGCTGTCAGTTCAAGGTCTGAGCAGCACCCTGGGGACCTGGTCCCCGGGGAGCAGCTTGCTACTCTCTCAGGCATACTCACCTCTCTTTGAGGATTTGGAAGCTCTCTCACAGTAGATTTCAATTAGACAATTTCATGATTTTTGTGTGAGAAGACAGTCTGACATTTAATAGAGATGCCCAATCATCTTTTCTAAAAAAGTGCTAATGAAAGCAGTTCTGGTCACATTAAAATGGTATTTTTAGCATTAGGTTTGTGGAGCTGTAAATACTTTTTTTTTTTTTAATGAAGTGATTTCTGTGGGTTGGAGCAAGTTTTCTCTGGAATACAGTCACACAGTCATACCTCAACCCAGCAAACCAGCACATTCTCCAAAGCCGTGTGGAAGCAAATAGACTGAGCCTATGTTGAAAGATGGACAGAAAGAGGCCAGATTCGGGAGTTTGACCAGTTGGGCTCTATTGCAAAGCAGACCAATCCTCCAGGCATGAGGCAAAGGGACCAGTGTATTTATTCTGGGCTATTCCACTCCCAACTGGCAATCTTTTCCCCTGGGGCTCATATAAAAACTAGATAGTGTGAGCTTTGCAAACATTATCAGGCAGAGTGCACCAAGAGAAAAATCTGGTACTTCAAGGCTGATACAACAAACTCTAACAATTTCACCTTGCTGCAGCATCTCCCCACATTAAGCACCTTTTGAATCTTAGAGTCCCTGCCTTCTATTTTCCTTTGCTTCTTATTTTTCCTTGTTTATTTCTCTGCACTTACCCTTCTTTGATAACCCAGAGTTACATGTCTGATTTGCCCACATCTTCCTGTTCTTCCCTCTGCTTCCTCTATATATTCTTTGTTTGACTAATTAGTTAGTACCTAGTGAAATAAGCAACAGTGGAAAATCAGAAAGTTGTACCAAAGCCCTTCGGATTCCGGATGGGTGACCCTCCCTGTCATAATTCTCCTTAGTTTCCCTTATTTTTAAAAAAATTTTTTTCTTACAATTCAGTCATCATTAGTTTTCCACTTATTTTTTTTTCTTTGTCTCTCTTCCTTTATCTGCTCTGCTTATAACCAAACCTTCTTGCAGATTTTTTTTTGTTAGGAAAGCCAACAGTATATTTCAAAATTGATTGTCATTGGCACAATTAAAACAATGTATTCTTCCTCAAAGGGTTCAAGGGATTTCCTAAGGGGTGTAGGGGGTGTAGGAATTGTCAGGTTGTGCACACTCATTCTGCCTCTGCCACTTAGCCCATGTGTGGAGCTTTGGGTAAGTGGAAATCACACGTGTGATTTTGGGTGGAAGCTTTAACCGTTGCATGCTTTGCCATGCTTTTTCTCTTTGGCCACTCCGATGGTGGCTGCCCCCTCAGCCTGAGTCCTGGCAGGAGGATGACTTTGAGCAGAGGGCACAGCTGACCTGCAGCAGGCACGCAGCATAATCAGGAAACAGACCCTTTTTGTTTTATGCCACTGAGATTCTCGGGTGGTTTGTTATTACAGTGTAATGCAGCGATTTTCAACCAGTGAATTTTAAAAACATGCAATACCTGGCTATTTACTCAGGGGCACTGACCTCTTTTCCCTTAGATTGTCAAATTTAAAAAATGACAACAGCTAACACAACACTAGCTATCCAATGTGAATGAATCAAAATTAAACCTTTTTTGGGGTCAGATCTGCAAAACAATACAACATTTTTTGGTGTGCCGCAGAATTTTAGTAGTTTATGTGTGCCGTGAGATGAAAAAGCTTGAAAATCGCTGGCATCCTGTGACAGACTTGCTGTTACAGGGCAGGGGCTGACGATAGCAGGCGGACAGAATGACATGTTTCCTACTGAAATACCCTTGCAGAGCATTTCCAGTCCGCTATGAGATGGTGATTCACGGAGGTCAGGAGACTAGGCCAGTGAGAGCGGTTATTTCCAGTGCTTCTCATGGAAGTTTTACTTGTGCTTCAGGCAGGAGAGGGCTACACCAAATCAATGACGTGCAGCCATAGAGTCCTCTTCCGACTCCTGTTCTCCAGCTCCCAGCTAGGCTTGATGGTTCTGTACTGGTGACACCCAGGGAGAAGGACATGGCTTTCACGTTTACTGGTGTTGTGGAAGCAAGGACAGGTCCTTACCCAACTGTCCACAGCACAGTTGAAACCAAGCTATCCCTTTAAATAACACTTTATTTTTTAAATGTATCTTTATTATTGAAAGTATTACATGTCTCCTTTGTTTCCCCACTGACCTTTTCTAGGCCAAACCACGCCACGCCCCGGGCCTTCACCACACTATTGTCTGTGTCTATGCGTTATGCATAAACGCATGCAAGTTCTTTGGTAAATCTCTTCTCCCCCACCAACCCACCCCCACCCTCACCTTTCCTCTGAGGTCAACAGTTCGTTTTATGCTTCTATGTTGAAATTTTGAGGAAAATGGAAGGGAACTGCAACACCGAGAAAAAACTTAACATTACTACATGGAAGCCGCCATGCCTGTTACACTCACCACTCGTTCCACTCATTTTAGTATCAGGAATGCTGCAGGAGCAGCATCCTCTTCCTTACATTCTACCCCCTCAAACAAGGACAATTTTCTCTCTCTAGTTGTTTACAAAGTCCTCATTTCATATCTTAAGACTTAACCATGCTCTTAGGATGACTGATTCTGGGAGCACCTGCTTCTTTTGAGGAAACTCCATTCCCACCTTCTTGTATATATATAACCTGACCTTATGGTCCAATAAGACAATCACACAGCTATGGTAATAAATCATCTAAGATCTCAGAAGGAAGGCTCATGTTTCAGAAGGGTCTTTTATGTGGTCTGTGACCTGGTATTCAGGAAAACTTTTGATCATGCTCCTATAGTCTTTATTTTTTAGAAGTAATTAAATGGGGTTAATTCCAGGCCTTTCTTCTTTCCTTACTGGGCAAAAATCCTATTCCTTTCAGTGTCCATTCTCCAGGTAGCCTTTGCTGACTCTGGCAGCATGAACCCCTCTATTCTGGGTAATTCTGCAACACTGTCTTTCACATTTTTTTGACAAAATTATTTATCTTCTTATATTGTGATTTTTCTTTCTTATGTCTATCTCCATTTACAGTTGCCTGAGGACAGGAAGTAGGTACTTCTCATGCATCTATCTCAATGTCTAGCACAGTACTTGGGACGGAGGAACTATGCAATATATGCCAACTGTGGATGAGTGGCATTTAAAGTCATCATCCCTTCCTCACTCATTCTTGAAATATGCATGTGTGCTTATGTGCTGTGAGGATGTGGAATACAATATAGTCATATCTGGTTAGCATCATGTATGAAGGGATGTGTCCAAAATGGTCCATATTGAACCTGTCAAAAGAATTCATAGATGGAAATATACAAAACATTTGAGAAAAATTTATATAGGCAACCATGTCCTAAAAAGAAGTTTGAGGTTCTTTTTTTTTTTTTTTTTGCCAACTAAGGCTTCTCATACCCATAGTGAAGATCCCTCTTATATAAAAACTGCTTTTTGAAAGTTTAACCCTGCTATTTGGTTCTCTAAATGCTTGCTTGCTTAAATAATAAGGAAAATAAGACTACTCTCATTTCAGAGAGGCCATTAAACCTTTCCCAGATGAAGTTATCAGTGCTGGCACCAGGCCAAGCCTTTGGTCAAGTTCTCAAAGCCTCAGCACATAGGGGCTTTTTAAGAACTTGCAAAAGGGACTGGAAAAGAACCCCATATTTGGGAGACATAGAGGGTAAAAAGGTATAAATACAGTAACTCTATCTCTCTAAGCATTGCTTGGTTCTTCTCCGGTTTTCTGTAACAGTAGTAACCCCATATTTATACCTGAGCCAATCCATTTATATTTATAATCTGAAATTTTAAAAACATTTTATTTTTTTCTTAAAGGCACATGGCACACTAGTGTGTTCTTATGCTGGTAGTTTGTGATATTTTAATATGAAGTAAAGGAAATAGTCAATTTTTTTTTTCTTGGTACAGATTTTTAAACCCACATGATAAATCACATTTAAGACAAATTTCTTCATCTGAGTTCTCCTTTTCTTGTTTTGCCTATTATATTTTTATGAGATGAGCATGGTAAACTGTGCTGAAAAACAACAACAACAACAAAAAGAGAATGGCAGATTATAACTGAGTTATTGTAGAATTGCTTTACATTTTTCTCTCTATTATTGGCAATGGTATTTGGTCATTTGTCAACTCCATGCAGATATCCTTTTTTCCTCCACATTAGTCAAAACTGTCTTCTTTAGGGCATACGGGATAAGTTGTAATAATACATTTGCCAGCTCTAAACAATTCTCTTCTATCAGTGTACACAGTGAATGTTATTAATGGGAAACTCTTTGCATGGGCCCTGAAAATAGCCAATAACTCAACTTGTCATCATTTCGATAACTACAGACTTCAATTTCACATGAAGAAATATAGGCTTCAGTTTCAAAAAGCAATGAATACAGATGATGAAATCTCTTCTTTTAGGCAAGAAGAATTCAAATTATTACACACAGACACTTATTTATAATAATTTAATTTTACTTCTCAGTTGCCTAATATTAGAAGTATTTGTCCAGCAATTGGGTAAGAAGTTAATCATCATTTCAGAGCTCCAGGCCTAGGTTCAAGGACCAACTGGAAATTTTATCCGCAACTGAGTAGCAATGCTTCTCATTGCTTTCCTGTATTTTCTTAACTTTTTTCTCTTCTTACTTTCCAAATTTATTTCCAAACATCCCAGAAATACCTCTTTTTAAAGATGGAGATAAATGATGATGCCAGGGCAGTTTCACTTGGGTGTGACTTTTTCCTCATTCCTCCTTCCATCCTTATTCCCTTCAAGACTCAGATGAGGCCTCCTTTTTCTAAAAATTTCCTCTCTTCCAGCAAAGATTCAGTCGGGTGAATGAGGAGAAACAGATGTCCTCAGGTAGCCTATCATGGAGCTGATGGCAGGAAGAACTGCAAGACTGTCACCTGGAGGAAGCAAACTTCTCTTACCAGATGCTCTTCTCACCAGCAAGGCCATTCTTCAGACTGGAAAGCCTTCCAGTTTCCATTGTGATCCATTGGTGCCTGGCTCCTTCTCCCTCCCAACTTTGTCCATCTGCAGAGATGTGGAGATCTCTCTCCCAGAGTACATCCCATGCTGCTCCAAGGCATGGCAAGAGTTAAGGGATTATGTACACTTCAATGCTCTCTTTCTACAAGACTCCCCATTACTCTATTTTAGTTAGGATCAAGTGTTATTCTCTTTATGGTGTTAGTCTCACTCCTGCCTTAACACTTCAGTCACTTCAGTTTCTTTTCTCTGTGCTCCCAGGAACCTCAAGTTTCCCTCTGATACCATCGCTATTGCAATCATATGTGTAGTCCTCTGGTGTTATCAGGCCACTGACTCCCAGAGGGTGGGTACCTCATCTTCTGTCTTTTTTAGTATATCCAGAGAGCCTAGCATGATGCTGGAAAGTGCTCCATAAATATAATTGAATGAATGTTTGGATGGTCAAAGATTATAGACAGCAAGAACAGAGCAATGTTAGCTTGAATACATCTTTACTACATTTATAGATTTCTTATTTTCCAGTGAAATTTTAGAGTACTTCCTAATGGAATTTTATTTAGCCTTTAAAATAAGCTCTGATATAAAGAGTAGGCCTTCTTTTGGAAATGTGTTGTAGTGAGGAACAGTGATGTGTTGGTAAATGTTTATCAGTATAGCTGACTTGAAGCTACCAGCACATTATTGAATTTAGCTTTTGGGAACTATGTCCAGTAGCACACCATTCTATGTATTTTCATCATATAGTTTTTTCAATGTAAGAAAATTATCTCCAAAGCATAGATAATAGTGACATGTAATAAAACAATTAGGAAGTAAAGGAGTGTGAGTATTTATTACCTTTATTTTTAATGTAATTTATATAAATCTAAAATAATTTTAAATAATGACTGTGTTTAACACCTGGCTTACAAAATTCCTGATAATGTAATAATTTTCTCTCATGACACCATACAAGCTGGTTTCAGATACCACTGGATAGAACTCTTTCTCAACTAGCCTTCAGTACCCAAACTTTCCCCATCCAACCTTGAACTCACCTAGGATCACTTCAACCCCTTTCTTGCTAGCATTTCCAGTCGGGAACATCTGCTGTTTGATGGAAACAATTAGTTGTTTTGCTTAGTGGCAGAAAAATACAAAGGTTTATAAGAAATAGTACATGGACCAGAAAGAAGATTGGAGCATTCTTTGACTCCTCAAAACCTGGAGCTCTTTACTAAGTATCTTGAGTTGTGGGTAAGTAGCCTACTTCAACTTAATACTTTTTTTCTTATATTTATTTGTGTGACATTGGTTAATAAAATTATATAGGTTTCTTTTTTGGCTTAAAACAATACAAATTTATTATCTTGCAGTTCTGGAGTCAGAAGTTTTAAAATCTAGATGTTGGCAGGGCCTCACTCCCTTTAGAGAATCCAGGGGAGAATTTTTTTGTTGCCTTTTCCACCTTCTAGAGACCACCCATGACTCATGGACCTGCATCACTTTACTTCTGTTTCTGTCATCATCTCTGACTGACCCTTCTGCCTCCCTCTTACAAGGACTCTTGACATTACACTGGCCCACCGGATACTTCAGGCTATCTCTCTGTCTCAGGATCTTTAACTTATTCACATCAGCCATGTAAGATAACATATTCACAAGCTTAAGACATGACATCTTTGGGGGGGGTCCATTAATCAACCTATAACATAGTATTCCAGGATCATGAGACATCAGAACCTTGTTTCTCTGACCTATTGTTTTTCTGATTACATTTTCATATTCTTGAAATGTAATCTGGCTGATGCAAAGGTTCTTAGCTTTTTGTTCCATTGCACCAATATCTTAGGTAATTGAACTGCCAGGTGGATTAGCCAACACCAGGTCCTCTCCTTTCATTGATATCCTCAAACCCAAGGATATTTTTCTCTCCTCCATTTTTTTTTAACTTTTTCTTATTGAATTTATTGGGAGTGGCACTAGTTAACAAAATTATATAGATTTCAAGTGTACAATTCTATAATATACCACCTGTATATTGTATGGTGTGTTCATCATCCAAAGTTAAATCTCTAACGTTCCCCATATATTTGACCCCCTTTATATACTTTACTACTTCCCCCCACCTGCCTACTCTTTGGTAGCCACCATACTGTTATCTGGTCTATAAGTTTTTTGTTTGTTTACCTTATTTGTTCATTTGTTGTTTTCACTCATATGTGGGATATAAAACTGAAAACATCAATTTAATGTATTTGTATTTGGTACCATAGGCCATCTCTGTACCTCACCACCTTCCAAAGCCAGCTTGATTTCAGCCACTCATTTTATGTGCAATTGTATTTTCTGTCCTATATGCCACATTCTAAACCTTTATTGTGCAAACAAATTTTGACATCTCACTTCAAACCAGAATTGTCTCTGGGATGAAAGGTAATGTTTCACTCCCATTACTTACTTCTACTGCCCCATCAGCCAATCAAATTTGTTCTTCT
Source organism: Lasiurus cinereus (assembly GCA_011751065.1). Classification (NCBI taxonomy): domain Eukaryota; kingdom Metazoa; phylum Chordata; class Mammalia; order Chiroptera; family Vespertilionidae; genus Lasiurus; species Lasiurus cinereus. The sequence goes on from JAAGEH010000018.1 coordinate 51,487,740, forward strand.
TCTATTTCTTTTTAAGTGTTATGTTAAAACACATAACACTTCTATGGGTCTTGACTTTGTGACTATTTTATGGATATACTGGATGTTTTCAATGCTCATTCTTCTACATGTCCATGTTAGACTCTTTATTTTTGATGGGCAGTGCTCAGGAATTATACTCATTTAGTTTTCTTTGCATTTCACTCTGTAAAGAATCATGAACAGCTTTATAAATGTCTTTTCATAGCTTCAAGAATGAGGATGTTCACAATGTACTAATTGATTGTTGTAGAATCATGCTTGAGAGCAACAGCATATGAAATGATCAATCTGTCTTAGAGCATGATTCCTCATTAAAGAGTAAGTAATGAAGATGATGATAATGCTTTCAAACTTCTGGCATTGTCCCCACGTCTAAGCACATTATGCATGCAACATATCTTATATAGGAATTGTGCCAAGACACACACTCAAAAATCCACAATTATTGTGTCTTTCTTTATGTATCTCCTAAGTTATGAATACATAATGTATAAACAAATTCTAGCTATTTTGTGCTTTAAGAGTAATGAAACAATATTTCAGTTGCCTTATCCTTAAAAACAGAAACAGCCATTAGGTTTTATTTCTAAATGTTTAATTCATCACCACAATCATCGTCATCTGGACTACAGATGGCAGACATACTTTCTAGAACTCTGTTTCTAAGTAAACAGCATTTCCTTGAACAGTTCTTCAGGGAGAACATACAGTATTTACATTCCTCTTGGTTCTTCTCTGCATTTTGCCTAAATTTACAAGCATATTTGGGATGAGAATAATATCACTAAAGGGCAAATATAGTTTCTCAAATTTGGTTAAGGAGAAAAACTAAACTAGACTATAGAAAAAAAAAACACTTTTAAAGAGATTCTTTTGGTTAGGTTGCTTTTAAAAAAAATACATTTAGCTTACTCAGTATTTCTATAAAGGCATTGATCATTTCCATTCCCATCATCTTTGTTCATAAATACCTGACCAAACATAATTCACTTAATTAACAGCTCTCTAAATAGATTGAGTTTGCTGCCTTAGGGGATAGACACTAGAGGCCAGAAACTCCTGAATTGTCTGGCAAAGACCCAGAAGTGTCTAATCACATGCTTGGACTAAAAAAATAATCAAACCAAAATGCAAATGAAAGCAGCAGAGATGGAGGCCACTGGGTGCAGGAGAGAGGGGATGAAAAAGTGAGCCTCTCCCTGCCTTCCAATGACTGAAAAGCCAGCTCTAGGCATATTTATTAACTCCAGTTATGTGCACAGATTTAATGAACTAAAAATTTAGAATAGGCAGATGTTAATAAAGATAATTTATTGGAATTACTGGAAAAAACAATTTCAACCATTTGGCATAAGCTTTTGGTCATTGGCAGTATGAAGCACATAAACAAAAATTTAAAGAACAGATAAAATTAAATTTATGAAAACTATTAGCTTAATAAATTTACTGGCCTTATATGAACTTATACTGTCTACTAGAGGCCCAGTGCATGAAATTTGTGCATTGGGGGAGGGGGTGTTGTCTGTCCCACATTCCAGCCTGCACCCTTTCCAATCTGGGACCTTTTGAGGACAGTCGGACATCCCTCTCACAATCCAGGACTGCTGGCTCCCAACCACTCGCCTGCTTGCCTGCCTAATTACCCCTAACCGCTTCTGCCCGAGAGCCTAATCACCCCCTAACCACTCCCCTGCCAGCCTGATTGATGCCTAACTGGTCCCCCTCAACTGCCCTCCCCTGCAGGCCTGGTCACCCCTAACTGCCCTCGCCTGCAGGCTGGATCTCCCCCAACTGCCCTCCCTTGCAGTCCTGGTCCCTCCCAATTGCCCTCCCCTGCTGGCCTGATTGCCCACAACTGCCGGCCCGATTGTCCCTAACTGTCCTTCCCTGCAGGCCTGGGTCCCCCCCAACTACCCACCCTTGCAGGCTTGGTCCTTCCCAACAACCCTCCCTTGCTGGCTTGAACACCCACAAATGCCCTCCCCTGCTGGCCATCTTGTGGCAACCATCTTGTGTCCACATGGGGATGGCCATCTTGTGCCTTGGAATGACAGTCAATTTGCATATTACTCTTTCATTAAATGGGATAGTATGAATATTGTAGGTACATTACTGAAGTTTGTTGTTAACAATGCTGATTTCCCTCAGCCTGGCCTGCAGGGATTGACATCTCTGACATCTCCTGAGGGGTCCTGGATTGAGAAAGGGTGGTTCTCAAGTGATACACCCTAGAATCTGGCTCCCTCCTCTCTGATCCAGCTGTGTCACCCAAGAACCACAGCTGCCAAGTTACAGCAGCTTGGTAGCTCCTGCATTGAACGTCTGCCCCCTGGTGGTCAGTTTACATCATAGATACCAGTCAGATGGTTGAATAGTTGGACGGTCGATTAGGCTTTTATATATATAGATTCTCAACAAAGTGGATATTGAAGGAACATACCTCAACATAAGAAAGGCTATATATGACAACCACATAGCTAATTCATACTTAAGAGTAAAAATACAAAAGCTTTTCTTTAAGATCAGGAACAAGACAGTGATGCCCACTATCACCATTTTTATTCAATATCGTATTGTACGTCCTAGGCACACCAATCAGACAAGGAAAAGAAATAAAAGGCATCCAAATTGGAAAGGAAGAAATAAAAGTCTCATTATTTACAGATGGCATGATATGATACATAGAAAAACCTAAAGACTTAACCAAAACAATGATTAGAAATAATGAATTAATTTAGTAAACTTACAGAACACTAAATCAATATACAGAAATTGGTTGCATTTCTACACACCAATAACAAATGATCAGAAACAGAGTTTAGAAAACATTGTCCAGCTGGTGAGCATCAGCCTATGAACCAGGAGGTCATGGTTCAATTCCCAGTCAGGGCACGTACCTGCATTTCGGGCTCAATTCCTTGTGGGGCCTTGCAAGAGGCAGCCAATCAATGAATCTCTCTTATCATAGATGTTTCTATCTCTCTCTCCCTCTTCCTTCCTTCCTCTGAAATCAATGCAAATATAAAAATATTTTTTTAAAAAAACAATCCCATTTATAATTATATCAATAAGCATAAAATAGATACAAATTTAACCAAAGATATGAAAGACATACTCTGAAAACTATAAGACATTGAAGAAATTAAAGAGAATAAAATAAATGGGAGGATACCATTGTCAGGAATTGAAAGGATTAATATTGTTTAAATCTCCTTACTACTTAAAGCAATGTACTGATTTAATGCAATCTTTGTTAACAGACAAATGGCATTCTTTTCAAAGCTAGAACAACTAATCTTAAAATTTATATGGGCTCCCAACAGACCCAGAATAGCAAGGAAATCTTTTATTTATTTATTTATTTATTTTTAAAAAACTAATTTTTATTAATTTTTTATACATATCTCACCATTGGGGGGGGGGG
>JAAGEH010000018.1:51491284-51552408 GCA_011751065.1 Lasiurus cinereus
CTTATATGCATGCATACAAGTCCTTTGATTGATCACTTATCTACCTCACCTAACTTTAATCTTTCTGCTGTAATTTCACAGTCTGTTTGATGCTTTATGATTTTTGTCCAGTCTCTCCCTGTATGCCCCTCACCCCTTTCCCCTGAGAATTATCAGTCCACTCCCTTTCTGTGCTCCTGATTCTATTATATTCACCAGTTTATTCTGTTGATCAAATTTTTAATTCACTTAATTTTTAGATTCACTTGTTGATAGATATGTATTTGTTGTTCATAATTTTTTGGCTTTTACCTTTTTTTCCTTCCTCTTCTAAAAGAGTACCTTTCAGCATTTCATATAATACTGGTTTGGAGTTGATGAACTCCTTTAGCTTTTTCTTCTCTGTGAAGGTCTTTATCTGCCCTTCAATTCTGAATGATAGCTTTGCTGGATAGATTATTCTTGGTTGTAGGTTCTTGCTGTTCATCACGTTGAATATTTCTTGCCACTCCCGTCTGGCCTGCATGGTTTCTGTTGAGAAATCAGCTGACAGTCGTATGGGTGCTCCCTTGTAGGTAATGAACTGTTTTTCTCTTGCTGCTTTTAATATTCTGTCTTTGTCTTTTGCTCTTGGTATTTTAATTATGATGTGTCTTGGTGTGGTCCTCTTTGGATTCCTTTTCTTTGGGGTTCTGTGTGCTTCCTGGACTTGTAAGTCTATTTCTTTTACCAGATGTGGGAAGTTTTCAGTCATTATTTCCTTAAATAGGTTTTCAGTATCTTGCTCTCTCTCTCTTCTTCTGGCACCCCCACAATTCTGATGTTGGTACGCTTGAAGCTGTCCCAGAGGCTCCTTACATTATCTTCACATTTTTGGATTCTTTTCTCTTCTTGCTTTTCCAGTTGAATGTTTTCTGCTTCTTTATATTTCAAATTTTTGACTTGATCCTTGCCTTTCTCTAGTCTGCTGTTAGGACTCTGTATAATATTTTTTATTTCAGTCAGTGTATGTTTAATTTCTAGTTGGACCTTTTTCATCTTCTCTTGGGTCTCACTAAATTTATCTATCTTTTCTAGCATATTCTTGAAAAACCTTATAAGCGTGGTTTTGAACTCTATATCCAGTCGTTTTTTTTCCTCCATTTCTTTTGCTTGTAATCCCTTCCCTTGTCTTGGCATTTTCACTATGCCTGGGAAACTTCTGTGCTGGATTCAGCCGCAGAAGCCTCTGTTGAGCTTGGGAGGGGTGGAGTCTCAAGGCTTAAGGGACTGCCTAGCCTTCCCGTCGGCCCCGCCCTCCACGGCCCCTGAGTCTCACGTGACTGGGTAATGGCTGGAGCAGTCCTTGTGCATGAGCCCGCAGTGCCTCTAACCGCTGCCTTTCTGGCTCCCCTGCACACCAGGACCACACGAGTCTAGGAGCCCAGGGTTTCGCCTGAAACAGGGGCTTAGTGGACTCAGAAGTGGCACAGTTCAGAGGGTCTGTCTCCCGCCCACTCGCAAAAGCCAGCGGCACAATCAGCAATCTGTCCTCCGGGTGGTGCCGTGCGCGACCAGACCTCCGATCCTTTGCGACTCCCCTGAATTTCCGTGCACTTCTCCCTTTTCACAGTCCAAACTCCCCCCGTATGAGTTTCGACTGGATCTGGGGTTTAGTGTCGTAGGATAAGGGGTTCAATGCCGTTGGGAGTCTCTGTTTCCCTCCCGCCAGAGAAAGCCAGCCTGGTACTCCGGCACCCGCTCTCTCAGTGCGTGCGTCTCCGTACCTCAGCTTTTTGCAGCTCCTCTGGGTTTCTGTGAGTCCCTCTCTTTCCTTCTAGCTGTAGAACTTCCACTCGGCCTGCTTTCCTGTGGTTCTGGATGATGTCCGTTCTGTCTTTTAGTTGTAGTTTTGAAATTGTTGTGCGAGGCAGCAGTGTAGGTGTTTACCTATGCCGCCATCTTGGCTCTCTCCTGTATTATTTTCCATTTGAACAACTGTAAACCTACTTTTGCCCAGCTCTGTATTTCTTTTCTGAGCAGTCACTTTAGCCAGAACTTCATTCCTTCAAAAGTAACCCTTACTTTTTCCCTTTTTGATCTTCCTAGGCCCAATATCATTGACTCTTCAAATATAAAATGGTATTGTTTGTCACCTCAACTGAGACAGCATGTTGTTGTATTGAATCTGTTGGCTCTTTACCAATTTTGCTACGAAGTTAAAATGCTCAGAACTTAATGAAGCAAGTGGCATTACTATACTAGTATTTAAAGTCTAGACAGAAATATTTCTTTTTAGAGTAATTCCAAAAACCCATAATTATATGTCAAAATACAAATAAAATATCAGAAAATTAAAAAAATAAAATAAAAAAATGTTAGAGGTGAACCTTTAACATAGAAGAAACTTAGGTCCACGTAGACATTTATAAAAGTTTTTTCAAACAAAGCTAAACATTCAACACATACCCTACCTTATAGAGCAGTTGTATTCTGCCTCATTGAGATTTTAAGTACTATTACTACTACTCTCAGTTTCCCCAGACAAATCACCTACCTTAGTTCCAAACTGGTTAGTAGCCATTGACTGGGTATAGGGGGAAATGGGCCCTATAATGAATGCATGTGTCTCTTCTCCTCTGTCTAGCACCATAGAAGTCAGGACAGATACTGATGTTTTTCATCCAATCCATAGATTCCACAAGGTCAGCAGAGGCACTTCCAATTGGAAGACATTTCTATAGCTACACAGTCATGGAATGAACGCGCTCTGTAAGAAGATCACCTTTTCAGAAATAGTTGGAAAATGAGTATGAGAGGAAAAATTGAACATGTTCAGTGCTACTTACTCTTTTACCCTTGATCCTAGACCTTTGATAAAGAAAGAAAGAGCAGTGTTCGGGATCTTGTAGGTCTCTAGTCACAGGCTGAAGCTGTGTGATTCCTTCTGTGTTCTCCAGCCTTATGATCTCACTTCAGGTTGGTGCTGGGCCCTGCCAAGTAACACCTCAAAGCTTCACATAGTATTCATCCTCAAAGGCTGAGTAGCCAGTCGCTTATCTTCTCAATCCCTCAGAAGAGATGGGTTGAGTCAGAATTTTCTCTGGGGTGTCCATCGGTCAAAACCAGCCCTAAAGGGGAAAACCAGTTACAAGTAAATTTTATTGAGTAGAAAAATTTACACATACACAAAAAAATAAATGTGTGAATAATGAAGATAAACTAGGAAAGAAGGTTCCCACTGACATAAAGAAAGAGAGCAATAAAATCCTCTGGAGCCTAACCAAATCTGCCTTTTTCCAAGACCCCTTAGGATGCAGAGCTAGTATCGAGGGGAAATTTTTGCATATTTGCAAATTTCTTTGGTCCAAAAAAGTTCCTGAGAACAAAAAAATGGAGATATCCATTCCTTTCTTGTTGTGGTTGAACATTATCAAACTTTATATTATGATGGCCAGTGATGGTAACTTAACTTGTCTGCCAGGAAAGTTGGCAGGGACTCTTGAAGGTGAATTCACCATAGGGTCATCTGGACTGCTAATCTGTGTCAATATAGAAATCCTAGTTTGGCAGGAAAGAGGAGTTGATTTTTAAGAGAGTAGCTCAGACTGCACCTTTTGATCTAGCCATCCTAGTATCGGGGCATCCTTTGGAAATGATGACTATGTGAATATAAATAATAGAGCCATAGCTGTGGCACCTAAGATTAGGGCATCCCCCTCCCCAAAATATAGCATTTAAGAAATGGGATTGTTCTCTCTAAATTACCTGTTACAGTCTTTGCAGACTTTTTATTTTAATATCTTTTTATTGATTTCAGAGAGGAAGGGAGAGGGAGACAGTAATAGAAACATTAATGAGAGAGAATCATCAATCAACTGCCTCCTTCATGTCCCCCACTGAGGACTGAGCCCACAACTATAGCAAGTGCCCTGACCGGGAATTGAACTGTGACCTCCTGGTTTATAGGTAGACATTCAACCACTGAGCAACACCATCTGGCCTTTTGCACACTTTTTTAAAGCAGTAGAATTCACTGAGTTTTCCTGGGTTTCCTCCTGAATCATTGGCCAAGATTCCCTGCTTGTACCCAACCAGGAATTTTGGAGTACTCCCAAGAACTTATCTTGGGAGAGCCCATTGTAGTCACTGCAGATTTCTTTTGTCTTTTGGGAATAGGTTGGAAACTTGCTTGTTTTGTAGTAGAACCCATCACTTTTTTCAGTTTTTCTTTCTATCTTGCCTTCCCTTCTTCTGCCTAAACTTTAATTCCTTGAGAGCTTGGAACAAGGTCCTGGGTTCACCTCTTGGTGATCTCTTTCACCCTAATGCTTTATTTCTATGAGTCTCAAAATTAGATCTCAAGGAACTGAGATCTCTTCTCCAGGCTCCTGACTTCATATAAATTGCTTACTTTGCATTTCGGCTTCAATATCTAAGAGTTATTTTAAATCAGTACTATCCCAAACCAAACTGTATTTCTGCTCTTGCTTCTCATTTGTTTCTCTTCCTATCTTCCCTATCTTAGTAAAAGACACATTATTCGTCCAACTGCTCTAAGCCAAACAACTAGGAGTCATTCTTAATTACTTCCTTTACTTCATCTAGCATATCCAAAATAACGGCAAGTTCTTTGTAGTATACCCCAGTGTGTTCATTCACTCTACTATCTTAGTGGCCAGTACTGCTACCTTAATCCTAGATACCATGACTTCTTATTGGGATGATCCCAACTGCCATCCACTGGCCCTCTTGATTTCACTCTCTCTTACCTCCTTTTACCAAACACACAATTTTTTAAAAATTGGGTCATATCACATTGTAAATAATTCACCTCCCAAGAAATTACTGATTTAGAAAATTGCTCATAATAAATTTCTAATCTATAAGAATAAAATTAATTTTAAGAAAGTAGATGTATAATTTTAAGAAAAGAAGTAAATTTCTTCTATTACCCAAAAATAAATAACATTTTAAAAAATATTGATTTATGGTGCTACCTTTTTCAACATATTTATGTCTTGACCTTACCTTAAATAAATATATAATGTTCGAAAAGGGATATATCTCTTTTGATAATAACTATTACACCACTCTAAGTCATAATGATGACACATGAATCCTAGACAGATGGCTAGACTCCCTCAGAAGCCCCAAGGCTCTATTCAATTCCTGCCTTAATGGAAGAACTAATTACTTTAAATTGTAGCCTTCCTGGTTGCTCTTGAGAAATTGGTATTTAGATTGGGAAATGAAAGATTTTCAATCTCTTCTGTGTTTTTTAATGCATGTAAAAACTTCATTTTAAAGTTATGTTTAAATATTTCCAAATGACATTTTAAAATAACTATAGTAACTTCAAGAATAGGATGATACCTTATAAGGCTTGGGAAAACAGATCCGTGCCTTTTAAGCTATAGGCACTACAAATATTGACTTGTTGGCAGTTGAAAGTAGGAAAAGAGAAAGTACCAAGAAAAGACAAACCCTTCATATTAATTAAGACTTTTTAGCACAAGATATGGAAAACCCAAGTCCAAGTGGCTTAACCCTTAAAGAGGTACAGTGGTACCTTGAGATACGAGTGCTCTAACATACGAGATTTTTGAGATACGAGCCAACGAGAGAGCGATTTTTGCTTTGAAATACGAGCAACATTTGAGATAGGAGTAATCACTCGGATCGGCCGGCTGCACACGACCCACCAGTTTACCACGACTTGAGCGTCTCATAGTTTCCCATGCCTCAAGGTTACGGAACGAATTAAACTCGTATCTCGAGGTACCACTGTATTTATTGGCTCTCAGAACTGAAACACCCAGGAGTACAGATGGTGTAAAACACAGCTGGAATTGGGGGACAAGGGATGTCACGGGGTTACTCTTCTCATCTCTTGGCTTTTCCTGCATTGTGGTGACTTGATGCTAAGCTCCACTTAGCAGGCTTACACTGTTGTTACCACTGGCTGTGAGAGTAGAAAAGAGCATGTGACTCTCCCTCATCTGTCCTAGCAGAAGTGTCAGTGGGTCTTATTGACTCTCCCTGAACTTGTCACTGCAGTCTGAGAAATAGCCCAGAATAGAAAGGACAACTAAAAACTAGGAGAACCCAGCTATGTGCAGGTCCAGTTACAGGACAAGGGCACAGCCTGCAGAAGAAGAATGTGATGCAGCTACCTTACCTGGGAGGGAGGCTATGTGATCCTCTCTTCCTCGTAGATAAAAATGCCTAGTTTATAGTGTTGAAAGGATTGAATAGGATAACATACACAAAGCACTTCACAGAACAGTAAACTTTCAACAGGTTTGAAAGATGAGCCATTCTTTGCATAAGCAGCAATGACCATTGTCACCACAAGGTGACAGTCATGCGCTGAAAGGCAATGGACTGCTTTTTTTGGCCACTGGGTAAGAATTGGCTGAAATGATGAAGAAAGCATGGGGACTGTGAGTACAATTCATGCTGCCCTGTAACCAGCCTGTGTGACCTTGACCAACGTCTGAATTGATTTCTGGTCTGGATTTCCTCAAGAAAATCTTGGAGACCAATTCTCTGGCTTAAAAAATTTTTTTTTATTCTATAAAAAGTAAATCTTATATTTAATAGAAATAACCATAACTATAATTTCAGATGTCAAGAAATTTTCAACTTTATTGGTTGTTAAATACTGTTTAAAAATATGACTATCTGAAGCATAATGCATTCATTTATTACTAAGTTGCTGTTACCCTGGGAAGCCTGAAAGAGTACGTGTAATTTTGTAAGGTGACTAATGGGTCCACAGAGATGCTCTTGAGTTATACACAGCTCAGAAAATTGTCCTCTGAGACATGCAATTCAGAAACCTCACTATTAAAAAAAGTCACACTGAGAAGGCTTCAGAAGTATTTTCAGTCATGATTATGTTTTAATGCTAGATTCTTAAAATGATTTGGACAAGAAGCAGCAGTTCAGAAATTTTCAGATCTGAAATATGTCAGAAGTATCTGGGGCAGCAGTAGGACAAATCAGGAAAAGGGTGAGATTTAATTGGGCTCAAGAGCAAAAATGCTGACTCTCCACTTTTTACATGAATCAAACCTCATAATAAAGTTGAAATAAGAGGATGTGATAACAATGAGCATTGGCCCACTATAATATATTCATATGTTATTTTTTAATACAGAATTCTCTACCTCAAGAAAGTAAGGTGTTGAATCCATCCTTGCACAGAGACTCGACTGAAATTTTAAGGGTGTCCCCACATTTCTACATTCCATGGAAATGTAGATCAGCAGAGTCTGAACACTTAACCTTATTTCTCAGTATACTTTAATTTCCAGGATAAAACCTCCTGAATTCATATATATATTTCAGAGAGGAGGGAAAGGAAGAGAGAGATAGAAACATCAATGATGAGAGGGAATCATCGAGCTGATGCCTCCTCCACAACCCTCACTGGGATCTGAGCCCGTAACCTGGGCATGTGCCCTTGAGGAGAATCAAATCTGGTACCCTTGAGTCTTCAGGCTGAAGCTCTATCCACTAAGCCAAACCAATCAGGGCATCTTTAAAAAACACACACAAAAACAACTTCCTGAATTCTTAATCCTGAAAGGTGGAGGTGAGTATTTGTTGGTCAGGTATGAGTCAGAAGAGTTCTTAGGTTTAATTCATACTTCATAAATACAGACTGTGTTTTATATAGTGCCTTAAAAGGGAGAAAGATGAGTAATTAATGTGGTCATTTTATTGCTGTAGAAGTAGCTGAAAGAATGAGAGCTATTTTGTTTTACCGTTCTGTTTTCCCTCCCCCATTTAGAGGTAGCCCTGGCTTGATTTTTTGATTCTGGGTGGTTGCTGTGAGGTGTGTGTAGAGAGGCCACGCCACTTCAGGGCCCCTGGAGGGAGGGCTTAATATACAGCCAGCCGGGTCCCACTCTCAGAGAGTCTGAGTGATTCAACAAGTCAGGGGTGGAGTCCTGGAAGTGACTTCCATCCATGCATCTCCCTTTAATACTGATGCTGCCGGCCAGACCACATGTTGAGGACTGCTGACTGTGTTAAGGTGATCTCTCTTCCTGGCAGCCAGAAATGTCCCTTCTTCAGAACCCGGGACCTGAGCTTATTAAGAGGGTTCTGATGGGGAGTGTGCCTATGTGCGGGGAAGAGATAGGCAAATGTGTCTGTCGAGGGACCATGGAAACGCTTGAAATTGAGGGAAAGGACATTGACAAAACTCAGAATAAACATTGAGGCCTATACCTCCTGAACTTCTTGGGGGTCAGTGGCAGTTTCTTAGCTGTTCCCCAGGGCTTGGCTGTGCGCAGGTGAAAATGGGGCTTGAAGGGAAGCTACTTGGCCCAGGTGAGCTAATTTCTTGGATGAACAGTGATGATTGGAAGCTCCTGTGACACACTGGGACTTGCTAGTTTTCAGGGCATGAAATAAGCCTCTCTATGTAAACCCTGAGAGGAGGAAGAGAGGACACATGGACTGCATTTTGTGCCAATTCAAAGGCATAGAAGATGGCAGTCAGATGTAATTTGGAAGAAAATCAGATTATGTCTTGCCTACCCAACTTTGAGTAAACACTACACTCAATACAAATTTCTGACTTTCTTACCCATGCACAGGTGAGGCCTCACTCAAGTCTTGCCCTTGCCACACCTCTGCTTTGCTTGGAAGGGAGAGGAAGGCTTCTCTGCACAGATGAGCCATCTTGCCCTGCCCAACATGCAGGGGCTGAAATCCAGTGGGGCTCGTGAGGAAAGGGTGACCTTCTCTAATTTCCTAATGCACACACACAATTCCTGCATAAAGTCACACCATCAGAAAACACGACTCGTTAGGGCATGTTCCTGTTGACTTACACACCATTTCTATTTTTCACCATTATAAACATCCGTACATATTTTCCCTGCGTACGTAGATACTTGTAAGTTAGATACTTAGACATGGAATTGCTAAAGTACCCGAAATCTTCACTTGACTTTTCTCACAGAAATCCTGCCAATTGGAGATGTGTGTGATATTGGAAGCATTGTGTTTTCCTTTTCAGCATTCAAAGATTTCTGACAGTGTGCAGGCCATCACCTGAGGATGTGAATGAGCCCACACAGGTTGCTTTCTTCCATTTTCTAGTTGAGATGTATTGTTCTGACCAAATGAAAGAAAAATTAGAGGAGAATGAGCTGAGAATTTACTAAAATAGGTGCACTTGGAGTAGGGATTAGGGTGCAATGCCAAGTGACTTAAATGACATAAAGACACAGATCTATTAGGTCTGTGAGCACAGGGAACTTACAAGGTGGAAAATTGTCAAGGATTGGCTTGTATCTCAAAATCATGGCTCAGATCAATCCCATTTCCTACTAAGAAAGGAAAAAACACACACACAACACACAAAAAACAAAACCCTTATCTTCTAACCAGGACCTAGGGCTCAGGTAATGTGCATTAAGCCTGATTCTGGGTTAAATAGACTGGGGAAATCACATAGAAATGTATATATTATTAAAGTATTGTTTCTATAGAAAATTGATTTCTCTTTCCAAACAACTGATGTAAGTACATGATTTTAGTACCCATGGATGATCAGAAGCAGTCTGACTGTGGCTATAAAGCTCAGCCTTGAAGGGCTGTGTTATCTGACTCGAGGGAACATGATTAGAAGGGCTGAGCTGAGAGGAAACCATGTTTTAAAATTTCTAAAATGTGCTTCAATATGTATTCACTGCACTTCTTGTGTTGGGGTGGCTCGTGAGCATTTTAGCGGCTAGGCTGTGACATGGGAATGTGCCCTGCCTCCCCTACCTGAGAAACAAGGTAGGTCTCCAGGGCAGCTCTGTGGGAACACGGCTAAAGAGACAGCCAGACAGCCATCTCTGCCGATTAGATTAGAGCTGGCACCCCCAGCTTCAGGGGACTATTAAATTCCTGACCTGGTTTTTGAGATCGCAGGGATGCAGCCCCCCTTCACTCAGCTAAGTAAGACCATGTTCCTTTTATCATTTCACTTCAGCTGCATTTGTTTGAGCAGCAGGTGAAGCGCCTTTCAAAAGACTGTCATCTCCGAGGGAAGTCATCTGTTTTACATTAATTTTCCATTAGTCTCCAAGCCTCCGCCCATTAAAATCCTCAGCCACGCATTACATACATGGTGCCCAGGTCCTGCTGTCAGCTTTCAATGCTGAGCTGTTTTTCCACGTCTGGCTTAATTGCTCTAAGTGCCTGTTCCTTTGAGGCAGCGCTGAGCGTACAAATTAATGCGAACATTCTTTCCTGGCTAGGTTGCTCAGATAAACCACGGTGAGGACAGTTCAGATGTTATTTACTCTGACGTGTTAGAGATCTTTCTGCCTTAGGCTCCCACAGTGAGTGTTTTACATCTAGACGGCTCTGTTTGCATGGTGTCTTCTGGATACGTTTTGAATAAATTTTGTTTTCTATAGTGAAAATACCCATAAATTTACAGCCCCATCTATGTTATTGTGATGAGGGGCTTAAATTCCATTTTCTTCTGATTAGTTTAAACATGTAATTTTTAAATGCATGTGGCACTCTGAAGAACAGCTTGGATGAAATTGACTTTGTTGATGGAAAAATTAAGCTTTCATCCTTTCAAATTATAGCTCGAGGGGTTGCAGCACAATAATTTAATTACTGTTGCAGTCTTTTAACTGATTTACCTACCGTTAGCCCCATGGCTGCTGTTTTGAAAAACATATTTAACTGAAGGAAGAGCAAAAACAAAAGTTATGAATATAATCAATTTTTGATAGTAGTTTTTAGGAATTTTTGATAGGCGAATAAAGCATGTGGGACTAAGAGAAATATAACCAGATTATTTTCAACTCTATATAGAAATAGTTAAAAACAGCAGTTTTGACTTATTCTTTTTTTAAAAAAATTGTACCATATCTCACTTATTATTGCATTTTATACATTTATTAATATTAAAATGGCCAATCCTATCTAATAAAAGAGTAATATGCAGATTGACTGTCACTCCAACACACAAGATGTCCACCCCCATGTGGTCAAAGATAGCCACCCCCATATGGACACCAGATGGCCACCACAAGATGGCTGGCAGGATCAGGCAGTTGTGGGTGATTAGGCCAGCAAGGGAGGGCAGTGGGGGTGGAGTGGGGGGGAACTCAGGCCTGCAGGGGATGGCAATTGTGGGGGGGGCAAGGAACCAAGCCTCCAGGGGAGGGAAATTAGGAGGAACCAGGCCAGCAAGGCAGGGCAGTTGGGGGCAACTAGGCTAGCAAGGGAGGGCAGTTAGGGGCAATTGGGTGAGCAGGGGAACAGTTAGTCATCGAGCAGGCTGGCTGGGGAGTGGTTTGGAGATGAACAGGGTGGCAAGCAGAAGTGGTTAGGGCCAATCAAGCAGGCAGGTGGTGAATGGTTGGGAGTCAGCAGTCCTGGATTGTGAGAGGGATATGCAACTGCCCATTTAGGCCCAATACTGGCAGGGGCAGTTGGACATCCCTCAAGGGGTCCCAGATTGGAGAGGGTGCAGTCAATTAATATAAATCCCTTTCAAGATATGAAATTCAGATTCTAAATAATGACTGTTATGATTAATAGATTTTATTATAAGTCTTAAAATCTTTACCAGCGTTTAGTTTCACCTTATAACTGACTTTGTCAATAAATGGTCCTTTTAATATTTGGTAAATACCTGGGTATTGATTCGCTCAATTGCATTTAAGCAATACCAGAAAATGGAGGAGAATGAGAAGAATACAAATGCATCCAGACTGATTTAAATTACAGGATATAATGAAAATCAAAAATGGAACTTTTTGCGTACTACTTCCTGAAGATTGTTGGGAAAATATCCATTTTTGCCATCAGCAAATTATTTAGAAAAACAAAAAGAGCAGTCACTCTGGAAAACATGAACCAGTGGTGAAGTCAGCCTCTGAGTCCCTCTGCCTTCCTTCTGAGGGACTCCCAACCTGGCAGGAACCCCTCTTACTATTCTCTCCTATCCTTACCCACCTGGAGGCCAATCCTGTGTCCAGTCTCAAACACCCTTGATTAGTAACAAGGTATTAGCAAAGACAGCTCCCGAGACTTAGGATTTTGATCCTTTCAGAGGACTCACATCTTCTTTCTCCTCATCATCATTAGTCAACATTTTGGAGCAGACTGCACAGACGATAGAGAGACTCAGAGTCTATAATCCCAAATGGTAATCTTTCTCTTCTTGATGAGTTAGCGACCCTGATTAATTCTATAGGTTTTGTTTCTGCTTCGTGGGCACAAAGGATGGCCTCATCCACTTAGTTTTACAGAGAGCAATAACTTTGCTACAGGTTAGTTATTTCTAAAAAATTCCTTGTCATTTGTAGGGTATTCTTTTAAAAATCCTATTAGCTTTTCTCTCAACAGTTTTTCAGGAAGAGAGTCTAGGAAATTACCAAAATACAGACTAACAGATGCAAAGACATATATTAGAAATTTAAAAACCTCACACACATTCCTGTGCCCTTCAAGACAGTGATTCTTATTCTAGGTGCTCATACAGTATGGTTTGGGTTGGCCAATGATGATTGGACTACAGATGTCAAATCCACCAACCCAACTAGCAGCAGAACTGTGGGACAATGATGTGACTTCATTTTGGTTCTAGGTCACTATCCCTTACAATGTAGGACTTACATCATCGTCTTTGTTACGGATTCATTTGCCCAGGGAAGTGATGCTTCTATCTTTCTATGTTTCAGAATTTTCACCCCAGTGTTTTGATTGAAAGTCTGGAACACTGTTCATACATGTGGGATTTTGCGAAAAGGATATTCTTTCCAAGGTCTTGCTTGGGGGTTGTTATGCCCTTGAACTAACTCAGTGTCTTTGTTTTAAAACCCCTTGTTATTATAGCTGAATCTGTTCCCCACCTTTGGTAGACATGCCATAGGGTGACCTCGAACGAGTCCCGCCCTTAATTCCTTTGCCATGAGTGTGGGTGGAACCTTTGATTGGCTTATGCTAACTAGAATATACCGAAGGTGTGGTATTATCATTCCTGTGATTATATTATTTTATAGGGCAAAGGTGAAGGGATTTGGCAGGTATATTTATAGTCACTAAGGAATTCACTTTAAGTTAAAAGGGACTTTACCTTGGTGGGCCTGGCCTAATCAGGCAAGCCCTTTAAAAGGGGCTCCAGGCCTTCCCTCAAGTTAGAGACTTGAAGTAGCAGAGAGTGTCTTCTCTCGATTGCTTTCTTTAAAGAAGCAAGCTGCAATGAATTCGATAGCCACAAGGAAATGAATTCTGCTCACAATCTGAAGGAGCTTAGAAGTGGATTTTCCCTTATTTGAGTGTCCAGAGGGAAAAGTAGCCCAGCCAACACCTGGATTCCAGCCCTGTGAGGCCGTGAGGTGGGAACCTAGTTCCACCATGCCTGCATTCCTGACCCACAGAAAGCGAGAGATAATAAATAGGTGTTGTTTGGGCTGCTGCATGTGAGGTAATTTGTTATGTAGCCATAGGAAATGAATACACCAACCTTGCAATAAAGATATTGTGTGGTTTTTATTGCCAAGTATTCCTTACATCATTATTGCCACAGACAAATATTTACACATAAAGTACATACAAGGCCTTCTTGTACATCGTTGCTAGAAAATGTACCCACTTCACAAACCAGATGTTTCCTACAAGATTCGATGCCAGCTAACCTAGGAGAAGATCTGTGCTCCTTTTTTAAGTACCTGGACACATCTGGTCCCTCTGCTACCTTTACATCAGCACATCTCTAACATTTCATTCTCAGAACCCCTTTGTATCAAAAAATAGTGGTTACCAAAGGAATTTTGTTTGTGTGGGTCATGTTTTTCACATCCTGTATCTGAAATGAAAACTGAACAATGTTTGAACATGGTAATACACAAGTTTCATTAGAACAATGACATCATCACTCAGCATGAAGCCTCTAAAAAACCCCACTGTTTGCTCACAAGAAGACTGAAAGTAAAAAGCTAAAGAACATCATAGTAGTGTTATAAATTGACCTTGCAGATTGCAAAGAGTCTTGTGGACCCCCAGAGATCCCCAGACCACACTTTGGGAATCACTGTTTTATATATTTACTAGAGGCCTGGTACATGACATTTGTGTGGTGCGGGGCGGTGCAGGGGTAAAGGGATGGGGGGAGAGGGTGGACCCTCAGCCTGGCCTGCACCTTCTTGCAGTCCAGCCCCCTTGGGGTATGTCTGACTGCCCTCTTAGACCTACTCCCCAGCAGTCAGACATCCCCCAAGAGGTACTTAGAGCTGCCAGGGAGGCAGAAGAGCCTCCCGCCATAGCCGCTGTGCTCAACAGCCATGAGCTTGGCTTCTGGCTGAGTGGCGCTTCCCCTGTGGGAGCACACTGACCACCAGGGGGCAGCTCCTGCATTGAACATCTGCCCCCTCGTGGTCAGTGCATGTCATAGCAACTGGTCATTCTGCCATTCAATCAATTTGCATATTAGGGTTTTATTATATAGGGTTTTCTATCGTCACTCTGTTTTGTATTGTATTAATTTTTTCCCAACTTTCTTGAGATATAATTGACATATCATGTTGCATTAAATTATATTAAGCAAACCAACCAAATAAATTGATGAAATATATGAGGTAAACACTTTAAAGAATGCAGGGAACAACAACCTATGTGACTGTGCTGGCTATTTCTTATTTGCCCCATGGATACATCACTGGCCCATCCTTGCTTGGTTCTGTGCCCTGGAAATTGACTTCTACAGACTACATCATGGCCTCCAGTGCCCTGGCTTCTGGCTGAGCTTGGGCAACTGGAGGCATCACTGGGAAGTGTGAGGAGAGGAGGACAGAGAGGTTTAGACAATGCATTTGTCCTCTCTTTCCTGCTGCATTGTAGTTCTGCAGGCAGGCCTTCTTCTAAGGCTGCAGCTCTTAGCTGGGCTCCCATAACAAAGTCCCTTCTTTTTCCCTTCAGAGTAGGGGTGGCAATCACATCTTATAGCTGCTGGTCCCGGGTGTCTCACCATATCTTGTTGGCTTCCCTAATCTTGCCCACCTTCGATTCATTACTGTGTGTGTGTGTATGTGTGTGTGTGTGTGTGTGTGTGTGTGTGTGTGTGTGTGTGATTATTCTGTTTCCTGAGGGATCTTGGCTACAGGGTGACAAGTACACTCAAATGTTTCCCATCTTAAACAACTTGGTTCTTGCCCCATAGGAAAAAAATGTCTCGGTTGTCCAAAACTTCAGTATTTGACTGACAACCCTTTCATGATGATACCTCAGCATGACAAAGTAGAAATGATTTTGATGCTGGAAATACCCCATTAGCACAAGTTTAAAACACGAAGAGGCCATCAAAAGCGTGCTAATGTTGCTAAGGGTGTGAAAGTGCTCACAAAACAACAATCACAGGCAGTTGAATAGGTGTGGGTTTGGAGAAAAAATAAGAAGTTAGCCAGTGATAGCATTTCGGAGGCAGTGATACATATATGAAAAATTCATTCAAGGCTAATACTATAAAAAGTGTTTATAAATTAAATAGTGCATTGGACATGGACTGTATATAAGAAAAGTTAAAACAGAGAATCACTTGTAGGGGGTGTGCAGGAGGCGGCTGATCCGTGTTTCTGTCCCTCTCTCTCCCTCTTCCTTTCTCTTTTTGTAATCAATAAAAATGTATTTTAAAAATAAAAATAAAAACATTTTTTAAAAGATACTGCACTGTAAGTTATGTGCATTTAAGAAATACTTGTCACTAATATCCCTACCCATTTGTGTTATAAGGAAAGAGGGGCCTGAGAAAAGGAATCCTTTGCCCCTGTGTCAGTCAGCGTTCACTCAGAAAAACAAAAGCCATTCTGGGTTTTTCAATTAGAGATTGATGACAAAGTGAGGCTTACCTTAAAGGGTTGGGTGAAGACAGGCCAGCAGGTTGTTTCGGGGACATCTGAGAAGGCAGAGACCTCAGAGTAAATTGTGGCTGCTGAAGTGAGGAAGCTTCCTCTAGTGGGTGTTTCTCAGGAGGACTCCCACACACACCAAGGGTCTGAGTGGCTGTCTGCGCATTCTGCTTCTTCCCACTTAGGACATCCCATGGAGGTGGGGCACCCTCACCCACCAAATCTAACCTGGAAGCATGCGGAAAAGGAGCTTTTATGGATTGAGATTCGGGGTTTTCCTCTGAGACATAGAGAAGTGAGGGTCGGAGTATGTATGTATCACAGTGAAGCCATGTTGTCAACAGACCCCTCAGACACTCCTCCTTCCCCATAGAGTAATAGAAAACAATCAAAACAAAAGCAATAAGCAGTTGTGAAGCGCTTGTCTTTATACCAAGGACAAGATCACTCTGGCTAAAAGCATTTGACATTCAGTTAATTGGTGAGGTGTCTGCTATGCAGAAGTGAAGGCTTTTCTCCCTCCCTCCTTCATTATATTATTTCTTGCTCAAGATTCACTCAGGCACCTGGGATGTGACGCTGCAGCAGGGATAGCGGTGTCGGTCTCAAGCATGTTCCTTTAGAAGCCTGAGCTCTGCGGCAGCTTTCTGGAATCTGCAGTTCCCCAAACCCATCCAGTTCAGGCAAAGCCGCACATGTGCTTGCAGCAGCTTCAGGCACACAGTGCAATGTCAGAAACACTTTCAACCAAGCGCTCAGCAAATGTCCTCCTCCTGATTAAAGAAGGAAGACATAGCAGGGAGAACAGCCACTATGCCGCTAAACTTAACTGCACATCTGCACCTACCCAGTGTGCTCCTAATGATCGTCACAGTTAGAGCTAACCTGGCTTTCTGGGATGGGCTTGGGATGACGGGAGAGAGAGCAGCTAATTAACCAGAAGCTAAATGTAGCAAGAAAAAATAGCCTTTGTATTTGGTACCAAAGATGACAGTGTCTCAGCAGAAGCCTGATGCTTTGGTTAAGAAGAGAGGCGCAGTGGAGGACCCAGCTTCCCAGAGACTTCCAGAGAGAAATCTGCCATCCCTTCAATGCAGGAGTTCTGGGAACTTCCTAAATTTTGCATTTCCTGCCGCAAAAACACAAAGAAGTATTGGTAAGGTGGGGGCCCAGAGAAGCAGACCTGGGACATTTTCAAGGTTACCTACAACTTGCTGGGAGCTCTGGTAAAATAGTTGGGTGTGGAGTGGACAGGAAGACTGTTAAAGGAAATGAAGTTAGTGGTCAATTATTCGTTATTCTCCCTATTCCTCTCACAGTTAGCATAGAGATTTACAAAGAACCATCTGTATGTGAATGGTGATGGGTTTAGAGATTTCTAACAACACTTGATGTAGTCAATGACCGAAAAACGTCATTCTGCAGGCAGCAGGATTGAGTGCCCAGCTGCTGGGGCTCCTCAAGCTGGAGCCCTGGTTCCCAGGTTTAATGTTTGTAGCCCATGCCTCACTGCATCTTTGAACTAGACTTCTGCCTGCATCAATGTCTTCCACCCTGTTTGTATTGTTGTGGCCAGCATAATTTCTTTGTTGCCCTCTCCAAAGATGAGGGGATGGACAAGCCCCGTGCTGGGATTGAGGTTCAGACCTATCTTTATGCCCCTCCTCCTTGAGAGGCACTAAGCTCTGAATGCAGTCCACACTGGCATCCTCTAGGGCCCGTGGAGCCAAGTGCAGACTTCTCGGCCAATTGTACCCAACATCCCTCCATAAAGCCCATTGTTTCAGCGTGTTGGTGCTCATGCTGGCAGCAAGGTGATTGGATTGAGATCGGTTCTTTGGGCTTTTAAGTGCTTTCTGCTGGTCAGATTATTATTATTATTTTTTTATCTTTTAAGTAGATGAAACAGGAGTATGTGAAAGCATATTTAGTGTTTAGGGGGAGAAAGTCTGAGTTAGGCAAGTAGGCTCCCTGTAAGGAAAAATGAACATATTGACAAGCATGACTGTACAGTATATTTAGAATCTCAATGCGTGATAAATCAATATGTCATTTTTTGAAACCACAAATGTTAGGGATTCTTATACTAAAAGAGGCTACCCTGCTAGGTTCTCAATGCACTGATAAACATGTTCATTTTGGGAGTAATTAAGAAATTTGATCACCCCAAATTGTTTTTGAGCAAAAGAACAGCAATGCAATGACTGCTCTATTGTAGAGTTTGCAAATCAAATCATTTTTATAGTGATTATCAATGTTTTATAGTGCCATTATTGGCTTTGTTTTTAAAGATAGAGTGATGAAAATGGTCATAAATATGTATCTCTGCATTATATTTTATTTTCACATCTGGCAATTGATATATGTTACATGCCCTGCTGTGCTAAGTCCAGGGATATTAAGGGGCCAAATGAGTGGCAAATCTTACAGTATAAAGATTATTTGGAGAGGATGGAATGCCTCCAAAATCTGTCCTAACCATTCAAATGCATGAAAAGAATAATAGAAGATAAAGTACAGTGCAAAGGCAATTGAGTTTTCTGCAAAGCAACCCTGCAAACCTAATCTATGAGCAGCATCTCAGGACAATGCAAAAGGCACTGAAGGAAGTAAAATGATTACAAGAAAATCCAGGCTTTGCTTTGCCTAGCTACCTCTGTAATCACTGTGGAATCAGCCCCAGCCTCCCCATGGCAACTTCCAGAGTGATCTGGATGCTCTGTGCCCATTGCTATGGCCTGTGTTTCTCAGGAGGTGCCTAATGGGCCCCTCACAACAGACTGGTTAGTGATGTGGCCAGAGCTGGAATCCTGGCTTCACCAAGTACTACCTGTGTGTGGGGGGCTTTATTTTTTTTAATTATTATTTTAAATATATTTTTATTGATGAGAGAGAATCATTGATTGGCTGCCTCCTGCATGCCCTCAACTGGGGATCGAGCCCGAAACCTGGGCATATGCCTTTAACTGGAATCAAACCCAGGACCCTTCAGTCCACAGGCTGACACTCTATCCACTGAGCAAAACAAGCTAGGGCTTTATTTTTAATAAATATGTGTTTTTTTTTAATCGATTTTTAGGGAGGGAAGAAGGGAGAAGGAAAGAGAAATAGAAACATTGGTGAGAGAGGAACATCATTGATTGGCTGCCTCCTGCACAGTCCCTACTAGAGATTGAGCCTGCAACCTGGGCATGTGCCCTGAGCAGGAATGGAACTTGTGATCTCTTGCTTCATGGGTTGATGCTCAACCACTGAACCACACTGGCCAGGCATTGCGCACACACGTGTGTGTGTGTGTGTGTGTGTGTGTGTGTGTGTGTGTGTGACTTTAAACAGGTTATGCACTCTCTTTGCATTCCAGTTTCCCTACTGTGAAAGAGGGACAATCTTAGTACATCACGGGTTAATACAATGCCGTTCACATGGTGAACACTCAGGACATTAAATAGCATTACAGCTTACAAGCTACTGAAGTGGTTAAAACCTGTGAGTCAGTCTGAAAACAAGTAAGACTTGCTACAGTTCATAAAAACTGGAAGATTAAAAAAAAGAAGAAGAGGAAAAAGAGCACTGGAGCTGGTGAGAGCAGTCAAGATTTGATATGAGCTTTGGAGATGCGAGGAAGTTGAAGGGACAGGAAAGAGAAGGAAAGGTGTTCCTACAAGGGGCAAGATGAAGCCACGACCCAGAGATGGCAAAGACTCTATTGAGGCCCGGGGATGGTGAGAAAATCAGCCAGTGAGGAGTAAGAATTAGAAAAAGTGAAGGCACAGAGAAACAGAAACCAGAGAGCTGTACCCATCTGGCCCGCCGCCTCCTCCAGACAGAACTGAAAGGAAGCTGTCGGGCTGTGGCTCCCAAGTTGCTCCCACATCAGCATCACCAGCATCACCAGCAAATTTGTTAGACATGGAAATTCTCAGGCCTCACTCTGATCTATTGAATCAGAACTCTGGGTGTGGGGCCCTAAAGGTGATTATGATACACAATAAAATCTGAGGACCAGTGGGCGGCAAGAAGGCCCCTGTTCCCAATCTCTTCTTCCCACATCTGTTGGCAGCCCCAGGAAAGCTGGTTAGGTCCACACCTCAAACATGTTTGCTTAGGCTTGAAATAAAAATGCCAAAGGATGAGCAATGAAAATGAAGGGCAGGTCCCTCACATCTCAGGTGACTTTCAGACATCCCATTCCAGTGCCTGCCCCTGACATCTGGGAAGAAGTTAGTTCCTTCAGGAGTGTATGGAGTGGATCTGAGGCAGTAAAGAGCTGGATGAAGAATTTTGGCTGATGACTGGTACATGGCAGTTAGCAAGTGCTTTATTCTTTTCCCTCAAGGATATATTTAGAAAACTTTATCATAGGAAATATTGGAATAATTTAGATTTTTCCAGAATAGGAGGAGGCTGGATTATAGTCTCAACCCAATGTAATCCATTTGAAAAATTGACCACCTAGTGATGGGGTTTCTGACACAATCCAATTCCATCAGCCTCATGAAGACCCTTGCATTTATCACTGGTTAATACAGCATTTTAGCTCTTATTAAATGCTAGGGTTGTGCAGGTGGCCATTTGGATGATGGAGTGTGCTCTTTGCTGTTAAGAGCAAACAAGTGGCTCTTTAATTATAAAAAGAGACATTTGTAGGAAGTAGAGAAAGTCATGTGACTTCCCTCAGGAAGAAGCTCTAACATGTCCTCTAAGAGCTTTTACACATTTAATTTCAAAATGTAGTCAATAGACCAATAAAGTAACATTTGCTGGCTTCCTTAATTTACCTTATTGAATTATTTGATTGGTGCTAAATTCATTCAAGGATCTACTGCTTATGAAATAATTCCAGAGTATCTTAAATTGCATGTTTTTGTTCTGCACAAAATTTTTACCTTAGACATACCTGCCTTTCAGAAGAATATACTGTGTATACGTGTGTGTGTGCGCGCGTGTGTGTGTGTGGGGGGGGGGGGGGGGGTAGAGGAGCCAGAGGACGGAGAATTCAGCAGCAATACTTAGAATTTTAAATTTCAATTTCCACCCATTATGTAGGTAAAGAAAATTAGTTCATTATGTGTCACTGCAAAAACAGTTATGGAAAAACCTAGAGGTAATCACAGGCATCCCTATATTTCTTTGCCCAAGAGCCATCCCTCTCTGCAGTATTGGAAATCTATACAAATTGACAAACAAGAAATTAAAGCAGTGATGTGAAAGGAGTCTGAGAAACTCCTCTCTTTCAATTTAAAATTCATCGCCTAATGGATGGGGCAAATAGGAAGTTGTTGTTTGTTAATAAAGTTCCAGCTAATGTCATGTACACAGAGTATCCTGAGCCAGGACATTCTGCCTTTTGATGCTGATATGTGAGGAAGAGGAGTAAGAAGACAAAGCCTTGTGCATGGAGCATTTGTGGACTTCTGCTCGTCAGATTGGTTCATGTCTGCCATGGCACTGACATGTTTCTATAATGAGAATACTTGTTTCGTTCTCTTGCCATGTCCTTGTCTAGAACCTCATGAACCAGTGAAAGACTACTGCAAGTCTTCAGCTGCTTGTCTCATCTGGTCCCTCATTTCATGCAGTTGACCTTCTCTTACTGTAACTTCTCTGTTCCACTTCGCAGCCCATGCATGAGTCAAAGCAGAAGGTCTGAGGTCCAAACAGGATTTCTACTCAGTGCCTATAATTTTGCCCTCACTGTGACCTCGAGTCAGTTTATGCCATTTCATTCTGAAAAATACCTACTCCTCATTCATAACTTAGCTTAGGTAGAACCACCTCTAAAAATGTTTATCTGAATCCCTAGGAGCTGCTTTGGTTTTTGTCCCCATGAACCTACCAGGTTCCTGGCACACTTTATTACCCTTATTTGTTCACCTGTTTACTGTTCCCACTAATCTGTGAGTTCACCAAGGGCCATGTACTGCATTTCCAAGGCCTGGCCAGTTCCTAGTGTGTGTGATGAGCTTGCATAAATAACTGTCAAACTAATGAATGGACAGAGGGTGCTGCCCTACCTGATGGAAGACATTAAGGAAAAGCAACGCCTTTTTTGCCCCGACAGCCCCGGCAATCACCACTATGTTGAAAATGAGTTCAGCCAAGCAGTAAAATGACTGTGGAAAAGAGGACTCGGGGGAACCAGGAAAGGGCTTCTGGACCAAATCAGCCTTGAAGCTGAGGGTTTGATATAAGAGAGACAAAGTATGTTCCTGCTCAGAGGTCACCTCCTCTGAGAGATATCCTTCTCTGACTGTCTCTCAAACCGCCTACCTTCCTTTGTCATCATCATTCTCATCATAATCTTACTGTCTATTATATATCTATTTGTTTATTGCCTGGACCCCACTAGAATGTAAGATCCACGAGAGTAAATTCACAGAATCTATAACAGCACCAGGTACAGGGTAGACCCTCAGAAAATATTTGATAAAAAGTATATAAAGGAATCAGTTTATTTTTTTCAGGAAATCAATGTATCCAGTTGCTGCTTAGCCCAAGTATTATCGTTAGTGGTTTAATCAGCCTCATTTTCTGGGAATTTGAGCTGAGAGTAAGAGGTGAGATGGAATCGAAAGCACCAGGAAAAGATCAGGGGCCTGGACCACAAAGGGAGAGGCCATCCTGAAGGCTTCCTATCCTCAGCAATATCTGTTGTTCATAACATAACCCTGAATCAGAACACAGTCTGCGTTCATTTTCTATGTGTTTATCGTTCACGCGTGTGTTTATTTAACCCCTCAACTAATATATCTTTTGCACCTACCCCATGTCCGACGATGCTGGCTGTACTCAGGACACACATATTTCATTCAACAATATTTTTTCCTTTAGGCCACACACTGAAGTGATACGTGCTATGACAGACTTCAGATGAAGGGCTAAGGGGATATAGCTGTGGGAAAATTATTTTTCCTTAGACAGGAAGAAAATGTTTCACAGGGAGGTGGCATTTAAACAAAGGCTTGAGGATGAGCAGAAATTCTCTCAGTAAATGCCACTGTCTCTACCATCACCTTGACCTCACTGCCTTGAATCTTGATTGTGCCCCTCCTGTAATTAATCTTAGTGACCCTTTTAACACTACTTCTTTCATCATGATGGATGGAGCTTTAGCCTGCTTAATGATGGCTAATAGTGACCCTCCTGCCCCA
This sequence comes from Lasiurus cinereus, assembly GCA_011751065.1. Lineage (NCBI taxonomy): Eukaryota > Metazoa > Chordata > Mammalia > Chiroptera > Vespertilionidae > Lasiurus > Lasiurus cinereus. The sequence goes on from JAAGEH010000018.1 coordinate 51,514,278, forward strand.
ATTTGCCCCAAACAGGACACCATGCCTTAGTTTAACCTCACCATGCCTCAGCTTTCTCACATGAAAAAAAATGAGAATTTTAAAGTAGGCACTCTTCACACTACTTCCTAGCACTAGAAGGCCTTGGAATATGACCAAAAATAAATAAATAAATAAATAAATAATAGCAAAAATATTTAAAATGAAAGCACCGTGGTTGTCCTGAAGGCACTGTTATCCTGCAAATTTATTCATATGCTACTCAGTAATGCTGGGTAAATGAGGTGTCGCTGTGAGAATGGATCGCAGCCCCATCAGTGTAGCTGGCAACATGAATTTAACCCTTTGAATGCCCCTCTTCCCAGGGAGTGGGCCAAGTGAAATTTTACAAAATCCCAGAGTAGCTTCTGGCACACAAGGTGAGTCTGAGATGCATGGCTAGGACTGGAAAATGCCCTGTTTCTTCCCAAAATGCACAGCCTTGAACAACCTGGTGAAACCTAGGAAATGAAACAAAACTTAAGCTATCGGAAAGATTTCCTTTTTTTCCCTTAAGATTCTGCTCATTGTAAATGTAAGTGTCATAATTCCTTGGAATATATTACCTTTCATTCCTAGAGGCTGTTATAATTCACACTAGAGGTTTGGTGCATGAAATTCGTGCATGGGAGAAGGGGTGTCCCTCAGCCCACCCTGCACCATATCCAATCTGAGACCCCTTGAGGGATGTCTGACCACCTGTTTAGGCCCAATCTCGGTCTGCTGGCTCCCAACTGCTCGCCTGCCACTGCCTGATTGCCCATAACTGCTTCTGCCTGCCAGCCTGATCACCCCCTAACCACTCCCCTGCCAGCCTGATCAATGCCTAACTGCTCCCTGGCTGACCTAATTGCCTTTAACTGCCCTATCCTGCCATGATGGTCACCTATAACTGCCCTCCCCAGCAGGCCTGGTCCCCTCCCAACTGCCCTCCCCTGTAGACCTGGTCACCCCAACTTACCTCTCTTGTTGGCCTGGCCACCCCTAACTGCTCCCCTGCAGGCTTGCCCTCTGCTGTAGGCATGGTTCCTCCCAACTTCCCTCTCCTGTAGGCCTGGCCACCTCTAACTGCTCCCCTGCCAGCCTGGTCTCCCCCAACTTCCCTCCCCTGTAGACCTGGGTTTCCCCGCAACTGCCTTCCCCTGTAGGCCTGGTCTCCCCCAACTGCCTCCCCTGCAAGCCTGGTCTTTCCCAACTGCCCTCCTCTGCTGGGCTGGTCACCCCTAACTGCCCACAACTGCCCTCCCCTGCAGGCCATCTTGTAGCAGCCTTCTTATGTCCACATGGGGCAGCCATCTTTGACCACATGGGGGTGGCCATCTTGTGTCTTGGAGTGATGGTCAATTTGCATATTACTCTTTTATTAGATAGGAGGATAGCTACCTCCACCTACCCCCTGGAAGAGGAAAATAGTGATCAGGTCATTACAACAGACTGTTCTGATCCAGGCATCTTCAGGGAAATATAAATAGATGTTTTAGTACCACTTACTGGGTAAGTACTAATGGAACAGAGGCTTCATTAAGTGCTTTGTGTACTGAGGGCTTTACAGTGAATGGGGCTGCTTCTAATGAACTGCTCATGCTCTGTGAAGACCACCTCTGTCATGAAGTGGGGGCTCGAGCTGCAAGCTGAGATCTAGGGTACACTGTGGTGTTCTTTCTCCAAGCCCTTGGACACAAAACAAATGACCCAGCCCTTCTATTATTACCACATGGCAGTAATTTTTTCTTTTTAAATCCAATCTTTTTTTTCAGATAAAGTGACATAAGTACAAACAATTAATTATTGATTTGACAACTGTTCTAGTCAAAACAGACTGTTCATGTGTTATTTTCTTGTCCCATTAGAAATTGAAATTTGCTATTCCTTTCAATTATATCTGGGACCAGCAATATGTTTCTGGAACTCCATTGAGTTATTAAACAGGGAGAAATGTGCTATTACATAAGTGAGGAAATTTAATTGTTTTACAAAATTTGGTATTCACTATTAAAAAAATTGAGACTGCTAATAGAATCATAATTTGAGACGATGAGTTCTAATTGTTTTGTAGAAGTACTTTATTTTTCTTCTGTTTAAGCTACAATAAGATAAATACACTTTTCCCTTGTCGAATTAGCAAATATCTAAAAGCATCATGACACACTTCATTGCAGAGTGCCAGGGAGACAGGTGCTCTTACATTGCTGGCAGATATAAATTGGTGGAATTGCTCTAGATGGCAATTTGGCAAAAGCCTTCAAAATTAAAAATTCGCATAGCAGTAGGTGGGGCTACTAAGTAAAGTAAGCCTCAGAGCATGGGGTGGGGGTGTTGGGAGGGTGAGGGAGATGGGCAGCCAGAGCAGGTGAGCAGTGGGTCCATACAAGAGGGTGACCAGACCTAGAGTGTCGGGATGAGAAGGGAGTCCTGCTGGGGGTGAGGGGTGGGAGTAGTGGGGTGGGGGGCATCAGAGTCCTAGTGGGATGCGGAGGACATCTGTGTGGTGTGGGGCAATTAAGCACAGAGTGTCAAAGCCCAAGTATGGTGAAGTGCTTTCTGCCAGCTTGGCAGTAAACTGTATGTACAGCTCAATGACTCTACAAATGGGAGGCGGTGGGAGGGGGTGGGAGGAAGCCGGTAAATCAGTGCTTCTCAGACACTGTTCATTCAAAGTCCAACCTCATAAATATTCACCACATCTGTGTACCATCTATCATTAAATATATTTCTCCCAATTGACCCTGTTTTACTTAATTTTATTGTAAACACAACTTTCAAAAGAATAAGCTTCTGCTCTGTGTGAAAAATCAAGATTGCTTGCCATACAAAGAGAGTAAAGGTAAAAAATACTCAGGTTCCTTCCAAATATTATTACATTCTTAAATTTTAATAATTAAATTCAGCAATAAAATATAATAAGTAAATGTAAGTGGCATAATTCCTTGGAATATATTACATTTGTACAAAAAATAAATTTCTGACATGTAACTTCTGCCAATGGGATTGAAACTATAAGCAGTCTTTCACAAAAAGCACCGTTTGGCTGGGTTTCATTCAAGCTAAGGTGAAAATGAGTTCCTAGGCTACCATGCTATGATTGGATTTTTTTAATTTTACCGTTAACAAGTTCAGAAAACTAACATGTTATACAAAACTGCAAAGGACATAAAGGACTGTTTGAGCATTAATTTCTAATCCAAATGTTGCTAGAGGCTTTTGTTCCATTAAATGCAGTTTCCAGAAAGTCATTGTCAATGAATTCCAGGTATCACTAATGGACTAGAGGCCAGAGCCACTCAGTCTTTCTCTCTGCTCCACTTCCACCCACCCTACTAGTTATGTAGCAGGCAGTTATCGGTTAACCAGATTTTATGAGAGGTTGCACATTTGAAATACTAGTACACTTCTATCCCCTTTCTCTTTCTCCCTGGCTTTTAAGGAAGTGTTACCTTTTGGAATTCCTGATACTCCCTGAACCCAGTTTCTAAGGAGACAGTGTCCCTGAGCAGTATTTTAGATAGGGCCGGCTTTCTCCTCCTGTTTCTTTCCTTTGGTTTTCTTCTTAACCCTGACTCTGTACTTAGGCGCCAAAGGGGGCAAGGGTCTCTCTCTAACCAAGGCTCCCCTTACCTCACAAGTGAAAAGTGGGATGGATCTATGGTAGAAACTGCTGGCCACTGTGGGATCCCGAAAATGGGGTGTAGGCCTCAGAATTTGTGGGAGCATAATGAAATCCCTTAACCTCTCTGATTTGTAGTATTCCCAGGCCAAAGGTGCTAACCAAAGACTGTTTTCTCTGGCCCACCTGCAAGGCTTTGAAAAGGAGAAAAATGACTGGTAGGAAAGTACCATGAAAAGGGTAAGGGTTACTACAATGAGGAGGCATAAAATATGTATACCATACAAAAGCTTATGTGTTTTACATAGGGACATGTTTGTGGTTTCTTTTAAAACAAGGTTTCTTAACCTCAGCCATATGGACATTTGGGGCTGGGTAATTTATTCACTGTGGAGACTGTCTTGAGGATTGTAGGATGTTTAGCAGCACTGGGACATCCAAAAGTGTTTCCATTCATTTCCAAATGTCCCTGGGGGTGGAGCTAAGTCACCCCAGGTGAGAATTACTATTGTGAAGGTCAGAAAGCCTCCTTTGGAATGGTAATTTATTTCTAAAAAATTACCCTGAAATAGCCAGAAATGTGCTTGAATTGTTAGGATTTTTCACCCCCTTAAGCCACAACATACTCAGAAATATGCAAAAACTGAAAATTAACGCAATATTCAGTGATAAAGAGTTGGTTAAAGTAAGTATGATAGAGCGTGGTCTTTGCTAACTACTATAAATACTCATGCTTGTAAGAGCTTGGAAATATGGCAAGCACATATTTCAGTGGTTATATTTCAGTGGTGGGCTTACCAGGGATTCATTCATTCATTTTAGCAAAGGTTCACGGAGCCCATGTGCACCTGCCGGGAGAGAAGCTGGCCAACATGGTATTCTCTTCACCCTAGAGAGCTCACAGTTCCTTCATATGTCAGAAGAAAGGGCAGTTAAGACAGTCTTCATACAAAAGTAGAAAGAAAGGAAGAAAGAAAAAAGAAAGGAAGGAAGGAAGGAAGGAAGGAAGGAAGGAAGGAAGGAAGGAAGGAAGATTCCTAACACCTAAGGAAGAAAATTCTGCCTGAGATAGAATCTGAAGAGATAGAAATAACCGAGCCCACCCTCCATGTACTTTTAATAGAGCATGTATTGTACAACTTGATACAAATGAAGATTAAAAACACAGAGCTCCAGGATGTTCTGTCGTGGTTGAACAAACCCAGTTGTGAACACATGGAAGGAGATTTCATTACATTGTCTGAAAGTGTCTCCCCTGTTTAGGACGAGGTGTTTGTAATCTTTCTGCTCTATTTGCTGCATGAACATTCATTATTTTAAATCAGAGACAACGGAGGAAGCCACTCATTCTTCCCCAGTGTCTCTCTCATTAAAATCAATCATTTCCCCCTGTTCATTCCTCTTTGTTCACAATTGTGTTCAGTGAGAGAAACAGGTCTTAGGAAACCCAATTAAGTCTGAGGCATTTTCGGAATCAGATAAAAAGGTTTGGGGCTGGAGCTTAAGAAAGGCCTGGCAGGGAATGAGTTCACATTTCCAACAAACTGCCATATTCAGAATTTTCCTCCTTGGGAATAGTTTTGAAAGCACTTTGTCTTAAATATAGGCATTTTTCCAGCTTTAATTTCTAAAACTGAAAATAATAACTTTCATTTAGAAAGAAATGAAACAATACTCTGTATTACTTAATAGCACATGAATTTAATTACTATATCAGCAATAAAGGAGAGTCAATCCCTTCTGAGAAGTATTTGGGTAACTGTGCAGCTACGGGTTTCATGTATTTGATTTAAGGAACCCATAGCATATATGTGAGTGATTCCTTCAGATAGAGGGATCTGATTCTCAGTTCACTGGGGAATTGATATATTGATGATTGTCAGTGCATGAATCATGCCAGATTAAAGGTGCCAGTAGAAATAATCTCATCAAAATGAGAATCAACAGCACAGCTTAGTGTAACTTATTTTAATTCTCATTTGTTAATAAATAACAAGAACAAAGTGTTCCAAACACAAAAAATAGTGTGTTTACAATTTCCAAAAGAGTGGGGAAAATGGAAAACAGAGTGCTCTCTCTCACTCCCAGACTCCTCCTCACAGGACACGAGTGCTCGACATCACACAAGGGGCAGAGTCCAGGGAGAAACTGAGATGACAGCATAGGTGAACACCTAAACTGCTGCCTCACACAACAATTTCAAAACTACAACTAAAAGACAGAACAGACATCATCCAGAACCACAGGAAAGCTGGCTGATAGAAATTGTACAACTAGAAGGAAAGAGAGGGGCTCACGGAGACTCAGAGGAACTGCAAAAAGCTGAAGTACAGAGAGACTTGTGTGGAGAGGACAGGCAGTGGAGTGCCTGGCTGGCTTCCTCTAGCGGGAGGGAGACAGAAACTCCCAACTGCACTGCACCCCACTTCCAACTGCACTGAAGCCCAGTTCCAGGCAAGACTCATATAGGGGCAGTCTGGACTATCATGAAAAGGGAGGAGTACATGGAAATTTAGGGGAGCCATGAAAGGCAGAGGTCTGGAGATGCGCACAAGTGTGCGCAGAGAGAACTGACTGCTGATTGTGCCGCTGGCTTTCTATAGCAAAAGGAAGAAGGACCCACCTGATTGTGCTGACTCCAGTTCTGACTGCACTGAACCCCAGTTTCAGGCAAGACCCTGCAGACCCAGACTCATTGGGTCCCCAGAGTGCATGAAAACTCAGGGGAGCCGGAAAGGCAGAGGTCTGGAGGCACACAAATGCACACAGAGAGGGCTGCAGTGATTACCGAGGGACACTGAGGCCCAGGGGCCACATAGGGCAAGGCTGACAGGAAGCCAAGGCTGTCTGCTCAGCCCTGAGACTCTGCACTATCCAAGCTGAACACAGAGGCTTTTGCAATTTAGCAAGTCTTGTATCATAAGGCTGAATTCAGCACAGAAGTTCTCCTGGCGTAGACACAGCTGATCCTCACAACCAAATTGGCTGGGAGATCAGTCCCTCCGCAGTGATATCAACAACAATCAAGACTTAACCATTACAAGGCTGTACACACAGTCCACAAAGGGGTGCACTAAGAGAGTCCACCTCAGGTAACTGGGGAGGCTGAGCCACTGGGCCATATAGGACACCTAACACACAAAGCTACTCTACCAACTGAGGAAGCAGTGAAAATGCAAAGACAAAGGAAAAGATCACAAAAGAGATGGAGGAAAACAAACAACTGGATATAGAGTTCAAAACCACAGTTATAAGGTTTTTCAAGAATTTTCTAGGAAAGATGGATAAATTTAGTGAGACCCAAGAGGAGATGAAAAAGGACCCACTAGAAATTAAACATACATTGACTGAAATAAAAAATATTATACAGAGACCTAACAGCAGACTAGAGGAACATAAGAATCAAGTCAAAGATTTGAAATACAAAGAAGCAGAAAACACTCCACTGGAAAAGCAAAAAGAAAAAAGATCCAAAAATATGAAGATAGTGTAAGGAGCCTCTGGGACAACTTCAAGCATACCAACATCAGAATTATGGGGGTGCCAGAAGAAGAGAGAGCACAAGATACTGAAAACCTATTTGAAAAAATAATGACTGAAAACTTCTCCTACCTGGTGAAAGAAATAGGCTTACAAGTACAGGAAGTGCACAAAACCCTAAACAAAAGAAATCCAAAGAGGACCACACCAAGACACCTCATAATTAAAATACCAAGAGCAAAAAACAAAGAGAGAATATTAAAAGCAGCAAGAGAAAAACATTTAATTACTTACAAGGGAGCACCCATGCGATTGTCAGCTGATTTCTCAACAGAAACTATGCAGGCCAGACAGGAGTGGCAAGAAATATTCAAAGTGATGAATAGCAAGAACCTACAACTAAGATTACTCTACCCAGCAAAGCTATCATTCAGAATTGAAGGTACATAAAGAGCTTCACAGATAAGAAAAAACTAAAGGAGTTCATCTCCACCAAACCAGTATTATATAAAATGCTGAAAGGTACTCTGTAAGAAGAGGAGGAAGAAGAAAAAGGTAAAGATAAAAATTATGAATAACAAATATTTATCTATCAACAAGTGAATCTAAAAATCAAATGAATAAAAAATCTGATGAACAGAATAAACTGGTGAATATAATAGAATCAGGGGCATAGAAAGGGAGTGGACTGACAATTCTCAGGGGTAAAAGGGTTGAGGGTGGTGAGGGAAGAGACTGGACAAAAATCATACACCTATGGATTAGGACAATGGGGTGGGGAGGTAAGAGCAGAGGCATGGGGGAAGCCGGGTGGAGGGGAGCTATGGGAGGAAAAAGAAGAGCAATTGTAATAATCTGAACAATAAAGATTTATTAAATTAAAAAAAAAATGGAAGCAGAGTCCGAGGGAGGCTTTGGGGAGTGGGTGGTGTTCCATTTTTTTGACTGTGGCCTTTCATGCTGGTTAGCTATGTGCTCAGGGGTGCTGTCCACCTACACCTGGCAAACAATGGCCACCTCCCTCCCTGAGGGATGCCAGGATGCTGCAGCTGCTGCTATGGCTAAGGCCCTATAAGCCACCTGTGGGAAATTCCTCAGGGAGAGGAAGAATGGCCTGGGTTTTGTTCTTGAACGATCCTGCATGTTCAGGCAGTGGGGAAGAACCTCGGGAAAGTGGGAGTTTGATGGTGAGATGGGGACTTTCCAGTGCTGCTGACAGCACAGTCTGCTATGGACTGAATGTTCGTGTCTCCCCAGAATTCATAGGCTGAAACCTGTCTCCAATGTGGTGGCATCTGGGGGTGGAGCGTTTGGGAGGTGATTCAGTTGTGAGGGTGAAGCCCTTATGAATGAGGTTAGTGTCCTTACAAAAGAGGCCCCAGAGAGCTCCCTCACTCCTTCCATCCTGTGAGAACACAGCTAGAAGACCCCTGCCTATGAACCAGGGAGCAAGTTCTCACCAAACACCAAATCTGCCTTCACCTTCACCTTGGACTTCCAGCCTTCAGAACTGTGATAAATAAACATGTGTTGTTTAAGCCACCCTGTCTATGGTATTTTTGTTATAGTAGCCCAAACTAACTAAGACACACCCCAAATGTGCAGAACGACTATTAGCAAGCAGAGTTGCTTTTCTTGCTCTTCATTACAACTATTGGCTCATTTTGCTATAAATTATTATTTCTCAATTGTAGAAAACATAAACCATATATATATCAAGTAGAATAAAGGAAAATTTAAAATGTGTTTATTCCCATCACTTTAAATAAATAATCATGGTATTTTGGAGTTTTTCATTCCAGATGTTTTTCTGTGTATATATTAAATACTTTATAAAAAGTACACACTTTAAAGGTTATTTTTTAAATTGATTTTTAAATTCAGTAATATTTCAATAACATCCTTCTATATTCCTCTGCATGCATCCTCATATCTTTTAATTGCTGAGAACTGTTCTGTTGTGTAACTATAACCTAATTTAATTCAATCAGATTACTGATATGTGATTCCCATTTCATTCTATTACATGCCATTCTATAAAAAGCATTTTTGTATTTCTACCCTTGTGCATGCATTCAAGTACTTCCTGGAATATATCTGAGAATTAGAACTAATGTGTTAAATGTACATTTTTTTATGCCTTTGACACATTTAACAAGTCGTCTCCTGGGGTGAGCTGCCTCTAACATGTACCCCAATGATCCTTACTTCTGGTTGTTATCCCCTCAAATGTGTGGGCTTGGGTATGGGCTAGTCTGATGTCTCTGGCCAGCAGGTCAGAGAGGACTAGAGACCTGTTACCAGCAGAAAAGTGGACCTTCCCTTGTTGGGCACAGGTGACTGTGCCCCCACTCAACCCCTTAATTGCAGCCTTGGGAGACTCCCTGAGCTAGAGGACCCAGTTAAACTGCACCCAGATTCCTAACTGACAGGATTTGTGAGATAAGTGTTTATTGCTTTAACTTGCTAAATTTGGGGCAGCTTGAATATATATTTCCTCCCCAAGACTGTCCAAACCGAGTCTCATCAGTGGTAGAGTCACTCATGACTGCATGTTTCCCACATGCTCAGCAGCACTGTGCTCTAAATCCCTGCTAGACTGCATTTCTTTAATTAATAACTAAGTTTTATATTTAAATATGTGTGTATTGTTTATTTGCATTTCATTTTTATTGAATTACTCATTTTTTGTCCTTTGTCCATTTTTCTATTGAAAGGTTTGTCTTTTTTCTTGCACATATAAAAGGTTCTTTATGTATCAGGTCTATTACAAATTCCCATCCCATTCCCCTACACACAGACATAACTTTTCTATATTTCCACCATTTGTAAGTGCAATTTTGTTTTTCAAATAATATTGGCTAGCAGGCACTCATGCATGCTTAACTGCTGTAAGGAGAATGGTGAAGTCTATTGTGCATTTGTTGTTACAGCATGCGAGAAATTTCTTATGCTGCTCACTGCTGGTTGTTATCCCCTCAAATGTGTGGGCTTAGGTGTGGACTAGAGTGATGTCATCTGCACCCCTCTCCGAAGAGCACAGTTGTAGCTGTGGTTCACTTGAGTATGTACCATGCGTCAGCCCACACCAGGCCATTTTCAGCAATTCACTCCCAAGGCCACACTCTTGAACTTTATTATCATTTTGAGTTATACCAATGACATCTCAAATTCAACCCAGACACCCACTGCTTATCCAGAGAATCCTCCTACCTCTCCCACTCTGACAACTTCTACCAAGTCTCCTTCCTTCTGCCCTCCATGTGTACCTGGAACACAGGATCCCTGCCTATCAGCAGTTCCTTGAACCACACGTCAATCTGCTTCCATTTCTTCCTCCATTGCCCCTCTGCCACACTTGCACTGCACTATTTTGACCAAACCATCCCATTTTTTTCTCCTTTCCTGCCTAGCATCCCATGTCCTCCAGGAGTGACACTGACATGCCAGGCAGTTAAGTGGCTGCCTTCTCCTTTGTTTGCTTGTGTGCCCTTCATGCCCCTAAACCCAAGAGTAAATGGTGGCCAACTCCAATAGTAAATCTGCACAAATGAGTGAACAATTGGTTTCCAAGGTCACATGGGCCCTCGCATAGGCTCATCCTACCAGCGTCTCCCTCTGCCTCCCATGGCAAATGTGTCATCTTTGATATTCTCCCCCTCATCTTTGGGCATGAGATCGACATCTATTTCACAATGAAAATATGGAGGGAAACTGGCCCCAGGAGTCCCAAAGTTCCTCCTTCCAAAAGCATCTACCCACCTGCCCTTTCTCAGAAATAGAGCTATGTGTCCTACCTTCTTTCTAAGTCTGTCCCTTCCATCTGGATTCTCTATCTTTGCCTGCCTGATGCATTCTGGAGGGAGGGATTGCTCAGTCGATGTTCTGGCTATTGTTGGGGTTTGCATCCTTACTGAAGCGCCCTTTCTTTCTTCTGTGAGAAGAACTAAGAAAGAGAGTGAGGATTCCCTGCACCCTAGACTCGGGGAAGAAAGCTCTAAAGAAGAAGGGGACAGAGCTATGCAGCTCGGAGTGTTTGAAACTGAGACAGGATCCCTGGGCCCAGCCAAGATGGCTGTGAACATGTGGCTGGGGAGGGTGCAAAGACTAGAGGTTCAGGTAGAACTGCTGAGCACAGATTGCTCGGCCACAATGGGGCAGGGCATCAGGGAAGAGATAGAGAGACCCCAGAATGCAGTGAGCCAGGAGAGGCTCCAGGGGAAGAGGCGAGACCCAGATCTCCAAACATCTTTTCTTCCTAAGGTGGCAGCTGTACAGAAGCAGTCATTGAAGTGGAACCTCCCAGCAGCCTCCCAGAGTGTGCTGTTCCCTAGCCCCACCTCTTGTCCTCTCCCCAAGGTCAGGGACAGCAGCGGCCACTGGAGGACCACTGCCACCTGGTGGCCACACAGCAGTGACAGCCTTGGAGCCCAAGATGCCTCTGTAGACAGATTTGGCTGCTCTGTTTTCTTTGTATTCGGCGTTTACCCAAGATTGGGTAACCCCTGGTTTGAATAACACCTGCCGTTTTTAGTTTCATCATGAGGGGTGACATGGGAAGGGGTGAACCTGGAAAGGAAGAAAGGCATTAGTAAGAGCCAAATGGAGACTTCAGCCATTTTGAGAGTGAAGGAGATGTGTCATTTTAGACAGTTGCCCTAGAAAAATCAGAAGGTAGGACCTGGCTTTGTTTGCTGTGCTGTTTGCCTTTTCATGTAGGCCATAGGAGAGAGGATTTAAAATGGAGGAGATAATTGATCAGAGTTTGCTTTAGAAACAAGACTCAGCTGTGTGGATTGGAGCAAACAGATGGAGAGAGAATGGGAGATGAGCATGGATGAAAGTTGGGAGACTCATCACGCCTGACACAGGGTTAAAGGGCAGAGGGAAGTAGATGGTTATGAGAAGTACTGCAACAGGAATCAACAGGACCAAGCAATTGCTAGTGTATAGAAGGGGTAGAGTGGAGGATGTGTTTAACTTGAGTGACTGAGTGGATGATGGTGCTAAACACTGAATTAGAGAACAGAGTAGTAGCAGCAGATTTGGGAGAAAAGTTTATGAATTCATGTTGAGTTCTGAGAGCAATCCCAGAGGAGAGGAGCAGTTAGGTAACTATATATGCAGGTAGAGAGCTCACAAGAAGCTCTAGGCTGAAGATATAAAGGAGCAAAGAACATGTGGGCTGTGGCTGAAGCCACACGGGGTGACAAGCTCAGGAAAGCCACATGCACTGAGGAGAGGAGAGAACACAAGGAAATCATCCCAGACCATCAGGTTGAGTTTTTTAGTTGTAAGGACTAGAAAACAATTCTAATAAATGTAAGCAATAGATTAAAGAACTTATTGGGAGCCTGCTGAGTAGGCACAGAGTGGGTAACTGGATAGCTAAGTCCCAGGGAGGACAAGAAAGAAGGGAGTTCCGGAATTTAAGAGCCGCTGTCTTGTTAGTTTCGGCAGCTATATCAGGAATATCACAGACTGAAGGCTTTAAGCACCAACTTTTACTTTTCACAGTTTTGAAGGCTGGAGAATCCAAGGTCAGATGCCAGCATGGTTGTGTTTGAGTGAGAGCTCTCTTCTTGCTTTCCTCACATGGAGAGAGAAAGAAGTAAACGGTTCTCGCTCTCTTTCTCTCATATGAAGGAGGTATCTCTTTTTATAAGGGTCCTAATCCAGAGGGCAGGCTATCAGGAAGGGCTGGACCTCCCTTGCACAGACTGAAGTTGTCCACAGGCACAGTTTCTTCTGTTTCAGGGAAGCCTTAGCCCAGATTTTAACACCTGATCAAATCAAGACCATGCCGATTATCTGGATAATCTCTTTTATATAAAGTTAACTGCTTATGAACTTTAATCACCTCTACATCACACTTTTGTCATAACACCTAGATTAGTGTTTAGTTCAATAACCTGGAATGGTAGCCTAACCAAGTTGCACATATCTAAACATTATTCTAAATATTTTAGCCAGAATAATATCTAAACATTATTCTAAATATTTTAGCCAAAATATTTTTTTAGATACTATGGTTACTCCTTTCTTATAGATGAAGAAATAAAACTGAATGAGTAAAAACCCAATTTAATATTTTATAGCAAGTGAAAGGCAGAGCTGGACTTTGACTCAGATAATCAGGTTCTACAGCCAATCAGTTGAGCCATTTGACACAGGGCTTCTCTTTGAGAAGAATAGGATTATGTGTCTCCGGACCAGAGACCACCTGGACTCACTTTTGTATTCTTAGCACCTAGCCTGACAGATAATAGGAACCCAATTGTTGAATGAACAAGTTAAAGTATAAGATTTAAAATATTCTCTGTATACTCCAGGGAAGATCAATAAAATCTACTTTATAGGTTTCTTAAACTGCAAACTTCTTAACACAATTTCCTTAATTTTTAAGTGTTCTTTGGCTTTCTAAATTAAGCAGTTGTTTGTTTCAGAGATGAAGATTTTAAGTATTTCAAGTGAGGTTTTTGTTTTGTTTTTTTCTGGCTGGTCCTTTTAATTTTCTACAATGTGGCTTTATCCCTTTATGCATGATATGAAGCCAAATTCCATAGTTAATTAAAAGTCAATATCTTTATGAGAGCATAGGAGGCACTTTCTTTATGAGTTCTTTCTTTGGAAGCTAAATAGAACATGTTTAAAGTTACTTAGTGACAAAAATTAAGTATGGGTTTTTCAGTATTTAGCTCTTTTGCTGACATTATATACAAATGTAATTAAATTGCAAAGCAAATTCTATATAGTGCACAAAATTTCTTCAATCAAGAAAATTAAAATAAAACTACAATTATTTAAGATTTAGGTAATTCACATGGCAAAACCCCTCACAAAAGAAGTGAGGAATGTGGCATGTAAATCCTATTGAATTCATATGGCTTCTTTTAAAACTCAATAGGAACCGATATGCTATGAGAATAAGAATCTGAAAGACATGAGGCAGACTTGAGAGAATCCAAAAACTCTAGCACTTTAGAATGGGAAAGGGACCTTTAGACTAGGGCAATTGGCAGATAAGACCTAGAGGCTCAGGAGGTAAATCCAGTGCGCTGAACAAGGATATGGAGTAAGAGCTATTTAGAAATATGAATACAGTATGTGCTTTTCAATCATGCCCTTTGAGCCCACCTAGGGTGGCTCCTATGGGGGGAAGGTATTGTTGGAAGGTGTCCACAGCTTCTCACCCCACCAACCTGCTCTGAATTCATTTGTATTTACTCTTTTCCCCCACACCCCTCTCTCAGATTCCCAGACCCACCACAACCCTAGAGACCCCTTCTCTTCAATTTAGGCCCTCGTTTACCTGCTTACATTTCTGCTCTGTTTTTTTTTTTTCTTCTTTCAGTTTTTAGGGTTCTTGGCTGCTTTGGATGAGAATTCTCTGCTTCCTCTCTGGAATCTGTGGGCAGAGCCAGACCTCACAGGGCATGAGGAGCAAGAAGTTCAAAGAGAGGGCTGTGTCTTGTATTTGAGATTAAACTTGGTGAGGAAGTCTTTTTGTAAGGTAATGCTCAAGGTATTTTCCAAAGTGGACGGTTATGTTCTCAAGGTCTTATGTTTTTTTTTTTTTGTTGTTGTTGTTGTTAATCCTCACTGGAGGACATTTTTCCCACTGATTTTTAGGAAGAATAGAAGAGAAATGCAAAGCAGAGAGAAACATGAATGTGAGAGAAACACATCGATTGCATGAGCCCCAACCAGGGCCTGGGCCCCGGAGGAGACTTGATCGGAATCAAACCTGGGACCCTTTGGTCTGAAGACCAAATGGGCTTATGCTTTTTAAGCTATAATATTCCAGGTTTACACGGGCCTTTCAGTTCACTTCCTGAGCCAATCGTGTGACACCTGGTTTACCTGGACAGCATCTCTGTTTGAATAAGCCCAGTACCAAGGAGTACAACTCAGACAATTCTGACTTAGAACAGAAAACAGTCCATCTCCCCTTGCATGATCCCTTTGAATAGTCCCTCCTCACTGAGTTGGGACTTGATTTTAGTTGACAGAGCCACTGTAATTGCCTCCATCTGTCCCTTCATTTTCTTGGTGGGGCCATATAGCCTCCCCAAGGGACAAAAATTAATTCTTGGGTGAGACAATAAAATTACTCCTTCCATGTATCAAGCACAGATACTGTATACATATAGTGCATAAACATATGTACAGTCGATACATAGTGTTAAGATTTCATCATGGGGGTGGGGCAATTCGGATAAAAATACAGTAGCACCCTCCACCCCCATCTCCAGCTTCTCCGTAGTTTTGTTTTTTGCAGTTTCAGTTACTCAAGACCAACTGTGGTCTAAAACTATTAAATAGAAAAGAATAACAACTCGTAAGTTTTAAACTGTGGGCCATCCGCCCGCCCACAGGTGATGTGCATTGCCCCGGGTCTGCTGAACTCTTAGTCACAGAGTAGCCATCTTCGTTGAGAGATTACTTGTGTGGATCGCAATGTTTGTGTTCAAGTTTTATTTAATAATGGCTTCAAAGCCCCAGAGCAGTGATGCTGGGAATTTGAATATGCCACAGAGAAGTTGTGAAGTGCTGCCTTTAAGTGAAAAGGTGCACGTTCTCCATTTCATAAGGAAAAAAATAAAATAAAATCAGATGCTGAGGTCGCTACGGTCTGCGGTAAGCACGAGTCTTCTCGCCATGCTCCTGGGAGGAAGGACGGAGAATTCGGTGCTGGTGTTGCTCTCACACCTCACACTGCAGACACGGCTCCTCACGGGAGCATGGCATCATCTCACCGCACGAGGGAAGGGTGAGTACAGTGCAAGAGACACACAGAGGGAGACCACAGTTACCTAACCTTTATTACATTATGTTGTTATAATTGTTTTATTTTATTATTACTAACTGATAATCACTTGCTGTGCCTAATTTACAAGTGACACTTAATCATGTATATATAGGGAAAAGTAGTGTCTATATAGAGGGTTTGGTGCCACCTGAGGTCTCAGGCATCCAAGACGGGTCTTGGAATGAGTCCCTCACTGACAAATGCAAACCATTGTATCTTTAAAAGGTTTTATAGGCAGGTACTTATGTAAAAAAGGTTTAAAAACATCAGCCTGTACTTTTTCCAGGTGCAAACTCTTTGAGTGTTTTTAGCCTTCTCATTTCCCAGGGAATGAAGAAGCTCTTGTTCTTAATTCCCCAGTGCTATTTCTAAGTCATTTTCTCTTTCCTGCTTCAAAATTCCCAACAACAGTGTGCCCTCTTTGAAAACCTCGCGTTTATGCCCTTTCAGCCTCTGACTCTGAAACCCACTGTTGGCATCTTTACTCCCTCACTCCTTGTGCCGCCTCTCAGTTCTTGATTTCCTCACCTCTTACACTCTTCTGCCCTGTCTTAGCCAACTTTTCTCCCCATCCCTCAGCACATCATTGTCTGGGTCTTACTCCATACTCTGTCCTCACCATTTCTGAAATGTGATTTCATGTACCCACCCCCTGGATTCCCACCTTCAGTTTTCCCAGCTGAATGGCTCTTGCAGCAATTCTCCAAGTATATCTTGACCTCCAATTGCTGACCCACTTTTCTGAGCATCCACAATTCCATTTCATCTTCACTTCCTGCCTTACCCAGCTTGGATTCTACGTTCAATGGTATCATCATTCCCTGGTCTTACCTCTTGTCTTACTTATGATGCTAACTCCAACCCTGGTTTAAACCAGCTGGCTGACTTCTCTGCCTGCATGTGAGCAGCTGAATACTGTGGGAGAAAGATCTCACAAACTGGCTCCTGGCTCCACTTTAAATTCATGTCTAGAGATGTAAGGGCACTACAACTGCTTGAATAAAGATGTGTTCTTACATAACAACCACTGTATCATTATTTTGCTTATGGAGGAAAAAAAGAAACAAATAATTCTAATGGCATCTGATATCCAGAGCATTTAAAAAATGGCCTTTTCATTTCTGTAAAAGACATTTTTAGGACAATGGTGAAATTTGAATATGGTTGTTAGATTAGATAATAGTGCTGTATTGATATTAATTTCCTGATTTTGATAATTATACTGTGTTTATATAATAGAAGGTCCCTCTTTAATAAACACTGAAGTATTTAGTGTTAAAGAGCTGATCATGTATGTAATTTACTTTCAATTAGTTTTTTAAAAAAGTGTGTGTGTGTGTGTGTGTGTGTGTGTGTAATGTGTGCATAGCGGGAGAGAAAGTGAAGAAAGTGACTTTTTAAATGTGGTAAAATTTTAGGAATTTAATTATGATTCCTACCTACTCTTCGACCTCTTGTCACTCTTTCCTCCCTCACTCTCTATGTACCCTTTTAGCTTCCATGCAACTTTTCTGTAAATCTGAAATAATGTCAAAATAAAAAGTTTCCTTAAAAATTAGTAAATAATAGCCTTGGAGATTTATTTTTAAAAAGCATGATGATTTTACCCTTTGGATAGGAATTTGTACAAAATTAAAATGAGGAAAACACCTTTCCATTTGTTCAGATAGAAAATAAGGTTATTATAAAAGTTAATTGAAAAAAGGTCAGCACATATGCTGGGAGAATAACAAGCAATGTGTCGTTCATAACATTGATTCCATTATTGAAAGTCTATAAAACACAGATTATACCTCACATTTCTTCACTAAATTACTTACCCATATTGTTACTTCTTTCCTCAAACATCCCCGACGTTGTTTTGACCCTTGACCTCTCTCTCTTGTTAATCTTCTTACATATCAATACATGAAACTCCCTGCAGCCACAATGCGTGGGGTGTCTGCTCCTGTCCAGCACCTGCAGCATCTCCCCTCACCTCTTCTCAACGCTCATAGTTTCCCTTTTCCTGCGTCATCCATTTCTTCTCTCCAGTGCTGCTACACACATGAAATCTCCTTTAGAGAGACCCTTCCCTCGTTTGTGTCTTTCCTCTTTCATCCTCAGACCCTTCCCTCGTTTGTGTCCTTCCTCTTTCCCTAGAACAGTGAAAGCCACATGTGGCTCATGATCTGAGGATTGCCGCTGTTGACTAATGAATTTGCCAACCACTGTCATATACTACCTTTTACCTCTTTGCACACAATATGCCACAATTGTCTAATCCTAACAGCTCCCAACTACACGGTAACATTTAGTCTAGTCCAGTGGTCGGCAAACTCATTAGTCAACAGAGGGCAAACCACGGCTCACAAGCCCCACGTGGCTTGCGAGCCCTGGTTTGCCCACCACTGTCTTAGAGGCTTTCATCTAATCTCATGGCCATAAATGCAGACCATTAGACTACACTCTAATCACTGACTTTCCAGCACCAACTTTGACCCTAAAGCTAAGCTACTTGCCAACTTGATGTGTCAATTTGGATGTTTAATAGCTATCCCAGAACGAACAAGTGTTCTATGTCTCCGTACAAAGAACAGCATCCACACCCCGTTATTTAAGCCTGTACTCAAGGAATAAGGAGATCTGTCCACAGGAGTCCACGCCACTGACACCACCTGTTTTAAGCCACCATCATCTAGCTGAACTATTGAGATAGGCTTGTAGCTACTCCCCTGTATCTAATTTTGCTCCTTTCTCCACATGATACTTATAGTAATCTTTTCTTAGGCAACAATAACTATGTAAATAAGATCTGCTTATGTTTCAACTTAAAATACTTAGATTACTTTTCATTTTATGTGGAATGAAATCTGAACTCTTTACCATGATCGCTACCACTCCGTACGATGTGAAATTCTCCAGCCTCTTTGCACTCTTTCCTTCCCACTCCCCTCCATGCTGGCCCTTTAGCCTCCATGCTGTTCCCGCATCACCCATCCCCTCTTTCATAATCTGTGTCTCTCACACATTAGGTCTTTCTCCTCGCTGGCTTCTCCTCATCTATTAAATCTCTGTGGATTTTCCCTCGCCACAGATAGGCCTTTCCTGGCCATCCTGTATCTGAAATAGACATTCCACCAGACCCATTCATGCCATCTCTCCATTTACTTCAGTCACAGTAATGATCAGCTTCTAAAGTTTTTCTAATTCATTTCATGTTTACGCTAGAGGCCCAATGCATGAAATTAGTTTATGGGCAGGGTCCCTAGGCCTGGCAGTGATCAGGGCCAATCTGTGGGGCAATCAGTAGGGTAATCAGGAGGCCCTCATTGGCACCCACCTTGCCTGGCCTGGGGACAGCTCCTGCATTGAGCATCTGCCCCTTAGTGGTCAATGCACATCATAGCAACCAGTCATTCCATCCATCATTCTGCTGTTTGGTCAATTTGCATATTAGGCTTTTAATATATAGGATTCTAGGCTGTGAGCTTCATGAGGGCAGGGACCTTGTCTATCTCATTCAGAAACCCCAGAACCTGGGGTGGTTCTTGCCACTGTGGAATGAACAATAAATATCTCCTGCAGGAATGAATCATGTAACTTAAGTTCGTGTTAGATTTTGGGGCATTGTCATATGGTGCCTCTAATAAGCCATAATATTTTATCACCAACACTACAGTTAATTTGTCTGTGTTTTGTTACTACCTGAGTCAGAGCTGTGCTAGCTTCTATATTATATGTAATATTAATGAAGGGAATCTATTTGGAAAGCAAAATAGGGTACATTCTCTGAACAGCCTAATTTTAAAAAATATCTGAGAATAATATATTAGTATGTATGCTCATATATAACATTTTGTTTACCAGTGAAGCTTATGTTATATGATAGGCTCTGTGTTAACCTCTGGGATACATAAAATATGCATTTCTATATACTTAGGTATATAGTTATGCATATAGAGAGATATAGACATAGATCTCTATCTCCATTTAAATATAAATTTGTAGATACTCTCCCAGGACCCAGATGCTCATCAGAATCAATTAAAAGGATGAGTCTCAACCAAACTGAAGAAAATAACAGCATTTGAAAGAGGAAGAAAAGAGGTGAGAAATGTATTCTAATCTGGTTGTGAATCCCTTAGTCCACACATTACATAGTCCTTGTAAGCATGGGGTGAGATGCCCATATAAAGTTTTTATCAAAGATCCTGGCACAGAATACATGTTCAGTAAAAGCTAGCTCTCTTCAATGATAGTTTCTACTTACTGTGTACTGGCCTTCTATTAGGTCCCTCCAAAACTTCCAAGGCCTGCACTTCAGCCCCTTCAGCAACCAGCACTGTAAAAGGGTTCTGAATTCTCCACATGCTCACCAATAGTTATTTTCCAAAAAAACCAAGACGATGGCATAGGTGAACACCTAAACTGCTACCTCGCACAACAATTTCAAAACTACAACTAAGAGATAGAATGGACATCATCCAGAACGACAGGAAAGCTGGCTGAGTGGAAATTCTACAACCAGAAGGAAAGAAAAAGGCTCATGGAGACTCAGAGGAGCTGCAAAAAGCTGAGGTACGGAGACATGCATGTGGCTGGTTGGCTTCTTCTTACAGGAGAGAGACGGAAACTCCCAACTGCACTGAATCCTAGTTCCAACTGCACTAAGCGAGACTCATACGGAGGGGAGGGGGGATTCAGAGTGACAGAAAAACCAAGGAGTGCACAGAAACTCAGGGGACCTGTGAAAGGCAGAGGTCTGGAGGAGCATGCGCCAGTGCCCACAGAGAGAACTGACTGCTGATAGTGCTGCTGACTTTCTCTAGTGGGAGGAAGAGGCAACCTACCAAATGCACTGAACCCCAGTTTCGGGTGAGACCCTGGGGATCCAGACTCATATGGGTCTCAGAGCACACTAAAACTCAGGGGAGCCATGAAAGGCAGAGGTCTGGAGGTGCGTGAGTGCGAGTGAGCACAGAGAGGGCTGCAGTAATTACCAAGGGACATTGAAGCCCAGGGGCCACATAGGGCAGGGCTGACGGGAAGCCAAAGGCCCTGAGACTCCACCCCATCGTAGCTGAGCACAGAGGCTTTTGCAATTTTGCAAGTCTTGTATCATAAGGCCGACTTCAGCACAGACGTTCTCCTGGCATAGACACAGCTGATCATCACAACCAAGTGGCTTAGAGGTTAATTCCCCCAGTGATACCAACAAAAATCAAGGCTTAACTACAACAAGGCTGTACACATAGTCCACAAAGGGGTGCGCTAAGAGAGTCCACCTCAGGTAACTGGGGAGGCTGAGCCACTGGGCCATATAGGACACCTAGCACACAAAGCTACTCTGCCAACTCAGGAAGCAGTGAAAATGTGGAGACAGAGGAACAGATCACAACCAAAAGAAATGGAGGAAAACAAAAGACTGGATATAGAGTTCAAAATCACAGTTATAAGTTTTTTCAAGAATTTTCTGGAAAAGATGGATAAATTTAGCAAAAGCCAAGGGGAGATGAAAAAGGACCAACTAGAAATTAAACATACACTGACTGAAATAAAAAATATTATACAGAGACCTAACAGCAGACTAGAGGAACATAAGAATCAAGTCAAAGATTTGAAATACAAAGAAGCAAAAAACACTCAACTGGAAAAGCAAAAAGAAAAAAGAATCCAAAAATGTGAAGATAGTGTAAGGAACTTCTGGGACAACTTCAAGCAATATCAGAATTATGGGGGTGCCAGCAGAAGAGAGAGAGCAACATACTGAAAACTTATTTGAAGAAATAATGACTGAAAACTTCCCCCACCTAGTGGAAGAAATAGACTTACAAATCCAGGAATCTCACAGAACTCCAAACAAAAGGAATCCAAAGAGGACCACACCAAGACATATCATAATTAAAATACCAAGAGCAAAGGACAAAGAGAGAATATTAAAAGCAGCAAGAGAAAAACAGTTAATTACCCACAAGGGATCACCCATACTATTGTCAGCTGATTTCTCAACAGAAATTATGCAGGTCAGACAGGAGTGGCAAGAAATATTCAAAGTGATGAATAGCAAGAACCTACAACCAAGATTACTCTACCTAGCAAAGTTATTCAGAATTGGAGGTCACATAAAGAGCTTCACACATAAGAAAAAAGCTAAAGGAGTTCATCAACACTAAACCAGTATTATATAAAATGCTGAAAGCTATTCTTTAACAAGAGGAAGAAGAAGAAAAAGGTAAAGATAAAAATTATGAACAACAAATACATATCTATCAACAAGTGAATCTAAAAATCAAGTGAATAAAGATTCTAATAAACAGAATAAACTGGTGAATATAATAGAATCAGGAGCATAGAAAGGGAGTAGATTGATAATTCTCAGGGGGAAAAGGGTGAGGGGGTGTAGGGAGAGACTTGACAAAAATCGTACACTTATGGATGAGGACAATGGAGGGGGAGGTAAGGGCAGAGGATGGGGTGGAAGCCAGTTGGAGGGGAGCTATAGGGGAAAAAGAACAATTGTAATAATCTAAACAATAAAGATTTATTAAATTTTTTAAAAATAGTTATTTTCCATTTGTAAAATATAGTAGTCAAACTAGAGGCTGTGATGTGCTATCTCTCTGTGACTTTGCTTTGCATTTCCCTAATGACTAACAGTGTTGAACAGTCAACCTTTGCCCTACCTCGATGTAAATTCTGAATCTTCATTTTGTCTTCAACCTCAGTTTGCCCTTTGTATACCACTTTTTTCTTTTACCTCAAATTGATCTTAAAATTCTAAGTGTGCTTGACATCCTCTTGTAACTGTCCTTGACTGATACTCTTGGACATAATAAACTCCATCGTTTCTCTTTGCTCACAAATCTATCTGGACACCCTGTGCAGGCCTCTGTGACTTGACCCAAGTGGATGAAAGGTCTGGGAACAGGAAGGACAGAGCTGAGAAGGAAAGAAGCAGGCAATTTCAAAGAAACTAACATGGACAGGAGAATTCAGCAGCTGGCTTCCTTCACATATTTCTTGTTAAATATAAAAAAGATATTGCTCAAGAAGGAGCTGCAGCCAACTAGATTATAGGTGAAAGTTTCTCATCCCCAATTGAGCATCAGAATCACCTACTGTACTTTAAAAAATACTAGTTCCTGTACCTCACCTCAGAAAATATGATTCAAATGATCTTCCATATGGCCCATAAATCAGAATTTGTAAGAACCCTCTCCCCTCCACCACCACTCCAGCCCAGAGATTTCAAAGAGCAGCCAGGGTTAAGAACCACCAGATTGAGGGCAACTGGGACTAACAACTAGTCCCAGATTGTGGTCAGCAAATGACAGGAAATCTGGGTGTGCAGAACTTTTTAAAATATGATATCTATGGTTTGAGAATAGAAATTTTCTCAGCCTCACAGGAAAAAAAAAACCCACAAAGGAAAACATTCAGCTCAAAAAAAAAAAAAAGCCATCAGTTCAAAAGAATATGATGTCTCCTTGATTCATTTTTTTCTAGAATTTTATTATCTTTTGAATAACCCAGAAAAATAGCACCAATATTTAAAGATATCTTTGTAAGCATTAAAAAAATCATATCATCTGCACAGTTCCATTGTTATGCCTCACTCACCAGAAGATTAGAAAAATGATCAAACTTTATAGAGTTTCTATACACATTAATTATAGAAAAGCTTCAAGGCTTAAGAAGGGCCTGCTGAAATCTGCTTATACCAACTCACCCGAGTTTACTCCTATAATCATTTCCTAAATCCATGTTCAGTCTTGTTGCTTATGTAGCTTGAATTCATCTATTGTGGGAGTATTTATTCTATGAAAACTGGTAAATTCCTCAAATCAAGACTTTTCTTTTAGAATGCTACTTGTTACCACCCTACCCTGGGGCATGATTCAAACTCTGATGCTAACTCTTTGGTACACTTTGCCAAATATTCCACTGTGTCATTTGCTGTCAGTGAAATGGCACACCATTGCTCACTTTACAGAGGTGTAGTGAGGAGGATTAGTGCAACCTGACCAACATGGCACCATCTGACAGAGTGCGGTATGTTCTGGGTCCGTCTGGTCATGGAGTTTGCCTCTGTTTCACTTTTATCCACACAGATTTACTTCTATTGGTTTTTCATGTTTCATCTTTTTGGGAACTTATACTTGTTAGAAACCTTTGTTACTTAATAATGAGACAGTTCTACCAACAATAATTATAGATGATCTTTTAAGTCTTGGAAATTGAAAACAGACTATGACACAGAAAACATCTACAAAAAGAAAGAATAAAAGGATGTTCTTTGCCCAGCTGGCATGGCTCCATGGTTGAGCATCAGCTATGATCCATGAGGTCATGGTTTGATTCTCAATCTGAGCAGATGCTTGGGTTGCAGGCTCAATCTCTAGTGTGGGGCATGCGGGAGGTAGCAGTCAATGATCCTCTCCCATCGTTGATGTTTCTATCTCTCTCTCTCCTTCTTCCTTCCTCTCTAAAATAAAAGTGAAGAATGTTCTTTTACTAAATTATCAAAAGAATGATATAAGTAAAGACTATGCATCTTTTGTTGCTATTCTGAGTTAATTTATAGACTCTGTATAATCCTGTATATTACATACAGAAATACTAACTTTTTTTTTTTCTTCTTGGAATGGTATCTTGGAAAAACCAGAACAAAGCCAATGTCATCTTAGTTCACATCATAAAATTTCTTTTCTTAAATATCCTGACTTCATTGGTGGTCAATCCCTATTCTATCCCAGTGCTGGAAAACTTGCTTTTTACTGATTCAAATCATTTTAATGTGAAAAGACAGGTCCCTTCTGTTACCACTTGATGAATGATCCTCAAGCTCCTCATCTTTGGCCACAGCATTTAATCTCCATCTGACATGATAATATTCAATTGGATTCATTATCCTCTGAAGGGCAATAGACACTAAACTTTCATCTATTCACTGACATCAACAGCCTAACAAATTATCTCTATTTTCTGGGCTTCCTCCACATTTCCTGGACAGTGACTTATTATTTGCTAATGTTAGGCATAAATGGTACATATGGTGCTGCTGGTGATAGGAATGGAGCAGGGTTAGAATTTATCTCAAGGTGGAATATGATGAACTATTATTAGACTATGCCATGTGGGGTTTTAAAGCGATCAATAATTCTAAGAAAAATGCCAGAAATGACTAGTATTTTGGTTCTTGGCTTACTGAGTGTAGCACATTTATGAAGAGTAGAAACTTATTAATATATCTCTGTAAGACCAGTTCCCAGTGCATGGGCCAGCATCTCTCTTTGGAGTGGTCTTCTCTATATGTCACTATAGTGAAAAGCAAAACTGTGCAAACTCTTCAGAAATGTCTCCCAGTAATCCCAGGATTTACCGCTAGGGGCACGAAAGAGCCAGTCATCCAGGCATGCAGCCAAAAGGCAACCAGGAAACAATGCTAAAATGCAGTACATAGAATTAATTTGCAAAGTAATTCTGCAAATCGCCCTAAATAAAACAAAACAAAACCGTATGGTGCTCTTAAAGCAAACCCCTGACCAGCTTAATTTTCCCCAGAATTGTGTTCTCTTTTCCATGTCTTTTTTTCCCACAGAGCCCATGCATAATAAAGGCTTAATGCTGTTTTGGCATTTTAATAGAATTTCCAAATATTTATCTATTTAAATGTCTATATCTTTTTGAGTAGCAATACAAAGAGCCACTAATTAGGTATGCTGAAGGAAAACTCAATTCATTACAAATTATCCAGGAGCTGTATGCACCATTCCAGCTATGGAGAATCAATCCTTCTCAGGGAACTAATGAGCCTTAGCTGCTGCATTAAATTGGTGCCTGTCATTTAAAATTATACATGGATGCATACATACCTGCATGAGGAGTGCTTTATTTAAATGCAAATAGTACGCATACCTAGTTTTTCTAAAGGCAGTTCATTTGCTACAGACTTATAAATCTGTCTTGCACTTTTTTATATTTTATTGGAGCCTAAATTTAAAGTATTTCATCGATCACCCAGTGACAATAGCATGCAATTCCTTTAAGGGATATGCAGTGCAAAAATAACAGGACTGTTAATTAAATCATACCTACATTCCAAGCTTACACATCCCCAAATAGCAAGAGAATGCCGAGCCTCTATCCCTTCCCCTCCCCCTCCAACCCTCCCACCTCCAAAGTATATTAACACATTTGATTCTTTTTCCATTTACTCTTTTTATCAGCCCCAACATCCAGCTTCCATCACAGCTATTAGGACTATTGAGCATAGCCACATGACAGGATTTGTAGGCTCCCCATGGGTAGGACCAAAACAAAAGCATAAATAGAACAAGTAGGCTACAATTTCTGTGGGTGAGGAAGGGGTTTTCTTGAAGCAAAGACTAGCTCTCCACAGGAAAACTTGGATCAGTGAGCACATTGACATTAAGATCACAGCTTCCCCAAACAGAGGATGTAGGTGTTTTAAGTATGATTTGTTTTTGAATGTAGGTTCGTTTCCAGTCAACTCCATTTTTAAAAAATACATACAACTCCCTCACCTCACCACATTTTTTCTTTTTTTTAAATTTAATAAATCTTTATTGTTCAGATTATTACTATTGTTCTTCTTTTTTTCCCCCATAGCTCCCCTCCACTTGGTTCCCACCCCCCCGCTGCCCTTACTCCCAACATTGTCCTCATCCATAGGTGTACAATATTTGTCCAGTCTCTTCCCACACCCCCCACATCCCTTTCCCCCTGAGAATTGTCAGTCTACTCCCTTTCTATGCCCCTGATTCTATTATATTCACCAGTTTATTCTGTTCATCAGATTTTTTTATTTACTTGATTTTTAGATTCACTTGTTTATATGTATTTGTAGTTTGTAATTTTTATCTCTACCTTTTTCTTCCTCTTTTTAAAGAATAGCTTTCAGCATTTCATATAATACTGATTTGGTGTGATGATCTCCTTTAACTTTTTCTTATCTGTGAAGCTCTTTATGTGACCTTCAATTCTGAATGATAGCTTTGCTGGGTAGAGTAATCTTGGTTGTAGGTTCTTGCTATTCATCACTTTGAATATTTCTTGCCACTCCTGTCTGGCCTGCATAGTTTCTGTTGAGAAATCAGCTGACAGTCATATGGGTGTTCCCTTGTAGGTAACTAACTGTTTTTCTCTTGCTGCTTTTAATATTTTCTCTTTGTCTTTTGCTCTTGGTATTTTAATTATGATGTGTCTTGGTGTGGTCCTCTTTGGATTCCTTTTGTTTGGGGTTCTATGAGCTTCTTGGACTTGTAAGTCTATTTCTTTCACCAGGTGGGAGAAGTTTTCATTATTTCTTCAAATAGGTTTTCAGTATCTTGCTGTCTCTCTTCTTCTGGAAGCCCCATAATTCTGATGTTGGTATGCTTGAAATTGTCCCAGAGGCTCCTTACACTATCTTCACATTTTTAGATTCTTTTTTCTTTTTGCTTTTCCAGTTGAGTGTTTTTTGCTTCTTTGTATTTCACATCTTTGACTTGATTCTTTTGTTCCTCTAGTGTGCTGTTAGATCTCTGTATAATATTTTTTTATTTCAGTCAGTGTATTCTTAATTTCTAGTTGGTCCTTTTAGGATCTCGCTAAATTTATCGGCCTTTTCTAGAAAATTCTTGAAACACTTTATAACTGTGGTTTTGAACTCTCTATTCAGTCATTTACCTTACTCCATTTCTTTCGTTTGTGACCTATTTGTCACCGCATTTTGGCTGCTTCCCTTAGTTGATAGAGTGGCTTTGTGTGCTAGGTGTCCTATAGGGCCCAGTGGCTCAGCCTCCCCAATTACCTGAGGTGGACACTCTTGATGCACCCCTTTGTGGGATGTGTGCCCAGTCTTGTTGTAGTTAAGCCTTGATTGTTGTTGGTATCACTTGGAGGAATTGACCTCCAGGCCAATTGGCTGTGAGGATCAGCTATGTCTACACTGGGAGAACTTCTGTGCTGGAAACACCCTCATGAGCCAAGACTTGCAAAAGCCTCTGTGCTGGGCTTGGATGGGGTGGAGCAGACAGCAATGGTTTCCCATCAGCCCTGCCCTTATAGGCCTCTATGTTTCAGTGTCCCATGGCAATCGCTTCAAACATCTCTGAAAGAAAGCCTCCCTTGAGTTCTACCCATTGCCAGACAGTCCAGTTTATCCCCATATGTGTCTGGGTCCCCAGAATCTCACCTGGAATTGGAGTTCAGTGCAGTTGGGAGCTTTTGTCTCCCTCCCACTTGAGAAAGCCAACCGCGTACTCAGTTGCCCACCCTCTCTACACACATGCCTCGGTACCTCTTTCCTGACAGTCCAGTTTCACCCCGTACAAGTCCGGGCCCTCAGTCTCACCTGGAACTGGAGTTCAGCTCAGTCGGGAGCTTTTGTCTCCATCGCGCTTGAAAAAGACAGCCATGCCAGTCCTCTCCGCGCGTGCCTCAGTACCTCTGCCTTCTGCAGCTCCTCTGAGTCTCAGTGCACTTTTCTCTTTCCTTCTAGTTGTAGAATTTCTATTCAGCCAGCCTTCCTGTGGTTCTGGATAATGTCCATTTTGACTTTTAATTGTAATTTTGAAATTGTTGTGCGAGGCAGCAGTTTACATGTTTACCCTATGCCACCATCTTGGTTTCTCCGGTCCCTATCTCACCACATTTTAAAAAATAATATAAAAATGCCTATAAATATAGAGGGGATATGATGACAAGTGTTTCCTCAAGGGTTATATGTATAGAGAAACGTCTATACAATGGCATGGCCGCCACACCCTTCCTTTATAGGCATTGCCATATGAACGGCCTCACCAAATATAAAGCACCCATCCAAATTTCTGGCAAAAATGTATTCCTACAACTTATAATAGCTGTGAAACACAAAAGCCTAAAAATAAGAGTGAATAGAAATATTTAATGTATTGCTTTTAATGATAGAGTTCAGGAAAATTTTTAGAACAAAATGCATTGGGCAATTTTAGCAATACCAGAATTCTTGAAGTTCCAGACTCAGCTGACACAGACTTTAAAGTCTTCACTGTTATAACTTTTAAATTTTCTGTGGGAGTTTAACGTGATATATTTGTGGCAATATACTAAAAGTACATGTGAAATAGATGAGTCTGTCGTACAAAAAATTTAGTAGGAGGTAATTTTGCCTTGTGGGAAATTTTGCCTCTGCTTTAGGAGAATTTTTTCTGAACCCCTGTAATGTTTTCTGTCCTCAAGTTTTATTTGCTTACTTACAAAAATCTAATATTTGAAAAGGAGCTAATAAATCCCATCATGCTGAGGTTTAAGCCACTCAAAATTGTCTCCCAGGGGTTAAGCCTTAAGCTAAAATATATACTGGAATTTTAACCCAAATCATGTTAGCAATCATATTTTAAACTTTAAAATATTAGAGACTGGTGATTTTGCCCCAAAGCATAAATAATTTCCATGAATAAACTATCTTGGCTAACTTTCATATTTATAAATGAATAGCTAAAATTTTGCTTGGGCTACAGACGATGTGATTAAAATGGTTTGACTTAAAATTTTTCCACTTTACGATGGTATGAAAGTGAAAAGCATGCAGTAGAAATTTTTCTTTGAAAATTGATCATTTCCCGGGCTAGTGATGTGTGGTATGTGTGATACTATCTCATGATGTTGGGCAGCAGGAGTGAGCCTCGGCTCCCCCCAGGTGCCAGCACCAGGGTAAACAACTGATGCTGTATTGCCGGTATGTCTTGGATATTGTATTCCAAGCATGTTTAAGGTAGCTTTGGCTAAGCTATGATATTCAGTAGGTTAGGTGTGCCTTTTTGTTACTTTCAACTATGATGGATTTATCCTTATGTAACCTCATTGTAAATCTAGAAGCTTCTATAATCATTTTAAAATTCTATCAAACTTCTATAATGAACCGAAAGCCATTTTAGAAAAATCTTTGTCTGCAGTGGAATGAATATACCAGTAAAATGCAAATGTGTGTTTAGGTGCACTACAGCAGTATTTATGATCACAAAAAAACCTGCAAACAACATAAATGTCCATCTGTAGGGGAGTGGCAAACTGATTGAAATACCATGAGCCCTCTCCACCTTAGACAATTTAAAAAATTGTGATAAAATATATAGGACATAAAATTTTACAATTATATATATAATAAATTAAGTGGTTACAATTGTAAAATTTATATGTGTATATATATATACACATATATGTGTATGTATATACACATATATGTGTATGTATATACACACATATACATTATGTGTGTATATATATATACACACATATATATTCCAGATAAATTAAAAGTCCATTTGTCCTTTATTCCCTACCTCTTGCAGCTAATTCAACTTTTGAGAATCACACGAGTTTAATATGCATCTGATTTCTCTGTTTTTATTCATCAATTTTTTTCAGAAAAATAGAAGTAACATGAATATAGTATTATTTTGTGTGCCTTTTAAAATCTGCCTAAATGTTATAACCTCTTCAACCTGCTTTCTCATTCTGCCGTTACTCAGAAGCTTGTTTTCATTTGACATTGTTTTGATTGTGAGTGCAAATTGTGTGGTTTTGTTAAAGGATGTGTTTATGTGTTTGATTTTTGCACCATGGCTTCCTAGTGGCACACATATGACATTGTTAATAGTATTCACATCTAGAAAGAAACACACCAGAGGGAGTGTTCAGTGGGGCAAGATAGGACTTTTACTTTTCATTTTATACCGTCTAAAGTGTTTGAAATTTTACTATAGATGATAGCTTTCTAATAAATATAATTACTATTTTTGACATTTTAATTAATTTTTATTAATTTTTATATATATTTCCCCATTGCCCTCCTCCCTCCCAGGCATACCCTAACCCCCCCAGTGTCTGTGATCATTGGTTATGCTTATATGCATGCATACAAGTCCTTTGATTGATCCCTTATCTACCTCACCTAACTTTAATCTTTCTGCTATAATTTCACAGTCTGTTTGATGCTTTATGATTTTTGTCCTCCTGAGAATTATCAGTTTACTCCCTTTCTGTGCTCCTGATTCTATTATATTCACTAGTTTATTCTGTTGATCAAATTTTTAATTCACTTAATTTTTAGATTCACTTGTTGATAGATATGTATTTGTTGTTCATAATTTTTTGTCTTTTACCTTTTTCTTCTTCCTCTTCTAAAAGAGTACCTTTCAGCATTTCATATAATGCTGGTTTGGAGTTGATGAACTCCTTTAGCTTTTTCTTCTCTGTGAAGCTCTTTATCTGCCCTTCAATTCTGAATGATAGCTTTGCTGGATAGATTATTCTTGGTTGTAGGTTCTTACTATTCATCACGTTGAATATTTCTTGCCACTCCCGTCTGGCCTGCATGATTTCTGTTGAGAAATCAGCTGACAGTCGTATGGGTGCTCCCTTGTAGGTAATGAACTGTTTTTCTCTTGCTGCTTTTAATATTCTCTCTTTGTCTTTTGCTCTTGGTATTTTAATTATGATGTGTCTTGGTGTGGTCCTCTTTGGATTCCTTTTATTTGGGGTTCTGTGTGCTTCTTGGACTTGTAAGTCTATTTCTTTTACCAGATGTGGGAAGTTTTCAGTTATTATTTCTTTAAATAGGTTTTCAGTATCTTGCTCTCTCTCTTCTTCTGGCACCCCCACAATTCTGATGTTGGTACGCTTGAAACTGTCCCAGAGGCTTCTTACATTATCTTCACATTTTTGGATTCTTTTCTCTTCTTGCTTTTCCAGTTGAATGTTTTCTGCTTCTTTATATTTCAAATTTTTGACTTGATCCTTGCCTTTCTCTAGTCTGCTGTTAGGACTCTGTATAATAGTTTTTATCTCAGTCAGTGTATGTTTAATTTCTAGTTGGTCTTTTTTCATCTTTAGTTTGACCTTTTCCATCTCTAGTTGGTCCTTTTTCATCTCCTCTTGGGTCTCACTAAATTTATCCATCTTTTCTAGCATATTCTTGAAAAACCTTATAAGCGTGGTTTTGAACTCTATATCCAGTCTTTTTTTCCCCCTCCATTTCTTTTGCTTGTAATCCCTTCCCTTGTCTCGGCATTTTCACTATGCCGGGGAAACTTCTGTGTTGAATTCAGCCTTATGATACCAGACTGCAAAGCCGCAGAAGCCTCTGTTGAGCTTGGGAAGGGTGGAGTCTCAGGGCTTAAGGGACCGCCTTGCCTTCCAGTCAGCCCCCCACTCCACGGCCCCTGAGTCTCACGTGACTGGGTAATCGCTGGAGCGGTCCTTGTGCGTGCGCCCGCAGTGCCCCTAACCGCTGCCTTTCCAGCTCCCCTGCACACCAGGACCACAGGAGTATAGGTCTCCAGGGTTTCGCCCGAAACAGGGGCCCAGTGGACTCAGAAGAGGTACAGTTGGGAGGGTCTGTCTCCCGCCTACTCGGGAAGCCAGCAGCACAATCAGCAATCTGTCCTGTGCGCAGTGCCTTGTGCGCCATCAGGCCTTTGATCTTTTGCGACTCCCCTAAATTTCTGTGCACTTTTCCCTTTTCACAGTCCAAACTCCCCCCGTATGAGTTTCGGCTGGATCTGAGGTTTAGTGTCGTAGGATAAGGGGTTCAGTGCCTTTGAGAGTCTCCGTTTCCCTCCCGCCAGAGAAAGCCAGCCAGGTACTCCGGCACCCGCTCTCTCCTTGTGCGCCTCTGCGTCTCCGAACCTCATCTTTTTGCAGCTCCTCTGGGTCTCCGTGAGCCCCTCTCTTTCCCTCTAGTTGTAGAACTTCCACTCAGCCAGCTTTCCTGTGGTTCTGGATGATGTCCGTTCTGTCTTTTAGTTGTAGTTTTGAAATTGTTGTGCGAGGCAGCAGTGTAGGTGTTTACCTATGCCGCCATCTTGGATTCCTCCTAATTACTTTAAACAGGTAAAATTTTTATCCTGTTCATGTGGCAGGTTAAATGGATTACATTATTTTTTTTTCTTCAGTTTATACATTATGTTGCCCATGTGAAATGAGGTTTAGGTGACATTATACATTATGATGAAAGCAGTAGAATTTGTATAGAAGCTACAGGTTCTAGGGTGTTGGGGGCCAAGTGATTATACAGAGGTCTCTCAGCTCATTTAGTTTAGGAAAACTGAAGAAAATCTGCCTGCTAGGAATGCATTGAATTGGAACAGAAATGACTGAAATGACCACGTGTTTTGTGTACAAAGAAAATGCAATAGAATGGGAGTGACTACCACTGACTTCAGACCCTGGTGTTGTCACCAACAATCACATACCTCTCTCATTTTAGTTCTTTTCCTCCATAACATGAGACGATACAGATTTCTCATTCATTCATTCATTCTGTAAATGTTTGTGGAATCTCTCTAGTAGGCACTCTATTAGGTACTAGAAACTAATGGTGAACAGGAATGAGTCTCCTTCCTCACAGAATTCCTATGTCATCCTAGAAGCTTATTGACATTCTCAGAGTCTAGCCTCTAAATCCTAGTAGGCCAGAGTACCGTCCTGTAGTTTCCAGGACAGACTCGATGGTGCTAACTCAGAGGCCAAGTGACAGAGAACAGAACAGTTAGTCCAAGGGTCTTAGCAGGAGTTTGCGACCTAAACAGAAATGGTCTCTACTTTTTGTGGGAGTTGGGGAACTCGGCTTCCACTGAGGAGCTGCAGGATGAACTAGAAGAACCACAGGCAGGACTATAGAGGGAATCGTAAGAGGACTGTACTGGTGAGTCAATAGAAAAGGATATCTGATTCTTTTAACTTGAATCAAGTTAAATGAGCCTATTCTATATACGTATTAATAGTGTATATTTTGCGATTCCCTCAAAGTTTTTTAAGTGTAAGAACTTTAAAAGGGCTGATTGCATACCCTGTCACACTGGGTCGTATGGGAGCTGGAGTCACTTGGGGAGCAGAAATCTCCCCTTCCTGTAATGATGCCATGAGTAAAGCCGAGGTCTCCAGAGGGGTGTGCCAGGAAGGAGGTCATCCTCAGGCTTTTCAGTGAGGGATTTTCCACCAGAAGTAGAGCCAAAGCTGAGGATTAGCAGAAAAGCACTGCCTGACCAGGGTTAGATTTTGAAGCCTATGATATTAAGAAAGTAAGTATTATCATATAAAATTGGAATAATAATACCTACTTTATGGGATTACCATGAAGAAGAATAAATTTTAAAACATGGATACATAAACTCTAAAGGGCTTTACAAGTTTGAAGCTATTCGTATTATATTATTTGGTATTCTAGAAGATATAGGTAATATATTTCCTAGAAATTGTTTTCCCTGGGCTCACGAAAAGGTGCCACCAACCCAATTGGCCCTATCTATCTCAAGTTTTATCTGTGGGCAGCCACCTTGTCTCATACTTACTTGTGAGAAGGGTCCTCATTCCTCAAAGGTGTATTGTGTGACCTAGTTCAACAATGGTCTGGGGATATTGAGGGGGAAAAATTGTGAAAAAATCCAGGAAGAGACATCAGATGCGCTTTTAAATCAGGAAACACACACACACACACACACACACCAGAATCTTAAAAGCCTTTGTGGAGTTTGGCTTATGATGGCAAATAAGGAATTGTGATCTTTGTCTTCCTCGGGTCCTCCTATTTATTGCTAATCTAGAAAATGTGTTGTCATGAGTATCTGAAATCCAAAAGAAAAACACTTTCAAAATCTTCTAAGCTAATAATGACTATAATAAAATTTACCTAATATTTTTTATATCCTTACAATCTTTATCACAAAAGATACAGTGCTCAATAGCTACACATTTAGAAAAAAATAAGCCCAAAGATAAAAATACTTTTGAAATAGCATGTCTCTTTGTTTCTATACATACAGACAAGAAAAGCAACCAAGAGCCTCAAAAGACTTTCAGTGTTCCAATGATGAAATGCTTTATGCATACATAACTCAACTTTAACAATTTCTACTTATTCATCATTTAAATGAGAGACTTGAGTATGTTAACAATTTAGAGACATTTACACTGAAAGAATTATCCAGTATAAAGACATTTACACTTTATAATTATCCAGTCCACAAGAAAATTATAAGGCACTCCTCTGGAAAATACAGAGCAGAACAAATGGAAAAATAAAGAAATAGACTTGCAGAGAAGAAACCAAGATGGTGGCATAGGTGAACACCTAAACTGCTGCCTTGCATAACAATTTCAAAAATACAGCTAAAAGACAGAATGGACATCATCCAGAACCACAGGAAAGCTGGCTGAGTGGAAATGCTATAACTAGAAGGAAAGAGACGGACTCACAGAGACCCAGAGGAGCTGCAAAAAGCTGAGGTACAGAGACACTCATGTGGAGAGGATGTGCGGTAGAGTGCCTGGCTGGCTTCATCTAGCTGGAGGGGGACAGAAACTCCCAACTGCACTGAATCCCAGTTCCAACTGCACTGAACCCCAATTCTGGGTAAGACTCATATGGGGGTGAGTGTAGACAGTCGTGAAAAGGGAGAAGTGCATGGAAACTTAGGGGAGCCATGAAAGGCAGAGGTCTGGAGGCGTGTGTGCGAGTGCATGCAGAAAGGACTGACTGCTGATTGTGCCGCTGGCTTTCTCTAGTGGGAGGAAGATGGAACCTCTCAACTGTGCTGAAATCCAGTTACGACTGCACTGAACCCTAGTTTTAGGTGAGACCCTGGGGACCCAGACTCAAATGGGTCCCCGGAGTACATGAAAACTCAGGGGAGCTGCAAAGCGCCAGAGGCCTATGCAAGTGTGTGCAGAGAGGGCTGCAGTGATTACCAGGGGACACAGACCCAGGGGCCTCATAGGGCAGGACTGACGGGAAGCCAAGGCTGTCTGCTCAGCCCTGACACTTCACCCCATTCAAGCCCAGCACAAAGGCTTTTGCAATTTTCCAAGTTTTGTATCATAAGGCTGAGTCCAGCACAGAAGTTCTCCTGGTGTAGACACAGCTGATCTTCACAGCCAATTGGCCTGGAGGTCAATGCCCCCCAGTGATACCAACAACAATCAAGATTTAACTACAACAAAGCTGTATACACAGTCCACAAAGGGGTGCACCAAGAGTGTCCACCTCAGGTAACTGGGGAGGTGGAGCTACTGGGCCACATGGGACAACTAGCACAAAAAGCTACTCTCAGGGAAGCATTGAAAATACGGATACAAAGAAACAGATCAGAAACCAAAGAAATGGAGGAAAAAAAATGATTGGATATAGAGTTCAAAATCACAGTTATAAGGTTTTTCAAGAATTTCCTAGAAAAGGTCCATGAATTTAACGAGACCCTCGAGGATATAAAAAAGGACCAACTAGAAATTAAACATACAATGATTGAAATAAAAAATATTATATAGAGACCTAACAGCAGACTAGAAGATCACAAGAAACAAGTCAAAGATTTGAAAATCAAAGAAGCAGAAAACGCTCAACTGGAAAAGCAAAGAGAAAAATGAATCCAAAAATTTGAAGACAGTGTACGGAGCATCTGGGACAACTTCAAGCACACCAACATCAGAATTATGGGGGTGCCAGAAGAAGAGAAAGAGCAAGATACTGAAAACCTATTTGAAGAAATAATGAACAAAAGCTTCCCTCACTTGGAGAAAGAAAGAGACTTACAAGTCCAGGAAGCTCACAGAACCCCAAACAAAAGGAATCCAAAGAGGACCACACCAAGACGCATCATAATTAAAATGTCAAGAGTGAAGGACAAAGAGAATATTAAAAGCAGCAAGAGAATAATAGTTAATTACCTACAAAGGAGCACCCATACAATTGTCAGCTGATTTCTCAACAGAAACTATGCAGGCCAGACGGGAGTGGCAAGAAATATATGAAGTGATGATTAGCTAGAACCTACAACCAAGATTACTTTACCTAGCAAAACTATCATTCAGAATTGAAGGGCAGATAAAGACCTTCACAGAGAAGAAAAAGCTAAAGAAGTTCATCAACACCAAACCAGTATTATATGAAATTCTGAAAGGTACTCTTTTAGAAGAGGAAGAAGAAGAAAAAGGTAAAGATAAACATTATGAACTACAAATACATATCTATCAACAAGTGAATTTAAAAATCTGATGAACAGAATAAACTAGTGAATATAGTAGAATCAGGAGCATAGAAAGGGAGTGGACTGATAATTCTCAGGGGGAAAGGAGTGAGGGTGTTGTGGGAAGAGACTGGACAAAAATCGTACACCTATGGATGATGACAATGTGGGGGAGGTCAGGACAGAGGGTGGGGTGGGAGCCAGGTGGAGGGGAGCTATGGGGGAAAAAAGAAGAACAATTGTAATAATCTGAACAATAAAGATTTATTAAATTAAAAAAAAAAGAAATAGACTTGCCATGACTCATGGAATAGCTTTTGACTATTTTTTGAGAGGAAATTTTCTGCACATTGGACGTGTGCATACATCTTTGGAAATGGCTCCAGAACTAATCAGTTCTCCCTTGTGATTCTTGAAACCTTCTTGATCTGGGGATAAACTCAAAGCCCAAAGGCTAATGTCAAGGGAGCAAATATCTGAAAGAAAGACATGGCCAGACCAGAGCAAGTCCTAGAAACAAAGGCCAAGGAGAACAGGAAGCAGATGGAAAACAGTCTCCTGGTTCCCACTGAGTAGCAGTATAGGGACAATAGGGCATGACCCCGTCTTGTACCAACTGGAATACAACTGATATTAAATGGCCCAGTGAGGAATCTTAACTTATCCAAGTATAAAATGAAAGTTTCTATTTTTTTTCTCAAAAGATTATATTAATTTAACTCTACTGACACCTTCCTTGAATGCATTTTTCCCAGTAGCTAACAGACTCCCTCAAAGACATCTTAGACTGATTCCTAAGTTGTCCAACATGCTTGGATTTTAAGACAGGGTCATTTTGTTGTTGTTAAAAGTTAATGCTCCCCACTTAAACTTTCTATCTCTTACATTCAAGATCTCTTCCTAAGGTAAGGGCAGAGGTTGGGGTGGGAGCCAGGTAGAGGGGAGCTATGGGGGGGAAAAAGAGGAACAATCGTAATTTTTCCTTCTGTTACCTAATTTAGACTCCAGAGGCTTGCAGGGAAGGCTTGGATAGGACAGGGGAGGGGTTTGGGAGCAGGGCAGATGGAAATGGAAAAAAAATGTGTCTTTATAAAACTACAAAAAGTAAATTGGTTCCTTCCTTCCTTCCTTCCTTCCTTCCTTCCTTCCTTCCTTCCTTCCTTCCTTTTCTCTTTTCTTTTCTCTCTCTCTCTCTCTCTCTCTCTCTCTCTCTCTCTCTCTCTCTCT